>CAXKVW010000441.1:0-224141 GCA_964058825.1 Carex arenaria | reverse complement strand
TAAGTATAATCTTGCTAAATCTTTGAAAATCGAAATAGTCGTGTTATTTGTTTAAAGGTGTTATTCTTTTAATAAATTATTGACAGCTATCCAACAGTTTAAACTTTAAAGAATAAAGATTAAAGAGTATTACGTGTTGGGTGGACTTTGCATTACTATTAACTCTTAAGTCAGATTAATTATCACCTACTGGTCAAAAGAAGCGCTCTCTGGTCCCACAGACCAATATTCCACCATTTAATCAATAAATGCACCAAATGAACGGAATAAATTACTTCGATGCATATCTTAGGTACAATCATATCGAATATGCGCCAGACCTAGTGGACCCCCCCTACTTGGGCCGTGGGCCTGTTTCCCTTCCTCTCGACACTGCCTCCGCCCCTCAATAAAGGCCCGCAAACCCATAGCTCAGGCAACTCGCATAGAAAGCACCATGTGGAAGCAATCACTCGCGTTTGTATGGGCATCGTACGGTTGAGATTTAAGAGCGCATAGATATTTCTATGAGGTTTATATGATTTTCTTGATAAGTTATATTTTTTAGGACCCAGGATACTTCACGGAATTTATTAAGGTGGAGACTTCTCAACTGCCGCTGGACACACTTGAATATATATTTTTGACTGCACACCGCTCATGGTGTAGGATATAAACCGATGAGCTGTTGTGATGCTACTATTTCTTAATCTTTTATTTCAGAAACTTTTTTATAATAGCTGTTTTGATAAATTTCAATTCCAACTATTGATGTAAATATTTTTATCAGACAAATAGGAGTACCAGAGGCGAGTACAAAAATGTTATGTGAAAGAGGTTAGGTTCGACGGTGCAATCTGAGACCGTGAACCAAGTGCAGGGAGAATTAAACATCGTGGGGCCCAAGAGTACTATACACGCTTGGCGAAGAAAAGGCTGTCGGCCCACGAGGTCAACAGTTTCCCTCTCAAACCTGTCGGCTTGTCTCTCGAGGCGGGCCCGGCCCGCTTTATGTGGTCCCGCGCATCTCGCGATATTATGGATCTGTCTCCGCGCTGTACGTATCGTGATATTTTAAATTGTTTCACTTTGTTCAAGCTTCAAATTGCTTTAGGTTGTAATCTGTACCGAGTACTGACTGAAAAAGATAGCAAACATATTTTTCGATATGTTAATTGATAATAAATTTATTTGGTGAATTAATCAAGAAAATAAAATTGCCAAAGCTGCTAGATCGATTATCTCCAATCCAACATGGTAATTTAAAAGTGTTTCTTAATCAGATTGCTTCTGAAATTTTAACAAGTTTTTCTTCTGTTTAAGTTTAAATTAACTAAATATTGTCTTTTCGATTTACGTGTCAAACACATAAATATATGATGCAGACAAATAAATTTTATAATTCATTTGTATAAATGGTACTATGCATATCACAATTTAGTTCATAATATGGATCAATATTTTTATTTTCAAAGTTATAACGGTCGATTCGAGCTGTTCAAAATGATTTTCATATGAATATGTACTTGCAAACCCAATTTTATATTTTTTTTATAATTTTTTGGCTATTTTTTAAGATAGGTAGAAAATCACTATTTTTGGATGGTCCAAAATTTTCAGATCAAGTAATTTTCCACCTATCTTAAAAAATAGTCAAAAAATTCTAAAAATATAAAATTCGGTCCGCAGGTATATATTCATACGGGGATCATATTAAACGGTTCGGATCAACTATTAAGATTTTAAAAATAAAAATATTCATTCATATTATGGATCAACCCGTGATATGCATTGTATCATAGACTCACTTATTTTATTAATATAAATTATTTGCACGCTTCTTTAAAAATTTTATTTTCCTGTTTGCACAAAAGTGCACAATTATATCTAAAACCACACGCTTTAATTAAAGGCGTGTCAACATTTTTTTTTTTAGCACAACTGGTCACGCAAGACAGAGACTACTATAATTGTCCTTCTCACACGTGTGACCTCACGTGATCATTTTTAAAGTTTGTTCACTGTTTGCAGGTTGATCCTCTATTCCTCTTATATACAGTATTTCAATAAATTTCTAGAGAAGAATTAAGAAATATTCTATGTTATGTTGCCTAGGATAATGGATGCATCAAAAAAAATTAAAATGAAAGTTATGTAACAGTACTGTTAGTAGACAATTTTTATCATATTTTAGTAACATGAAATGATTTTGTAACTTTGTGTAGTACTCTAATTTATCATCTATTATTGATCTTATTCTAATTACAAAATAAATTATTTAACGCACATTTATCGTGATATTATGTTCCACAACATGAGATACAGAGAATTCAAGCAAATTTTTTTATTAATATAATTTTATTAAAAATAATATAGAAATATAGATATATTATTTGATAATTTTAATTCCAAAAAAAGAGCCGAACGCTAATTCTCAAGCAATAATACAACGTTAAGAAATTTTTTTTGGAACATGATGTGAGACGGAACTAGGGGTGCAAATGGATCGGATACGGATAAGATAGTGGTAAAACCATATCCGTATTCGCTTTTATTTTTTGGATATGAATACGGATCAGATATTAGACGGATATGTACGAATACGGATTGGATATTGGATATCCGTAAATATATACATAAATATTTCTATAATATATATTAAACTATATGGTATATATCTACTATTTGGATACGGATAATTAAAATTCAAAATCATATCCGTATCCGTATCCGTACGGATATTCGGATATTCGGATATCGGATATTAATATCAAATTTTCAGATACAGATCCGGATACGGTCGGATATTATCCGATCCGTTTGCACCCGTAGACGGAACGGTACATCAAACAAATCGAATACTTGATTCTCAAACAATCCATCAATCTATCTATCTTATTTTCAATTAATTTCTATAAATAAAAGTTCTGGAATTCAAGGGTTTCTACTTAGTAGTTATAGGAGACTTTAGTTTGAACAATTTCCAAAGCGCATTTACCATTTTCAGAGGTTATTTGAACAAAAAGCTCTTTTGTCAAAAGCAAAAGCAGATCTTGAGTATATTTTCCATACACCTTGAGCAGCTTGTCCCATAAAAAATCCATCAGTCACAGGTCAGCAAGTACATGCACCTCATTGACCTTTACCTTTTAGACTATGAAAAACGGCGTACTCCAGATTCGTTCAAGTTTTGTTAGAGCAATGGGGGACAACTTGGGGAGACAAAGGTGGGTCCCATGAGGCAGATGAGGAACAAAAGCCAAATGGAAAACAGGTGCAAACAGTGAGTCAGGAATTATTAGGTGCGTTTAAGTCTCCTAGCTTATATAGAGTTTCTAGACGTTTTGGACTCCCAACCGTTTACTGGTTTTCTTTAGGGTTTTGAAAAATAGACTCGGTGTAGTAACGAGTCTTAAGACCAAAGATTATTCAGACTGTACATTTATTTAAATATTATTTTGAGATGTTCTCGTGATTCCACTAAAAATTAAAGATTTCAATTTTGATTGTTAAAGTTATTTTTTTTAAATTCATGGTGCAATTTTTATTACTGAATATAATGATTCAAAAAATTAGACTTAATTATTTTTTGAAAAACAGACAACATGTGATGACTTGAAATATTCTTTTCTCAAAACAGATAAAACGTGCAATTGTATTTTGGTTAAGAAGAGAATAACTAAGATATTATAATTTACATCAAGTAAACTTAATTAATATATATTGAAGATCAAGGTCAAATATACACGGTAGAGATCAATCATATAATTTATTTTATAAAATATATGCATATCAACTTTATAATACCTATAATATTTTATTCTAAATTATATAAAAATTAAACTTGAGCACAATTTTTAAAAATTGATAAAAAAACCAATTGACCAACAATATTTGGTCTGTTGGATATCGCTCTACGGCTATGCTGGCTACTGATAGACCGGGAGTACATTGTATCAGACTCCAAAAAAGGGTGCAACTTAAAAATTATTTGTGTTTCCCTTCATAGACTATAGTGTAGTCGTGTAGTCTATCCACCTCTTCCCATAACACATATTTCCTCAGTTGCTCACCTCACCTCACACGACTCGAGAGAGAGAGAATGGAGGAGGTAGAAGAGACTCATGAGATGAGACAAGTAGAAGAAAACCACTCGGCGGAGGAGGAGGAGTTGGAGCTGGGCTTGAGCTTGGGTGCCAAGAAATTCACTACCTGCAACACCACTTCCTGCAAGTCCACTTGCAGGATTCTCACAGCCAAGGATTTCCGTCCTGTAACTGGTGGGCCAACCTCCTCCGCCTCTTCTTCGTCTTCAGCTGTTGGATCAGGTGGGACCAAGCGTGCTAAGCCTGGCCCCACTTCGCCTGAAGGTGCTGTTGGATCTTCTCAGCCACCTAGGTGAGCTTACCTCTCCTCTGTTTTCTCTTGATATGTCTGTTTTCTTTCCAAATTAAGGCATAAGCTAAGATATGTCTGTTTTCGGTCCAAAAGTGGGTTTTTAGTTTTTGACAGAGATACCTGATACTCTTCTTGCATGTAATTATATTTTCATATCAAATGGAAATGGGCTCTGCCTTTTAAAAAAAAAAAAAAAAAAAAAAAAAAAAGGCATAAGCTAAGAAAATATCCCTATCCCGTCTATTCTCTGTTTTTATTTTCTGTTAATTTTTATATATGAACCATTAATTCGAAGAAAAAGGCGTACGTAGTAGAAGGCGATTAATAAGGATCATGAGTTCGCAATCCTATCTTGACATAGTAAGAATTGGAGAAATTTCATTGCCTCTGTATTTGTTGTTTATTTTAATTTATTTTCTGTTCTGTATTATCTTCTTTTTATTTAATTTTTAAGAACAAACAAAACCTTGAACCCGAATAAACAAGCGTGCTTTTATTGTATGAATTTTTTAATTATGGTCAAACATTGGCTAGTTCAGCTTCTTCTTTTTTTATGTAAATAAAAATTGTCAGAGAAGTTCCTTGTTGTCAATTTTTGCATCAAAGTTCTTTGCTAAAATTAGCAAGAATTCATGATATATACCTAGAAACTAATTATGGATTACGAGCATTATGTAAATATTAATTTGGTGATTAGATGACCCTGCAACTGTTTATTGGTTCCAAACAATATTTTTTGGTAGGATGCCTGTTTCTTTTGTCTTTCAATTTTTGAAATTGTGCACAAACCAATTATTAAACTTATGTTCTAGTCTAACCCCTACTCCATTCTCTGTCTCTCTTGCAGTCAGATGGCCGTGGGATGGCCACCGGTTAAAACTTTCCGGATGAACAGCCTCTTCAATCTCTCCAAAGACACCACTGAACAAAATTCAACTAAGATTTCCAATACTGCCCCTGGCCTCAAAGGGGAGAAAAATAATGAGAAAGAACATATTAAGGAAGAAGAGAAGAAGAAGCGAGGAAGCGGAACCGTGTCAAGTCCTTTTGTAAAAATTAAAATGGATGGAGACCCAATTGGGAGGAAGATCGACTTAAATGCCCTTGACTCTTACAAAGCTCTTGCTTCAGTGCTCGAGTTAATGTTCCAAAAGCCTGGTTTGGGATCTTGCTCCATTACAAGTACTTACAGACCACTCTTACCTTGTTCATTTTGTACAAATTTTATCACTTGAGCAAAAAAAAAAAATTACCTTCGACTTGTATTTACTTGCTTTATAGGGATGTGCCTTTGTTGTTCATGTCCTCTTTAAATATATGCAAAGAATATTCACCTAATAGGATTTTATGCATTTTATTAAATTTTAACAGAGCTGAAGCTTCTAGAAGAGTCATCAGAATATAAGCTAACATATGAAGATAAAGAGGGAGACTGGATGCTGGTTGGAGATGTTCCGTGGAAGTAATTTTTTTTCTCTTAAATCATTAGTTAGTAATTGCCTTGTTGAAATTTCTGAGGGGGCAAATATATGGAATACCTGAAAAGCAGATGTATCATACGTATCCCTTTTCCAAAGTCTAGTTTATTTGAGAAAATATACACTATTTACTGACTATTTAACCAACTGAGATAGCTAGGATGGAGGGATGAGTGTTGCATATTTCAAGATTTGGGGTTTCAGAGGGCTAATTTTTGGTATATTAAGTATTTGCACTTGGTAAACGATAAATTTGTCAAATTGATTGGTATAAAACACTATAGCTTGCTTATATGACAAGCATTTGTTATAATAGCATCTAATTTGTAGTTAATGTCTTGTGCAGAATGTTCGTAGGCACAGTCAAGAGGCTTAGGATCATGAGGCACTGTGATGATCATGCTCTAAGTGAGTGCATTTTCTTTTTATCTACCTTTCTCATACATTTACCAAGTCAAGCAAATAAACATTTTTTTTTTCATGTAGATTTTATTATACTTATGTAATATCTTGTTTTTATCTTTGTAGCACGAAACATTTGCTCCTCCAACATGTCAAAAAAGTTGCAACGCTAAAGATTATTAGACTCAGTGAAATTTGATACAGACATAGCCTTATAAGTAGATAAAATAGAGAGCTGAGAGCTTTCTGGTGTGCCTAGACTTCAGGTTTATGTTATATTTTTGCTTTTTTTCATTGATCCTTTTGTTTTTGTTGAATTTTGTTTAGAGATATGCCTTGTTTCTGTCCGGGTGTTATATTACTACACCAGTTTGTTCTTTGTTCGGTTTTTTGGTGATTAGAAACAAACTTGAGTTGTTTTGATGCTTAACATACATGTAAATATATACGCGGTTGCCTTTTCTCTGTCTTTTATTTCAATCTATTATATCCGTTTTTTTAATGAACTAATTCTTATTCTGTTAGTTTTCAGTTCTATTTTAATTATCAACTAGCCAATTAATGAAAGTGTGTCAAAGAAGTTTGGAATTATAAGCTGTACCACTAAGAGGGAGATATCTCAAGCCTACATATTTTATGACTATTTGCCATTCTCATCTCATATCTCAGTGATTCTTATTTCAGAATAAAATCAACACAGAATAGTCTGTTTGTCTCTTTATCATTCTTTTGTCGAAAGGTTTCTCCAGACGCTTTCTTAGAAGTGCAAAAAATATGTTGTTAATTGTTTTTGGGTTTCCCTCTGGCATTGATTCCAGAATGTACATCGAGAGAGCACTGAATTGATGCTCAATTCACCAGGAAGTGCAGCAGTGCACGCATGAAACAGGGCATAAACAATGATAGGAACTTAGGAAGAGTTCTATAAAAATATATCAGGAATCAGAATATGTACTTGGATGATTACCATACAAGCTTTTCATTCACTATAGTCCCGTTCTGCAACATGGATTAAGAGGTAAAAGATTAAAAGCTTAAGGAGCACTAAGGAGTTCGTGTTCGGCAAATGGAAAGGATTAAGATTGTAGTATGTGCTTGAATAAAATATATATATGATGAGTGAAAGACCATATTACCCCTTATATTGTTTTTGTCATATAATATGATTGGTGAATCAAATTGTGTGATGATTTTAATTAAATATAATTAAATAAATTTCACTAAAATGAACTGTGTCAAATTTGCCGGACGGGACCATAGGGCCTTAACCCACAGATTGTGTTGTTTTAAGAGGATTTGCTAGCAACTCAATATCAGAAAGGATGATTGGATACCAGCCATTTAATTTAAAAAATGAGGATTGGTCTTTGGTGCTATTATTGAGAAACTACATAAAGATTTCCTGATAGTGAAGTTGTGCCCAACCGGCCACCACTTAACCACTTAGTTTTATTCATTATCACAGGCTTTCATTACATGAACACCAAGTATAACAAGACCATCTGGTGTTGATCCTACAGTTTCGTTTCCATTGTAACAAATTTAAAACTCCCAAAGAGATGTCGCCATGTCAGTTGTGTAGATCTGATGTCCATTTTAGATTGGATGGACTAGATTTCGATAGCTGGGGCATGCTTTTCAAGGTGCGAGAAGCAGCCGATAAGGCTTGCTGTGGTGCAGATCCATAATATACATGCCAGCAGTTTGAATTTTAAATATGGGTACAAACATAAAAGAAGCAAGAAAATTAAAAAAAATGTTTACACTTCATACAATAAAACCACCTCCAAATCATCACTCAATAATCAAGGAATATGATACCAACTAAATTACATAAAATATAACAGCATAGCACAACAAACCAAAAGTTCTATCACTACGAAGGGAAAATAGTAACAAGTCCTCTCAATCACCTCTCCAATCCATTGCAACATAAAAAAGTCCAGTGAGAATAATTACGTCTGCTCTTTGTACCACATTGAGCTCATGACCTGTAAGATTCAGCACGTTTTGGTTTGCTCTGCATTACAGTCTCAATCTTTTCCTTTATATCCGGTGTCAGACGTGGAATGACATCTATAGCCTTCATGTTTTCTATAATCTGGTTTTCATGGGCAATTTGAAGTACGTTAACATCAGTATTGAAAAATATGAATCTATGAAGGACCGGAGATAAAAATTAACTAATTTGATTTGAGTTCAATTGATTGGGTTCCAAAACCTATCATAAAAAATTGACGTAACATGTCACAAACCACAAGCTAGTTTTTACATTATTAGATGCCCAAACCTCTAATCATTTCTATCAACACATTACTTAGGAAAGCAAGAAAGGGGAAGTTAAAAAATTTCCCAATAAAAACAATTATACAATACCTGGTTCTCCTTAGTTGCACCAGTAATAACAGACGAGACATTGGGATTTGATGCGCACCAAGCAATTGCTAGCTGAGACAACGGGACGTCTAATGCATCAGCAATTGGTTTTAAACCATTGACTTTTCTAAGTACCTCATCTACTAGTGATCTACTCGCCAGATTCTACACAAATAAACAACTAAATGAATAAACAGACAAACAAACAAAAAAACTAACACACAACGATTCTGTTGGCATTATTACTGTATTTCCTCATCAAATATATTTCTGCCCAACAAAGCCCAGAACAGAATTCTCTCAGTTTCAATAGAAGGTCAAATTTGGTACCACTTTGGTTTGAATTGGTGTAGGAATTGATGTTACCAACCATCATTTTCATTATACTGTATTTTGCAAAGATTAAAAAAAAAAATTCTCCTCCCATTTATGAAAGAATAACAAACCATGTCTCAATTCTCAAAAAAAAAAAAAATGTCTGAAATCTAAACACATGAAATTCCAATTTATGGCCAGATTTTATTCACACAAGTGATTTTGTTTTCCAGTGTGTGTATGCAAGTGTATGTGCTAAAGCGTGTGTAGGAATAGGGATTTAGGCACAGGTCTGTGTTAGCTTCCAGCAAAACCAAAAGGAAATAGCTCAATGGTTGTCAGTACAGATGGGTAATAGGAGATATCAAAATCCTTACTTAACCTTGGTTTAACCCGGAAACAGTGACATAATCAAGCAATTATTGCAATACATAATCATCCATTTAAGTAAATAATGCAAATAAATACCTTGTAGTTTTCTAATGCAAACCGACTGTCCGGAGGGATGTTTCCTTTGTTGTATTTCCCAGTGAGAACACCTGAAGCTAGTGGGCTCCATGTTGTAAGACCTAGTCCGTATGTACTGTACAGAGGTAAAAATTCTACTTCCACCTAAAATTTTGGCAAAAAAAAATGTTAGCACTCAAGGCTGTAACAAATGTCCTTTCCCTCATTCCATGCTTCTCTGGAGCCCATGCTCAGTTAAGACTATTGAACTTAACATGAATATAGCAATTGTATTCCTGAGTAAAAAATTTCTGAAATCACTAAAACTAAATAAATGCTGTGGAGATACAGCTGGCCTAGCATTTAAAGGGCTTTTATGTTCCCAGTTGTCTAAGGAAAAAATGTGCAACAAAACATTAACGGATACCCCGGCACATAGCATGTTAAATGCCCTGAAACATGGCAGAGTTCTACAGGTTATCCGAACAAAATGTCATTTTTCTTTCTGGAGAATAGCTGAATCAAATATCAATAGTGCAACACCCACAGTGTGTCAGCTCATTTTTTTAGACTATACAAAATACGCTTGCAAACAAGACTATGTTTTTTTTTTTAAGGATCACCAACTGGGTTTCAAACTTGCAACCTCACACTCGAAAGACATTGCCTTTATTACTAGACCAAAGGCCTGTTCTCGACTATTTAAATAATATACTATCTAGAAGAGGAGGGTTCCAATACCTCATCATACCTCATTTTTATTCATTTTCAAAGTTAAAACTATCGATCTAAACCGCTCAACGTGATATCCATACTAAAATATGCTCGGGGATGAAATTTTATAATTTTTTTTAAGATAGGTATAAAATCACTGTTTTTGGACTGTTTGATAACAGTGATTTTCAACCTATCTAAAGAAATAGTAAAATATTTCCAAAAACTATAAAATTTCATCCCCAAGCATATTTTAGCATTGATATCATGTTGAACAGTTCGGATCAATAGTTTGAATATTGAAAACGAAGATATAAAAAATGAGGTAGGAAAAACACAGATTTTTTTATTAATCGAAAATAAATAAATAAAATATCGTAGAAGGGGATCGATTTGGTGAAATATTGATATCTAGAACTAATCCAAATCCGTAACCCCGCTAACTTAATTAGCTAAGCAGAGAAAAAAAAATTGTGGGACGGGATAATCTATCCCGTCCTACAATTCTTTTTCCTTCGTCGTTCTTCTTAAGTTAATAAGTTAAGAAGAGGAAAAAAATAAAAATTTGTGGGATGGGATAATCTATCCCACCCCACAATTTGTTTTTTTTGGGTCTCGTCTCTTCTTAGTTAATAGGTTAAGTAGAGGAAAAAAATGTGGGACGGGATTGATTAACTTGTCCCACAATTTTTTTTTCTCTTCTTAGTTAATTAGATTAACGGGGTTACAAATTTCAACAAGTGGGACGAGATAAATTGTTCCGTCCTGTGGGACGGGATAAATGATCCCATTTTACCTATATTTCGATTTCCAACAGAAATGCCATCCTGTTGCGATATTTTTTATTTTTATTTTCGAGTAATAAAAAAATCGGTGAAAAACATGAGGTATTGGAACCTTAAGCCGAATTGTTCCCAGTATCCTCTTCCTCCCCCACACAGCAGATAAAGAAAAAAGAAAGGCAAACCTTATGCCTGGAGAGAAGATTGTATTCGGGTTGCTCCACAATGGGTCCCACCAGGTCGAGTCGATTAGCCACGGCCCATGCCTCAGTGATTTGCTGGGCTGACCACTCACTTGTGCCCCAGTAAAACGCCCAGCCCTTGTCAATGACATGGTTCATGGCCCGTACTGTCTCTTCAATTGGTGTGGCTGCATCCGGCCTGTGACAGTACAGCACATCCACATACTCCATGTCCAGCCGTTTTAGTGAAGCCTTTGTGCCTGATATTAAGCGAAAGGAGTTCCATTTCCATGTGGCTCTCATGTTGTGACGATTCGTGTAGCTGGTGGTGAAATGACCAAGTCATATTGATTGATCCGCCACTTCATGAACCAACACAAGCATGATTGCCACAGGAAATTCGGCATCCAGAAAACCAAACCTTTTGTTAGTAAAAAGAAATTGACGTTTTGTTAACCTACCTTCAGAGTTAACTGATCATGCGAAGAACGTTGTGATTTTACAGGTGAAGGAAAAAAATGGCACCTTTTCAGTAAAAGGATTGAGTTTTAGTATGAATTGAAATAAGAAATAAATTATTAAAAAATTATAATAGAACAAATATCTCTGTAGCGTGGGCGTCGAATTGCCAATTATTCAAGAACAGAGCTAAAATATGGATTTTCTATACCAAAAAATTAAACAAATACCGTGCACAGAAGAACTCTATCATGTCACAACATCTACTATGAGTAGTTTCTGATATCTACTTGAAACAAGAACTGAATCCAAATTTTCTACCCCACGCTTGCTGGACATATCCATGCAGCGAGTTACCCCGCAAGAGTCCTCCAGTGACCCGCCACTCAGTTCCAAAAATAAAGAAAATACCAAAAGAGATCAACTCCCAGATCTCAGACAATTTTCAGAAGAAAAAAAGCAGCAAAGAAAAACTTGTACCTTCGACGATGTGCTTTCTGGAGAGGCCCTTGTCGTTGGGGCCAGATCCGCCCCAGAAAATCTTGGTGGAGATGACGAGGTCAGAGCGGCGCCAACCGAGCTCGCGAATGGCCTGGCCCATGATCTCCTCGGCGCGGCCATTGGCGTACACCTCAGCGTTGTCGAAGAAATTGACGCCATGGTCACGACAGCACTGGAGAAGAGCCTTCGCCTCCTTCACGTCCAGTTGGTTGCCGAAGCTCACCCACGAGCCGTACGACAGCTGGCTCACCTTCAGCCCCGACCTTCCCAGGTTATTGTACTGCATTGTTTGAGGGATTTTGAGCTCCTTTTTGTGCGGTCTTCTAGTTGCTGGGTCGGAGGAACCGAGGAAGTGGAGATCTAAGAAGGCTAGGGAAGACGGGCGAGGGGAGCTAGAAGAATGGAGAAGGAAGGTATCGAAGAGGAGTATAGACGTATACTGAGAATATAATAATTGAACAGTATTTTTCTATACACCCTGAAAAAACATTTATTCTCACACATTTTCTTCTTGTAAATTGTGATCACTTTATTTTCTTGAACTTCAATAGCTTATTGGAAATGGATTCACATCTGCTGCGATTCGAAGCTGAGGAACAGTGTTCCTAAAATTTCTGTTTTTTCAAATTCAGCTGTCCAATATTTTTTGTGCCCATATTTCGAAACAACTTATTTTTTATGCACGAATCTCAAAACAATTAAACAATTGGATTTGGAAAAGCAGAAATTTCAGGAACACTGTTCACAGTGAAGAATCGCAGCAGATTCAGATCCATTGGAAATGGATGAAATGTTTCTTTGAATGAATAAACTGATACTATAGTGGTGGTTGAATTTAAGGTTTATAAGACAACTCAAATTATCATATATTTTTAATCGTCATTGATGTATCTCTATTTTGCCTATATTTCGACACCGTTTTACACCAAAACCTGTGCCTAAAAGCCTAAAAGTGTGAACAATTTACTTAAATATCTATAGAATGTGGTACTGCTATGTGTTGTTATTATTTTGCAGGAAACGGGCGAAATTCTGCTCCATACGGTTCGTATGGATTTCCATGCGACCCGTACAAGATTTGCCCTACCACACAGAAGGTTCCACGCAGGAGGCTACCTCTCTCCCACACAGAGGCACGGGCATACAGGCCGTACAAAGCAAATTTGGAAAAATAGATTGGAATTGGCAACAGGCGCCAGCTGTGCAGACCGAATAGGAAGGCTTTAATACGGGATTTTGGGCATTAAGGAGGGATGTTCCATATCTGAGAGGGTATTCTGGAGCTTGGGAGACAAGGCAAAAGCTTGGAGAAGAAGAATGGAAGTTTTGCAACGGATCTCCATTATTTTTCATAGTTTTGGCCATGAACTCTTTTATTACTCTTGAATTGCTTTGTTTTGTGAACATGCTTGGCTAAGTTAACTATTTCTACGGTTAAGATGTAGTTTCACGTTTAGTTTAACTTGTATGCTACTTAGATTTGTGTTGAATGCTTTGTTTTTATCTTGTTGAGTAGTATTTCGATTGCTTTATTTGTGCTTGCTTGAATTGATTAGTCAACCCGTTAGATGAATGCGCACATCTAAGTATTAGGTGCCAAGTCTATGACATTTAATCTAACCAAATAAAGTATATGAAGTAGGTTTGTGTCTCGAAAGGTGAAACCAAGGAGTACCCGAAAAGGTTTCCTCGAGGCGAAAGTCCTTGGATACTTTTAGTAAACCAACAAGTGGCTTAGGTTAATCCAACCAAAAAGCGAAAGTTGAGGTTTGAAGCACCTAAGAGGGGAGTATTTGAGTCCGGTAATCTTGTTACTAAGCCAAAATTGCGACAGCTGAGGTTAGGAATTTAGATACGGTCGATGGAAATCCTAGACAAAAGTACCAACACAGAAACAGTAGCTGCAGTATTAACTCGGGGGTCCATACGGACCGTATATGATTCTATACGGGCCGTATACCCTGGGGCTAAACAGAAATGAAATCTAAAACCCTGGAAACTCCTTTTTATTAATAAAAAACAACTTTAAACTTTCTTTTATTGTCTTTTATATTGATAAAAATTCAGTAGGGATTTAGAACAAAACCAAACCAATATTTTCTCACTTCTAGGATTTTAGTAATTTTAAGTAGAGTCCGGTCATTTTCTTACCGTCCCTGTGGAATTTGACATCTAGCTATACCCAACGTCCGTTGTGCACTTGCAACAGATTTTAGATATTCTAGGTATTAAAAGCCTATACACATTCCAACGAACAGTCATATGAACTATTAATTATTATCAAATTTAATCACATAGCAAAAATTATCTAGCTAACAACTTTACTAATAAATTTTCACAAAAAATGTGAGATACACTTGAATTCAACCATTACTCATACTTTAATTCAATGTACAAATTAAATTGTTTTATTGTGATAATTAATACAAAATTTACATACTTTATGTTGCATTCTATTTGATAATATTTATTTTGATTTAAAGATTAGCTTCCTTTTCTAGCTCTCTAGTGTATACTTTTATTTGCGAAGCAAGATTCAAAATATAATTTTAGTAAGAATAATGTAGATATTTTGCTCAATATCTCCAAAGACATGGATACCAATTGTTGAATGTCTTCAAAAACTATATCATGAAATAAAATTATTCTTACTAAAATTATATTTTAAATCTCGCTTCGCAAATAAAAGTATTAAATTTTTCTAGTTGGTCTCCATACCGAGAATATTAATTTTAGTAAGAATAATTTAAAAATTAAGTCTCTTTTCTAGTTTTTGCTCAATGTCTATCCAATGACATGGAGTCATGGAGACCAACGAGATTCTAATTAATCATGAAATAGGAAAGTAAAAAGTACTATTTAATAATCCTCTCGGGTGGTATAAGGTGTAATTTATCAGGAAAGTAGGGATAGACAAGCAAAAGTTTCTCAAATAGATGGAAATAAAATCTGCTGGAATCCTTACAGATTTCAGGAACCTGAAATATAAAATCCAACCGTCTAAGTTTGTTATACACGAATCTCAAAGAAGACAGTTTTTTGTGCACGAATCTCGAAAATATATAGATGGTTGAATTGAGAATTTCAGGGTCCCTTAAATGATTTCAGCAGATTTGTTTCCAGATGGAAATCGGTGTCTGGCTGCCTGTCTATTCAGCTCGTCGCATGGACACATGGTAGAATGATGTTCAACGGATTTTGATGTTAAATACGGTAATATGGGGAATTCATATACCCGAAGGTACCACATTGTTCCTGTTTAAATGTGGTCCGTTCGTCATCGAATCTAAAAGGACCTCGTGCGGTTGGATTGACCTGAATTCTGATGAAACGGTTTAGATTCAAACTCAAACAGTGAGGTAATGCAGAGGATCTGTACTAGTAATATGGGTATCCGAAAGCTTAAATTATAGCTGCTTCAACGTGGTCTGTGTTCGCTCCAGATGTGATAATTTCAAGTAGATCTTGCTAGGCTGTCCATCTCATGGCTTGAATTAGGCAGCGAAAAGTAGTAGATTCTGACCAATTGTGCATGATGATATCATGATTGATCATAAAATAATATGGTCAATTAGAGGCGGTAAAATTAAATGAGATCAAACTGAAAGACATAATAGAGCATAACGTGTTTTTACAATTAGAAACACGTAATTCAGAATTCGTAAATTCAAAATAAAATAACAAATAAATTTAAATCTTACAGTTCTGAATTGAAGACATCTTTAAGCGGAAACGTTAATACTGATCTTCAATGGTTTTTCTCAGATCTGATGATGGAGACCTTCAGCGTTTTCTTTACTTCTCTCTTTTCAAAATGGACGAAAATCCTTTTAGAATAATATCCCCTAAAAATCAGTAGAGAGAGATGTTTTTCAAAAAATAAATGGGCAGGAAAAACGTTTTTGGAATGGGATTCGTCCAAATAGAAAAGAGGTCTTTTAATATTCTGAGGCAACATTTGGAACCAGTATAGTAATTAATAACGATCAGAATTTTTCCATCAAAGATTCTGGTGCCTTTTCGTTAATTTCTTTAAATGAAATCGGTGCATAGTAATAACATAAGCCACATAATAAAATAAAACTAACACAAACTCAATTAATCCACATCTTTGAAACTGATAGATTCAAAAATAAATGTATATACACTTGAATGATTTGAAATTCGAATTGACCAGAACTTAAACTCAATTTGTCTAGGACAACAAATACCTAAATCCGAGTTTCAGTAATAGAAGTCAAATGGAAGCCTCCAGTGTAGCTGCTATTGGACGTCAAGAGAAGCAAAAGAGAAGGTGTTAACATTAGAATAACAGGAATCTGTTAGAGAAATAGTTAGTTATTAGAGCAATGAGATTACTGATAGTAGTGAAATGTAATGTCTATGTAAAGACAACTTTGTACTCTGTAAGAAGGTAGCAATTAATGAAATAATTAGTCTCTCAATTCTATTTCTTATTACTCTATTTTTCTTCGTTCTAATTTGACCAACCCTACCTTGACTGCAATAGTCAAGTTATCAAAAAAAAAATAATAATTTGACCAACCCTACAACAAAATTAAATTCACTACTACAAAATTGATTTCGTCCCAACTAACAATTCGAAGCAACCTGTACTAAAAAAAACTTAATCGATTAATTTCCGAACTTAAACTTGAAGATTTAAATTTTCTGGTCCATAAGTTACAAAAGAAAAAAAAATGAAGAGGCCCAATTCCGAGCTTTTTCGGTTGTTGGGCCGAAAGGGAGAATATCAAGAATCTCACGTACTCTTCCATGTCTGTTGTCTATGCAAGGCAGCAAATTTAACTATAAGTCTATTTCGGTCTATGGGTTTTCATGCAGAATTTTCTTTCATTGAAATTATTCAATGGACCGTGCCTAGCTACAGAAAATTAGGAATTCAAATCAGGCAGCTAGGTCAGCTACATTCGATCAATTTAAATCCGGATCATTTAACTTAAGTTTACATGAATATTATATCAAATCATTTAACATAAATTTACCTGAATATTAAAGTAAACCCACATATTTCAAGAAAATTCTTCCCGGTTGTCTCTAACTGTTTTTTTCTTTCTAATTTTAGAAAAAAGTATGGTAAAATAAAAAATAATATGAATAACTGCTATATTTTTTTGTTGTGATGTAGACATGTAGCTTTAGTTAAAATGCGATGCATGCTAACATTCATTTTGTGGATCCACTGTGATTAACAAGGTAACCGAACAAGATCGTACATAGGTTACGGTCAGGAGCGGAGCTACGGGTTTTTAAATTATGGGGTCAAGCATATATAAGGATTAATTATATAAACAAATTCTACGGAGATGAAGAATTTTTGAACTTACTAGCAGGATAAATTCCCAATATCGAACTACACCAGAGTTGATTTACATTTTTGAACTAAAACCACGTGGCAGACATCTGACTGTTCAGTTGCAATTTGCAAATGTGTGGAGATGGTGGAGTTAAAATTAGTAGAAATAATGAAGTAGAGGGCTTTGAACAGAGAGATGATATGAAGGACCAGGTTTCGTTATTCCTGTGCATACAAACCTAAAAATTCTACGACCTTTTACCTCACTAACTTGGCAGACACTTTATGCGTGAAAATCGGGGTAAATATTTAACAGAGTAGTTTTGATTTTATGCAGCGCACTAACCATATAAAGCACTGCTTTGATTTTATAGTATGTGCGCTTCATGAAGCGAAAACTAATCTGTTAAAATCTTTACTCAAATCAATGACACCGCAATAAGTGTAATTTTGGCACAGCTGATCCTCATGAACAACAAAACCATGCCACTATATATAAACACCCCCGCGCCTCTCACTGTACCAGCCCCTTGTTGGTTCTTACTTAACAAGAGAGAGAGATGATAGGGTGTAGGAGAGTTGAGGTGGTGGCAGTGCTGAAGGTGGATTTTCACAACGACCGGTGCGTCGACGAGATTATGCAGTCAACTAAGGGCTTCCCAGGTATTTATCTCCTCTCTCTCTTTAAGTTATCTCTCTATAACTATACTGATATCAAGCTGTTGATGTCTGTTATTAATTATGTATTCCTTGAACAAACATTAATTCGGTTTTGGAAATTTTGAAATTTTCTACCCAAGCTGAATACTTTGTACAATCTCTCTCCATATATCCTTTAGCATCTCAAAATATCGTTCTACATGCATTTTGTATCTCAGAACTCCAGTGCAGGAACTTTTTTTTTTTCAGATCTGTTACAATGGTAAAACAATTACGTATATGATGACTTTTCCTGATACTTCAAAATATATATATGGGTTTTCGTTTTCTCTTTACAGATATAACAAACAGTTTGTTATTTATTTAATTTTTTGAAGCAGATATATATCAAAGAGTTTGTTAATATTGCATGCCAAGCTGTGTTTCAGCCCATCTAAGATTTGAAACCTTTTGTATTTTAAAGTAGTTTTTTTTTTCGTTTTGTTATTAGCAAAATAATTTGCCTCTATTATTGTTGAAATAATTTTTAAAGCAAATATGCATGTGTTTTTTTGTGTGTTCTGTGATCTGACAGACTAACACCTCTGACTCTGAGATAAATTGGCGTATATATACTGGTCAAAAAGTAGCTGCAAATGCCTCTCTTTTCAGAGCAGCGCCAACAGACTGACAATTTTGCGGTGTTATTTATTTGGTTTGCTAAAACTTTTTTGGATTATTTTTTTTTTTTACTGAATAATCTTTGGGGGGTTTAAATTAAATAGGACTTGAAGAGGTAAAAATTGACCGCAATGCAAACAGAGTGACAGCAGTGGGGACCATGAATCCTTGGAAGCTTCGTGATAAGATTGAGATGGAAACAAAACATAAAGTTCAGGTTCTTTGTTCTGCTAAAGACCAGAAAGCCGTTACCCAAGTACAAATCTGCATCCTCTTTCAATCATTAATTTGACTACAATTACCTTAATATTTGGACCTGAAATTCTGGCTCTCTCTCTCTCTTTTAAAAAAAAAAAACTTTTTGTGAGAAGAACACACTAGTTCTCAAGGTGGTGCTTCACTGCGATGGATGTATCAGGCGCATCAAACGCACCATCCTGAAGATTCAAGGTAGTTATTTTTTTTTTGGGGCTTAAATTGCTCGATTTCGGTGTCACATTTCTATTAAAAAACGTTCTGATTAGAATGTGATAGATCCACTGTAAATTAAACGCATGTCCATTGAAATTTGAGCATCTCAAAACATAAAAATTGTAACCGATCGAAACAGCCTTTTCTCCGTGTCTTTTAATTTGCACCTGTAGGTGTAGAGCAAGTAACTGTAGACAGTGAGAAGAACCACATCACAGTGAAGGGCACCATGAATACAAAAGGATTTGCAGAGTACGTGTCAAAGAAGATCCGAAGGCACGCGGAGGTCGTGGAACCGAAGACAGAGAAGAAATGCAATGGACAGATATTGACGCAAGTTGGCAGGGGCTCGTGTTGCTGCAACCAGTGCGGCCATCATATCTACATGGTGCCCGCCCCGCAACTTCTCAGTGACGAGAACCCAAATGCTTGCGCTGTGATGTGAATATCGAAAATTTGTTGGTAGTTTAATTTCTACTTTTCTTAGTTTCTCACCCTCTCTAGGTAGGAGGATTGGGTTTTTATTTGCAGTATGATTTTCCTTTTGATTGTTTTGCTCTTTTTCTTTTTTTTTTCAAAGAATGAATATAGAAAATAGGAGAGGAGAGAAATTAACTAATTAATTACAGAGTAAATGTTATTGTGGTATTTCTTAAAAGAAGTGTGTTATTGTGGATACTATTATTAATATTGTATGGTTTTTTTTTTCTACCTTCTTCTCTGTAGTTTTGAAACTTGGTTATTTTGGATAATAGTTCATTCTTATCTTCTTTTTTTTTTGAGAAAGTTCATACTTTTCTATTCTCATTGTGTTATGTGCACTGACATTGGTCAGAAGACTTCAGAAAACGCTGGTGCATGAAGAAAAACGCTTAACGCGTGATACCTAATTTAGTTTAATACTTTGAAATAATATCATATGCATAAATACATAAATAAAATGCTAAACAAATCATCAAATAATTTCTTGAACTACTTCATTTAGATTAGGGATGAGTAGCTGTGGTGAAGTACGCTCTAATTTAAATTGTTAAAAAAAATATTTTGGAAGAGAAATAAGAATACCAACTATTTCTGCAGATTTTACCAAACAAAGAAAAACAACAAGCACAATAAGTTAACGAAATAAAATATACGAGTACCATAAAATTAAACAATAAGCAATTAGTGCCTTAGTGGAATTAAAAAAAATGATAGTTCTATGTAATTTTGTTAGCTAGAGAGTAACTAACTAAATAATTAAAGAGCTGAAATAGTCCAGGGAGAGGATTAAGTTTGGGGTAATTTTCTTTTGGACTTAATTTGGCAAGTTTTGGTTGAGCTAGCAAGATTCCTCCTATATATGGTACTTAATTTAGAAAAGGAAAAAAAAGAGAATAGGTGGGACCTGATCAAAGTGGACGAATTACCGTTTTGGACAAGTCTTCATGCTGAAACTGAATGCCTTCTGTAATTTTTTTTTTTTTTTAGGAAAATACCCGTAGGTGTGATATATTGATTAACAGAAACTAATCTATTACATGGACCATGAAAATAAAATATTCTTAAAATAGAAAAACTAGCAAGCTACCTATAAAACATTGTTGGATAGGTAAATAACAAGACTGTATCACACAAATGCTTCTAAGAGTAATTTCATTAAACACATACACAAAATAACAAATAAATAAAGAAATGAGAGGATGACACAAGATACCAAAATAGTAAGTACAAAAATCAAGAACAAAAAATAAAAGAAGACACAAGATTTACATGAAAATTCTTTCGAGAGAAAATCATAGAAGCACATGGCGCAAATGCACTAGATCAAAAGAATCTTGTAATTACAAGTACAAGATATTAGCAATCACAATAGCGCTCTCTCACACACTCTTTTACCATTTCAAGAAGAAGAGAGTAAAACTTAGAAATACTTAAAGAAGAAACAACGTTCTTACATAGAAAGCTGCTCAAAAGACTTCCTAAAGAAGCTTACATGAAAATGTCACTTTATAACCTTTTATAACCTAGCAATTTTCAGTGACGGTTCTTTACATAAAACAACTACCGGCAACTTAGTGGTAATTCTTTAGATAAAAGACAACCACTAGAGCTGTTGACCCAAACTTTTCTTTGTCTTCAATCTCAACAAACATCACATTCTCCTAATTTTAAATGATAAAGACCCGTCCCTGTCTACTTGTAAATAACAGAGATTGTGAGGACCCTCTAGTAACTTTCCTTCCACACTCTGACAACTCATTTTCTTCTTACCAGTATGTGGTACCGGTTCCTACTCCATCTCTTTTTAGGACAATTTTCCTTCCAAACACTCTTCTTTTCAATTCACCATACTCGATTGCTCACTGTATTGAACTTTGTACTTTGTACAAAGCAATCGTGACGGCTATCATCTAATATCCCTGTACCACTGTCCCTGAACCTGTTATGTGTTGTTCATTTCTCCTCTGTCTTGCAACTCCTACTATTCTGTCAAGGAGAAGTATGTTGTGCTTAGGTTTTGCTTAATCTCCAGGTGTGAGATATGACTCTGGATTGGTGTGCCCCTTGCTGTTTTCCCAATTCTTCTCACTCAATTTGCCAATTGATGTGTTGTGTTTACCACTCTTCTTTGTACGCGTTGTATAGTAAACTCGTTCCAGTGCCTACTACACCTCTGTATACACTTCATTACCGTTTCAGCAACCCTCCATGAAGGCAATTCTTCCATTCTTTTTTTCGTAACAGCCTGCACCAATATCTTGCAATATGAGAATATAATGAAGTTTCTTTCATTTCCCCAGCATTTCCCCATCTAGGACATACTGCATAGCACTATAAATTGTCATGTATGCAACAAACTTTCTCTTCTTGCTTTCGTGCATTGGTTTGGACTGCTTGCTTTGTAAATTGTAAAACTAGAGCTTAATTATCTTTCTTTGAGTTTTTATTGAGTTTTTTTTTCTCCAAAAATAATAAGGGTCGAACCATTGATTCAGTTCTAGAGTAGAGTGGACTATATCAATAATTCGGTCGCCCCTTAGTCACAATATTTGTACAGTGTACACCACTAGCCACAAAGATTGTTCAAAAAGAGAGGAGGAAGTGACCAAACCACATCTCTCATGATTAAGTCAACTTTCATTTTGAATTTTGTGTGTTCAAAGGTGTGATAAAATGTGGACTTAACCATTAATTGATTACTTTGTATTTAAAATGAATTAATAATTCGGTTCTTACTATTTTTGGAAAAAAAAAACATCAATATGTTAATATGTTACATGACAAAACGATTTTTAATTTCTAACAATCTTAATCACACATGACTCACGTGATCATGTGTTGTACTATGACTAGACCAATTCACAAGGAGAGCTGTGATCAAATTAATTTGCATATTGTGCCAATTTTCTGAAAAATAATCTCTTTTCGCAAATAATCGTAATATGAAATACGTAACAATGTTGCAACTAGAAAAGGTACCATGTCAGATTCAGAGATCCAACTCCTCTGCTCTCTAAATAGGAGAGCATAACTCTGCTATTTTAAATCTAACTATTGAATTTTTTTCACGCATGAATCTCTACTCAGATGAGTGATTAGATTTGAATTACAGGATACTGCTCTCCAGATAGGAGAGCAGCGGAGTTGGATCCCGGATACAGTCTCGTGAATTTTTTTTTTTGGAGTCCCTAACATTTGATATTGGATCGAATTTGAGCCGACGTCGGATTCCATTTCATGACGGGCTGGTTCGTTTCTTCGCGGTAGGTTCAAAGTAGCGGTCACACACTCCTTTCCCTTTTCTCTGACTCTCTTCCCTTGCGGATCTGGACTTCCCTTGTCAGCCGTTGCACTCTTCTCCAAGCCATAAACTGATAAACCCTCCTTCAAACAGAGATCTGATTGGCTGAAAGTTTAGCTGACGCACAGAAAGGAGTTGAACTCGGGGTGGAGGCGATGGCAGCGGTAGCGATTCACCAGTTCGCCGAGTGCATCACTTGCCACGCATGGAGTCCCGATCAAACTAGTAATCTCCCTCTCTTTCTCTAGTTGGCTTTGTTCTGAGTTTCTCCTTAGGTGTCGTTGCAATTTAGAAAGTTTGAGGCTGATGTTGTTTAATTGTTCTTATTGGGTTTGGCACCAGAATGCTGTGGGAGCAGTCCTGTCAGTTCTTCAATTAAGCCCCAATTCAACCCAATTCAGCTTCTAATTCTGCAACTATGTCTTCAATTTAACCAACTCATGCCTCGAATGTGCAACATTAGACTTTGTGTGTACCTAGTTTAACTCGATCAAGTTTCAATTACTCTCGATTTACCAAAATATTGGTCCACGGTGAAGTTATCATCAGATAATATATACTGTTTCCATCCTTTCTGCATTAGAATCTCACTATTGCTCAACAAAACTGTTTCGTTAAGGCTTTCTAGATAATAGTGAAGGCATTTTCCTTGCATTTGTCATTTAAATTGTGATGGATTTCACAAGCTTGATTTTATGATGATGATGATGATCATCACCATCTCCTATTGTATGTCATTAATGATATATTGTATTTCTCTTGCAGTGGTTGCCTTTTGTCCCAACAACAGTGAAGTACACATTTACAAGTTATTTGGAGACAAATGGGAGAAAATGCATGTTCTTTCCAAGGTAACAGTCATAACTATTTTTTTTTAATTGCAAGAGCCACATTTAATTGAGATATCCATGGTGATTACATTTCTGTATAATGGCTTAAATTTTTTATTTGTGTTGATAGCATCGTACTTGGTAAATAGCTTGCCCATATTACTTGTAATATTTTTCTGCTGTCTCATATTGGTTGAATCTTAGTGTCAGTTAAGATCACAAGCCTAATGTGTGAGCTTGTACTTTAATAATTAAAATAACCCAAAGCAAACTAAAAGAACTGCTGTTAATTGGAACCAAGCTGGTTTGGTATCAGTAGTGTCTTTGAACAACCTGTACTTGAGCCTACTGGAATTGCTCCAAAATGTGGAATTAAAATTTAATCCTTGGTTATGAGAATGTCAATGTGTTATCTCCCATTTTGCTTTACAAAATTTTCTTAATTGAATGTCAATATGATTTTCTATTAACTTTTAATATTTCTATGCCTTTATTTGTAGCATGATCAAATTGTATGTGGAATTGACTGGAGCGTGAAGTACAACAAAATCGTGACTGTTTCACATGATAGGAATTCGTAAGCTCCTTTTGACCCCTCACTGTTAACCACAACAAGCACACCTATACAAACTAACGCTTTTTTTAATTTTTAGATATGTCTGGAGCCAAGAAGGAACAGAGTGGGTCCCAACACTTGTCATTCTTAGGCTAAACCGTGCTGCTTTATGTGTTCAGTGGAGTCCAAGAGGTATCTGAAGTGGTGCCAGTTGTAATTCTTGATACCTTACCTTACTGTCAGGCCATGTCTCTAGCAAAATAGTTGGTTACAACTAAGCACTGCTCATTTCTGCTTTATTTTAGTTGGGGCTTCTGATATTGTGAGCTTATATTTAACTAATGCATACAAATCTATTGTTATTTTTCAGAAAACAAATTTGCTGTAGGAAGTGGTGCTAAATCTATTTGCATATGCTACTATGAACAAGAGAATGATTGGTAATTTACATTTTTTTCTTTTCTTTTGAAGTTTTCCGTTTTTTTTTTTATGTAAGATGTCCTTTTTTATTCACATCATATTTAGCATTGTTATAGGCTTTGTTGCAAGTAAACTTCAAATGTATGATAAGAGCTTAGTTCAAAACTGAGTTTATAAGTGCTGTTTACTTTTTCGTTGAAGAACTTCTATAACAGCTGTTATCCGTATCAATTACCATGTGGGATACATGTTTTGGTTCTTTAGACTAATAAGGCCATGTCCATAAATACTGGCTTATAGTAAACACTTTTTAGTTGTTTCTCTTCTTTTGATCCATTTTTTGTATTTCTGTGTGATTACCACTGCTGTAGGATTAAATAAGTCTCCAAACTAATGGTCTGGCTGCAGCCCTCCTTCACACATGATAGCACTTAATAAAAAATAAAAGAGTGGCAAACAAGAATAGCAGTCTACACTTTTAGTAATAAAAATTGAGAATAAGTAAGATAGTGGATGTTGATGGAGAAAACTACAATAAATATGGAAGTATCTCCTTGTCTGCATGGTCATGGACCTTTATTACTACGATGCTTTTGTTTTTCTGTTTTTATTACTGAATTTCAAAATGCATTCCAATTTTTATTACTGAATTTTGAAATGCATTTCAATATTACTATATTTGTCTGTTTCAGGTGGGTTAGCAAACTGATTCGGAAAAGACATGATTCTTCTGTCACTAGTGTTGCTTGGCATCCTGACAATGTTTGTCTAGACTTCCTCATCGTCATATTATATTTTATCATATTGCCTTTTCTCTCTTCTTAGTAAATATAAATTCCAAACAAAATTCAAACGGGGGAAAGCATTGATGGATGTAAACTTTACTTTAGGTTCATATACTGGAACCTTTGAAGGTTGTACTGTTCTGTTTCTGTATAAGATATTTCTTTCTTGTCAACTGAAGACAAAAGTTCTTCTCATTAAGGGAAAGTTCGAAAGGAAAAGTATAATGTCAATAGCATTTTGAATTTTCAACATGGATACCTTAGACTTAATATCACAGTTGTTTTCTTTCATACTCTTTATTTCCCAAGTTTATAGTTTCGGTGAACTCATTTTTATTTTTGTAGATACTTCTTGCAACAACATCTACTGATGGTAAATGTAAAGTCTTTTCCACATTTATCAAGGGCGTGGATTCAAAGTAATATTACAAGTACATATGATTCAATCCAAGTAAACAATATTTGTAAGAAATATCTTGTTGGCTGACATTTTTTCTTTCCTTTTCTTTAGGGAGTCAGAATCAAGCTCCAGTGATCTGAAATTTGGAGAGGTTAAACTATGTTTAATTTTCATTTCCATGTAAATATAGAGTAAAAAAAATGTTTTTTTTTAATATCCATACTTCAATTTGTGCAAGAAAACTTAGGCACAGCACTTATCATAGTTCAAGAAAACTTATTGAAATCGTAGTGATGGAAATTGTAAGCTTGTTTACATAGTACAACTATTACTCAGTTCAAAGTTAGTTTTGTGAGCTATTGAGCTCTAGAATCTTATGAGAAGCTTTCTCAAATCATTTTAACCTTTAGTTGCATCTTCTGTAATTATGAGATAAAACAAAAATAAGGACCGAAGTGTGAAATTCTTGTCTTTTTGACTGAGCTGGAGCCCAATAAGTTAAAATGTCACAATTCACTTTTTGTTTCATTTGAACCAAGGTCATGTATAAGAACCAGTGTATATAAATGTTCCAGTTCATTGACATCTTTTTGGGTATTTTTATCAGCAAATTGCTCAACTTGACTTGTCTTCAACTTGGACATTTGGCGTAAGATGGTCTCCAAGCGGAAGTATCCTGGCTTATTCAGGTTAGATGTCTCATAAATTTCTCAACTATCAAAAAGTGAAGTTCCTTTTCTTGTTAGATGTGGAATACAAAGAAATTCAGAGTTCTAAATAGCTAGCTATAGCTTTTTCGGACCTTGAAAGTTATAAGTTATAACGCTATCAATCACTTTCCTTTTATCAGAGTCCTAAATAGCTAGCTATCGCTGTGCAATAGCTGCGCTATAGCTTTTACGGACCTTAAAAGCGATTACGCGATAATCGCTATTTAAAACCTTGAAAGTATTTATCAGTACCTTCTTGATCTGACTAGAATTGGCCACTAAAGTACTTTAATAAGCCAATTGTGTCCAAAGTGAACATATAAATAAAATGGAAGTAACAAAAGAATGACAGAACAGAAAGCTGCATATTTTGCATTAGGTAATAGTAAAACCCTTGACCTATGTGAAAAGCAATTTATCTTGCTTCCAGAGCACAACTGTTTTTTTTTTTTATTCTTTGATGATATCTTCTTGTATCCCCCCTTGAAAACCTCAAAATGAGAAAATCTCTTGGATATGTTATTAACCCATAAAAATAGATAATATTATTTATAAACCTTTTAATCAAATTTTCAGAAGCAAGCAACTCTGTCCCTGTTGCCTCAATTTTGTATTAGTGCGGGTGGGGGGTATTAGCCTTTGAATGTTTTTGTAAAGAAAAGTGAGAGGTTTTTCTTTTCTTTTGTTTATTTTTTTTTAATTTGATTTTCAGGTCACAACTCCATGATATATTTCATTGATGATGTAAAGTCAACTCCTTCTTCCCAAAGCATTTCCTTGCGGGATCTGCCTCTCCGTGATGTGGGTCAGCATTCTTTTCTATTATATACTGAAATATTTTTGCTTCATGAATTTAAAATGATGCTTAACAAAATCCAAAAACTTTCAGATACTCTTTTTATCTGATAGAGTTGTAGTTGGTGTTGGATTTGATTGCAATCCAATGATCTTCACATCTGATGATACTGGACTATGGTAAGTATCGTACATACCTACTGTCCATCTTTTCTTTGATTGAAAAAAAAAACCTGCCCGAATCATAATATTAACAAATTGGAAGAAAAACTAATGAAGACACAAATGCAGTATTACAGTTGGTTACATACTGTCATGGTCATGGTACTTCAACCTTGCACATTTTATGCTGTAATATAACCATGAACACAGTCCTTTTTTTTTTTTCCATTACATGTGCCAATACCAAATTACTGCTTTCTTAATTTGTTTCTTTACAATATATTAATTTTTCTTGTAGGAGCTTTACCAAGTACTTGGATCAGAGGAAGGCAGCTCCTTCAAGTTCGAGAGCCTCACAGGTACAATTTCATTCATTTTGACTTTCTTTTGTCCGTTGTTCTTTTTACAGCTTTCCATTTCGTTAAAAACTACTTTTACTATCCTTCAATTATCCTTCAATTGAATTTAAACAAGGTAAAAGAGGTGGTACTAGGGTTCCTTTTTAGCTTTCCAGATCACTTTTGTTGCCAATTCTTATAATTTAATTATTTTGACTGGAATACAGTGAAAGAGGTTCCTTCTCTATTACTACTAAAACCTTCAGAAAAATTAAACATGAGAACATGATATATGTCCTGTCTAAAATTGATGCGTTTAATTGTACTACTCTTGAAATTGCTATTTCCTTTTTTCCCCACATGACAGGAAGTATATATTGATATAAATTGTTCATTAAGTATAAAATAATTGAGTCTGGATGTATTAAATTACAACCTCTGGAGATATGGAGACGTTCTTTAGTAGGGAATAGATCTCTTCATTGACACCAAAACTATCAGATTAATACTTCATTACAATGAAAATAGGCTCAGGCTCTCTAAGAAAGAAAGAAAAATAACATTTTGTTAACTTCCATTTTACTTTCTTTTTTCTATATTTAATGCAGTTGTCAGAAGCATTTGGAAAATTGTACGGGTCATCTAAACAAGTGCCAAGCAATGACACCGTTGAGCCGTCAAAACCCCGTGGAGGTGCTCATGAAAACTGCATCACGTATGCTCCTCTCTCTCTCTCTCTCTCTCCCATATGTTCCATTATCCTCAGAGCGATTGTGAGCAAAACGGGATGGTCAATAGTACTCAAAACCCTATTGTCGTATTTTGGATGGCCAAAATTATATGATGGCATGTCTGTGCCATACAACAATGATTGTGAATATTTGATGTGAAGCAAGTATGATCTATTCAGTCTGACACTGCACAATTTTATTTGGAAATGAGAAGACCATTGTTCTGAGAGTGGAAGTCTGTTTAGAACTTAAGAACAAGTTTTTATAGGAAGTAGCGAGAGATAGGAAACCAATGCCACAACTATTTCTTAGTTCCAAGTATATTGCAATTCATCTTGGTTTCAAACCAAATTAGAGTGGAGAACGGATACTTCTCATACTTAATCCCAATTTTTGTATAGTTGCTTGGAACAGACTGCACTAAAGATAAAATATCCATAATATATATAATATAGGTCAGGGTGCTTTTTTCCCTGTAGAGTCTAGAACAATATCCATAATATACATTCTGCACTAAAGATAAAATATCCTCCTTTTATTCCTGAATGGTAAATAGCTATTCTGAGATACTTTCCCTCTGTAGGATTTAAGCCATAGACTGATTCACTAGCTTATCTGTTGACTTTGTTATGCTTCCATCAAATTAACTAAATAATTGGTTTTCAGATGTATTGTACCACTAAGGAAACGTGGTAACACTGATCTAACTCGCTTCAGCACCTCAGGTTAGTGAAATTCTCAAGGTTCAGAGGTATCAAGTATTATGTATTACTAAATAATAACACGAGCTGTTAGCTTTTTTCTTCCAAAAAATTAACAATATCCAAATATAAGTATTTGCATCAAGTAGAGGTCTAGGCAACACCTGTTCACTACTGGTCCTGAAAAATGGTTAGAAAACCTCAAGGGAAATTTTACAAATTGCCCAACCTTTCAAAATTTAAAAACAAAATGCCCCTCTAAAATAATTGACAAAATACCCTTGTGGGGCCCTCATTTACCCCTCGACCCCATCTCTATTCCTACCTCCTATTTACTCTCATCAAATTTGACACCTTCAAATCTTTCATTAGACTTTAATGAGTGCATAAAAGATTTTAAAGAATATGTAATTCAAACAACAAATATTTTGTAGACATGCTATAAATTTTTCAATTAGATAATATTTACTGAATGCATGTTTTATTTTAAGTTTTTATACTAATTTGCATCATGATGAAATTATTTACACGATTATATAGTATGTTATTAGAAAGATAAATTCTTAAATTTATATTTTACTTATTTGAAAGTGTTTCATTTAAAATTTCTTATAATCATTCAAAAAAAAATAAGAGTGAAAACATTACATAAAAAATATAAATACTTTTGAGATGTAAATAAAAAGCACAAATATGAGATACAAAAATAATTTATCTCCATATTTTAACACGCACAAAAATTAAATGTTGCCAAGATATTTTCTTATCTGTTTGGTTACAATATAAGACATTACTTATATGAAAATGACAATTGTCTCCAATACTGAAGGTGTCCAATTAGTAGATGGAAAATGGAAATATATATTAGTGTTTGATTCTTGCATTCAGATCAGGTTCGTTTTTGTAAATTTGAATTGCAATATATCAAATTATTGCATATATGCTCATCAGTAATAAAAAAATTTAATTCCTCAAAGTATGATTATTATAATGAGCCTTTTTAAGAAAATAACAAACATATGATCCTATTTATAAAACTCCGACCAAACTGGTTTCTATTTATAATTTTTTTTTTTTTTTTGTAATTTTATCAATATGAGTTGGCCAGAGGTACTAGTAGCAACCAGTATAATCATATAAATAATTTCATCATGGTGCAGATTACTATAAATATTAAAAAAAGACATGTATGCGATAATATATATTATCTAATTGAAAAATTTATTTCATGTCTATAGAAAATTGTTGTTTGAATTACAAATTAAAAAAAAAATGTTTGAATTACATATTATTTAACTGAAAAATTAAAGTCTAATAAGGAGATGTCAAACTTGATGAGAGTAAATAGGAGGTAGGGGTAGAGAGGGGGAGAGGGATAGTTGGGGGTCCCACAAGGGCATTTGTTAATTATTTTAATGGAGGGGTATTTTGTTTGAAAATTTTGAAAGGTAGGGCAATTTGTAAAATTTCCCAAATCTCGACGTCACAAATAATGTAGGGTTCTGACCGGTGCTCAACTGCCCTGTTCATGCTATCTTAAAATGTCCTTTTAAATACAAGTAATATATCTCGCATTGCACCTAGTTTGAGTGCATAATGGTAATTTCCATAACCATTGATCACTTCTTAGTTAGAATATCTTGAGTGAATGTATATAATAAAGCACATGTATCTAAAAATAATAAGCAGTGGTGTTTGAGTTCTTATGATGCAACAGCTGTACGTTGGAAAATGGTCATGTCTATCCTAACAAATATTTTTATAGTTTATCATCTCTAGGATAATTTTATTGATACGACCAAAAATGGCAATATGGTGTGTTTGTTTGTGCAGGACTAGATGGTAAGGTGGTGATATGGGAGTTGGCTATTCCCAAATAAGTACGATTGGCATGTCCTTTTATTTGTTTTTCTTGGATACGAAGAAAAAGAGTCTTGATAGAAGCTTTTGCTTGCTTGGTACACATGTCATTGTTCTTGATGCAAAAATATTGGGAGGGTAGACTTACCAGCAAGGAGTTATAATACGAAGCTCAAATTACTATGGAAGGAGTGTTGGTGGACCCACCTGATTTTAACTTCTGTTGTAATTTGTATTAAGATACTTTAGGAAGGAAAAAAAAAAGATATGTTATGAACATAGCGTTAATTATAATAACTCGTCTGCTTTTCATGAATTGAAGTTAAAACAATACTTCTGTGATGCCTTTGATATATAGAGTGTAGACATTCCTCCATGACTTTTTTAAGATACTTCAATTGATTGTATCTCTGCTTTTTTGGGTTTTTTTGCTTAGTTGTTGTTGTTGTTGTTGTTGTCTGAATAAATGCCGTGTTATAAAAAAAAAAAAGTAATTTGCTGATTATAATTTCTCTTTGCAAGTTTCAGGGTTGATTGGATAGAGAGTGATTAATGAAAATCTAGGTAGATTGTGATATACCTCACTGGTTTCTTTTGCTTTTGCCGAATCATATCCAGATAATACACTTAACATATATTTAATATTGAACCTCAGAATAGGTCGGCTTTGCCCATAACTTCATTAATTTAATAATGTATTGTTATATAAATTAATCTCAATGTAAAAATGGAACCAGGTTTGTCTAGAAGGGTAAAAACTACAAGTAGAGCAACTAGACCAGGAGTCTAAAAAATGCTTAATCCTGGCAGATCAGGTTGAATGCGCGCTGAGGTAACCTTACCGATGCCAGTAGGGATGTAAATTTGTACCATGCCATGTCGTGACTAGTTACCTCATGAATTGGAGCGTGTTGTGTTGTGTCATGAGCAAGTCAAGTTTTCATGTGCCGTGTTGTGTTGTGATCAAGTCAAGTTTTTATGTGCTGTGTTATGCCATAATCAAAATAATAAAAATAGTCACGGCACACAAATAATCAAGACACGTTAGTCACATAGTGATTTGACTCACAAATGGTCATGGCAAGTTAGTCATACACCTTACTTCTATATATTTCAGGCTAGCACTAGTCGCCAGAAAATATGCTGTCTAAACAATACCTTATATAGCTAGCTTGGTTTGCTGTTGATATGTTCGATCGCTTTACCTTGTCCTCTTTGGGCATCAGTTCTACACATTTGCGGGGCTTTTCCACTTACCCTTCGGTAAGACAAATATTACATCATTTCTACATATCTCAAAAGCATTCTATTTTATGTAAATAAAAAAAAAAAACAATGAACAAACATCTATATCAGAATTTTTTGTTATTATACATATATCATGCAAACCATTAACGAAATATATAAATCATAACAAATAAATGATAATGAGCTAATTACTCATGCACCTTATTACCAACAATCACCCTAATCTTAGATAGGACTGCCAAAACCATACTCAAAATAATGTTCACTAGAGGTATTTTCCCTTGCACCCCATATTTTCATCAAATCTTCATACTCCTGTTTTTCCAAAACCATGCCTCCGATCTTACTATTCCATGACTGTTCAGCCTTCGCCAGCTCGATCTCAGCCTCCTTGATCAACGAATCTAAATCCAGATCGAGATCCAAATCCAAACTCAAATCCAAAGTCAAATTCAAGTTCTCCTCAACTTCTTTTCTCCAAGGTTCGACCTTCAATTCCCGCTCTTTCTTGCAGTACTTATCTTCTAGCATAGTTAAGAACTCATCCTCAACCATTTCTAAATCAAAATCTTCATGAAGATCCATCGTGAGACATGGTTTCTCATCCTCTGGCCTACCTAATTCTTCATCATCATCAGTTGTGTTCGCTAAGTTATCAGAAGGAGGCCGGCGAGACCGAGATGAGGCAGATATGGTACCTTTTTCTATGGTAATATAGTCCGCATCCTCGTCTTCTTCAAAGCGAATGGAGTCGTGCATTGAGTCTGAGTTTTCTATAGTGATGAAGCCACCACGGTCAAAGCGGAGAGAGGGAATTTTCTTGGCCAATACAGTAACAGGTGGAGCACGGAGGCAGCTGAGGTCAGGGAGGTACGAGAAGCACTTGCCTTTGCTTTTGCTTTTCTGTCGATCTGTCATGAAAGTAATGTGTGCATATTAATACTCCAAAAGAGGAAACTAAAACAAAAGAGAACTATAAATTTTCAGGATCTTATGTGCTGTAACCTTTTCTATAACTTTTCATTGAGTACTTTTTTATTTTTTGTGCCTTTTAAAAGCTTCAAAAGATACAGTTATCCTAATGAACAAATATTCTCTTTGAATTAGTAGGCGATTAATTAAAAATTAATTAGATTCCTACGAGTACAAAAGTAATCAAAAGGAGAATCTTAATGGAAGAGGGAAAGTTGTTGTCAACAAATAATAGGAAATATAGAAATGAAAATTGATAAAGCTTTCAACATTATATTGTTTCTGATAGTGGTAAGGGTGAAAAAAAATGTGAAATGAGAGTATGCAAATAATTCAAAGTTTACTTTATACAAGTGAGCATAGCACTGCTGATTCAGTCCATATGTATGATTATTTTTCTATCTTGAAGTCAAATCCTAATTCAAGTTTTTATTTGTGATCTATAGTTGCTAATTCAATATAATTTTATATATTCACCTATGTTATCAACAAGCTTTGTAAAAATTTTGGGAGAACAACTTCCCCAGAGAGTTAACAGAAAGCTGATAAAAAAAAATCCTAAAATACATGCACTATTCGTAGAGATTTTTTTTCTTTCAAAGCTGATAAAAAGGGATCAACACCTGACATTCATCAAAATATTTTAATTAATAGAAAGTTATATAAACTATTCACATACCAGCAGCACCATCCCTTGAATCCTCATCCATCATCCTACAGTACACATTTATGTTTAGCAGTGCGCCACTGGCAACCCCTCCAAGAACAAAACTCATTGCTTTCCCTCCCATATTTTTCTTAGAATTTGAATTGGAACCTCTTGAATTTGAACCCTCGGCATTAGCGAGCTCGCTGAGATCAACATGAAATGTGCCTAGATCACAATAATCTTCTGAGTCAACCAATGAGACCCAAATAAAACACCTCCTAAGGTTTTCACTCACCTCAAACCCACAATAGTGCAAGAATAGCTCATCAAAGGATGCATTTCCTCGGTTAACATGGACCGGGTTTGTGTGCTCCCCCTTTGAACTCTTGGTTTTCCATCCGACGACTAGCGCACGACCTTCTACAGATAACGGTAGGTTACTGATGTTTTGGATTTGGATACACAAAACACACCGTGACCGGTGTATTCTCATGCCTTGAAGAAACTTGTATTTCCACTGGCGAAATAGGTTTCTACCGCTTGTGGATCCGGATGAGTAGTTGGTTGATTTTTGGAGCAGATCCAACTCTTCTTGAAGAAAACTAGCTCCATTTTGGTTATTTCCCACCATGGTTATTGCATGAAATGATGGTGGTGAGAGAGAAGCTTCAGGGAAGTCTAATAAATATTCATGTATCGGATTGAGGGTTCTCATAGGGCCTAGTCCATGACGGTGACTTTTGCATGCAGATCCCTGTTTTAGCTATAATTAAATTTATGTCCAGTCTGCATGGTGACTCTTTTCGTAGGCAATATTGTTGCAAAACAAAAGGCTCTTCTGTTAAATCATAAACTTAACTATTTAGAAAATATATGATGAAAAGATTAGTAATTTATTTACTGTGTGAAGTTCGAAATTGTACGTACGAAGTGGATGTAATAATGATCATATAATATATATATGTGTTGTTGGAAAGCTTGATGTTATCTTTAGATCTATGTAATGTATATGAATATGAGAGGGTCACTTTATACATGCAAGAGAAAAACTAATAAGTTCGAATGAGAAATTTTTTTTTTTAAAATCAAAACATTGCATTGAATTTATCTTATTTCTATCAGTCTCAACCTAGCTATAAAAAATACCTAGTCTTCGTCTCAACAGAGCTTTTTATAGAAATCCAATATAGTGACTATTTTGATATTGGATCCAGTCCGTGGTTATGTCTGACATTAATTGCATCATTGCCAACTTAATTAAAAGCGCAAGCTTAATTTGATGATGATGAAAGAAGTTCGTAAATATAAGTTTTGGAGGCCATGAGGGTTAAAAAAAAATTATACTATCTCCTAGAGAAGGAAATTTGTCACGGCGTGACTAGTCACGTCACGGAACGTCACGTCACGTTAACGTCACATTACGTCACGTGTGTCGATTACGTGACGTGACTCGCGTGACGCGTGACGTGATCATTCGCGTGACGTGTGACCACATTCTAGTAAAAATATACGTCACGTCACGTCACGCGAACCAGTCACGTCACGTCACGTGATCACGTTACGTCACGTCACTGTATGAAACATAGAGTATCCAACTTTTTTTATATATATAGAATATTCAGATTTTTATTATAGTGTAAGTTCAGTGATATTGGTACTAATATAGTACTGATTTTTATTTTCTTTAGTTTAGTCTAATGAATGTTTGTAATTTAAATTTTTAAAGTAATGTCAGATGCAACATTTTCTAAAAAAAAATAATCTTTACAATATTATTTACTTATTTTAGAATTTTTTATAACTTTTTCCTAAATTTTCAACAATTTAAATTAAAATATTAAAAAAATTGACATGGCTAATTTACGTCACGACACTCACATCACGTGTGATCACGTCACGTATGGTCACGGCGTGACTACGCGTGACGTGACCATTCGCGTGACGTGATCCTCCGCCACCATTTTGGTCACGTCACGTGAAAAAAAAAATTGATCACGTCACGTGACTAAATCACGGCGTGTTTGTCACGTCACGTCACGGCGTGTCACGTATTTCCTTTTCTACAGTATCTCCCAATCTCAAGTTCCTTAAAATTCCCCTGACTACAAATCAAAGACTTAACTGTCTTTAACAGCTTTAATTGACAGTTGATGCAAGACGCAGTCATTATAAGATCTGCTATACTAGAAATTGTGAAATGCCCGTCCAATTTTTCTTGTTGCGTTGAGATTTGCGCTATTCCATAATTCATAACTTCTTCCGTGCAAATCGTAGAGCCTTGTGTACTTCCGGAGCGGCAGCTAGCCTAGTACTATTTATCATCAAGAAGTTAACAAGGATATATGGCATGAATCAGATCTCATATCAGCATATTAATTAACTTTATCTTGTTTCGAACCATTATTGGTTTTTTTTTTTAAAGAGAAATTAGTTTAAGGCGTGAATCAACGGATTTATGGCATGAAATCAGTTGCCGCTATTCCACAAGTACTTCATCTTGTTACTAACATATCATCAGAAATACTTCCAATATTTGATATTAATATGTTTCATGACAAGGTATAAATACTTGTAATATATGATATAATATGTTTCATGTGTCAACCAATATCATATGTAAAAAAAATTAAAATTTGATAGAATATGTTTTAGGTGCACATGAACTATTTATACTTTCACGATGAGTTATAAATACTTGCGTACGTAGAAGATGTTTGTGATTTTAGATTTGCAAAATTTCTCACAGATCGTCAGAAATATGGATGAGATTGAATGGAATAAAAACCTCCTTTAAAAACATGTAAAAAAAATAGTGAGTGATGAGAGATAAAAAGAGAGTTGATATGTCTAGTTTTTTTTTAGAAATACTTAGTATGTTAGATATAAATATTTGATATTTGATATATTAATACTTACGCGCATAGGTACGTATCAACATTTGCACGCGGCAGTTGTAAATTTGTTGGTGACCTTCTAGAAGGTGGTTCCGATAAAATAGTTGGACTTCGGGGATGTTTTAATTAGGGAATTTTTTTTATAGAAGGACTATTATGATGTCCCTGAAAAAAAGACAATATATTTTATGTTGTGGCAGGCACCTGCTATAAATTTAATTGCAAATACAAGGTTCGAGTAGTGATATGTGGATAAACGAAAATTAACTTGTCTTCAAAGAAAATATCCTAGAAAATTATATCCTGCACGCAGAACCCATTACAAAATGAGTACTATATGAGGATGCATTTGTAAATGATATCATATGTATAATAAATTTTGGTAATGATTTGGGTGGCATGGCATGTCTTACCATGTGGTGATAGCTAGTTCCTAGCTATGTGTTGTGAAGGCAACGACTCGATTGGGCTGGAAAGGCATCATATATCTCAATGTGGAAAGTTGCATTTCAAAGGTTCGTCTTAGTTTATTTCTCATTTGCAATTTAAATTTGCAAAGCTTAATGAAAATAAAAAAGCTATCTGATTATTGTCTCTTTGTTTTGTGGGTCTTCTCTCTAGAGCTAGACTTTGATCATTTCTCCATTGAAAAAAAAAAATTATGCATAAATGTATATGATCCCCACTTTATATGGCAATGATGGAACATATTTCATAATTCATACTTTTACAAACAACGTGGGTGATTAAAGAAGATTTATATATAATAATTATAATTGTATAAAGTCTTTCTTCAACTTTGAGTGGAACTCCAGCAATGTTGTACCGATAAGTACCACTGGTCTCTGAAAGGTTCTTTATAGCTAGTGTAATTAAAATTAGTGTTTTGTCAAAAATATTTTGAGTCAATATTTGGAATGTATATATTATGATAAAATTATATAGTGGACCTTTGATTAATATAACTATGTGCTGAATGAAAAGTGATTAGATGCACAAGTTAGAGATGTGTGACATTGATGTCGAAACGACCCTATAAGATCTAGCAATTAAATTACTTTATATATTACAAAATAATAAAGAGTGATGCTTCTATGGACATAAGGATCTATTTGTAAAATGAACATATTTTTATTTTCAAAGTTCAAACAGTCGATCCGAACCGTTCATCTTGTTCTCCATATTAATATGTGCTTGGAGACCAAATTTTACATTTTTTTGAATTTTTTTATTATTTATTAAGATGGGTACAAAATTCAATGGTCTGAATTTGATATTTTTTGTACCCATCTTAATAAATAGTAAAAAAATTCAGAAAAATGTAAAATTTGGTATCCAAGCACATATTAATATGGAGAACAAGATGAACGGTTCGGATCGATTGTTTGAACTTTGAAAATAAAAATATGTTCATTTTACAAATAGGTCCTTATGTCCATAGAAGCATTTGCCAATAAGAAATTAATTAAGTAATGAAAATAGAATCTGGACTGTCTCTCTCTTTCCTTTCCACTATAATCACATGTTCTAGACTACCATATTAATTTAAACCAAAATAGATCACTGTGGAGGGAATTCGGATAGGTTACAGTGAAACAATTTGATTCAGTTTTTCAATCTGTTCAATACTCGAAAACTAGAATCCATATATAAATATAATTTCAAGATTAATATAGAGTTTACCACTAGACGCGCAGTGGAAATCTTCGTCTAGTCGTAGGAGCAGTCAACGTCTTCTCTCCTTTCGCGTGTCGGATATACGCACCATCAATAGCAAATGCGCATCCACCAGTATCCACACGAACCGGTTGACAAACTGCTGTAATTCGGTATACTAGTACCGAACTGACAGCCTTTTATTTCTCCCTTTTGTTCTCACGTTTTCTGAAAGAAAGTGAACTGAAAAATGGCCAACAGAAAATGAACTGCAGTTGCATATTTATAACAATATGCACCAGTTCGTTTGAGCCTGTTTAATGGCACCAATTCGTTAAGCTCTTTCAGTAGATCTTATCCTGATGGAACAGATCAGATCAGATCAGATCAAGTCAGAGCAGAAATTTGGACTCAGCTCAATAATAATAAATCATATTAATTCGGCCCAAATCAATTAGTCTGTTAGTACATTTCTTACACACTAATCATACAAAAACCAACAACTAGACTGTATCGCGAACATAAAATACAAAAAGTTATAGTAACTATAGATTGAAAATTTAACTTTGTATATATATACAATTAATGATACTAACAAATTGAACAGAGACACTGATGACAACATTAGTTGTTGTAATCTCAAGAGAATTTTAAAATAATTATTCTCCCTAATCAAGTATTTTGTTCAAGTTTATTGGAACTTAATTATTTTTTAGAGGAAGCTTATCGTATAAAGCAATTAGTGTACGTATTAAACAAAAATATTACTGTTTTTTTATAGTAAGGTGGCAAGTTGTCATCCTACATAAAAATATTACTGTTGCCCCTAATTTTTGTGCCTCTAATTTACATTTCGAGATTCAGTCGATGTTTTTTAATTGCCTCCTCTATCTCCCTCTGCCTACGATTTTTGCCGCCTCGTTCTACTCGGCTTCCGATTCCTTTCATCTGATTCCCTCCATTTCATCGATCTAAGTACACCACTTCCTACTTAGTCACCTACAACACGGATGTCTAGATCTATCACATCCGCATCCTTCTCTCTGCTGCAATAACTACATCATCCTTCTCTCTACTGCAGTCTCCTTCCTTGTGCTGACTATTTGTCCACGTACCCTTGTCTCCCTCGCCTCCTCCGGTCCTCTCCCTTTTACGGCTCACCTCATTCACTATTTTTTAAATTTGTTTAAGTTTAAATTTGAAAAATATATTAAAAGTCTGTGTGCTTGGTATGAAAACTTTCTAAATGAAGTATAATTCTTTTTTGAGAGGACAACACTAACGTGCTGTTCTTATAAGAAATTAATGAATGTACAAATGATATTAGTATTTAGAATATATACTTGTAAATATTTTTTTTAATTATGTGTAAAGCGTTTTGATGCATGAGAGGATTTGATACTGTTGAGTGGATCGTTCTTAAAAACGTGGACATTTCAAATTGACAAGTTTTCACTTTTTCTGATTTTATATAGATGAAAATAAATACATTTTGTATTTCATATGAACACTTTCTTCAACAAGTGTAAATACGTCCGAAAAACAACACCCCAAATTAGTTGTAGGATGCTGTTCATCCATTCGCTTCTCATTCGATCCGGATGTTGAATCAGAGTGCTATATATTATCGATCATATCCAAAAAAAAAGAGAAGTAATTAGGAGAAGAAATGCATGAAAGCTAATATTACCTGGGCATATATGCATGTCACATATTCCCAAATTTAACAACATTGTAGCTGATTTAGAGTTGTTAAATTATAAATTTATTTATTAGTAATATGTGTGGTCAAAAGAATAATTTATGAAGCGGGCCCTAAAAACTTTTCTAGAGAGGCTTTCTCTTGATTAGAATAACTGAAATTTGGAATTGTATCTGTAGTGCTTAGAAAAAAAAAAATGCGTGCAATGGTTTAGTGTGTTGTTGGAAAGCTTAAAGTTATCTTAGGTAGCTAGGTATGTGTGTAAAGTTATTTTGTATTAGGAAGAGAGAGAAAATGATAGTTTAATAGAGAGAATTCAGAACTTTGTGTTGAACTTGCATACGAGAACCTCATTAAAAGAAAAACAAAAGACTTAACAGAGATTTATTCTTTTAAATTATATTTTGGGTCTTTTTTAGGACAAACATTAAGATTAGATCATCATGCCCATAATCACTTCAAAGAGTTGAGCCAAGCGAAAGAGTTTACTTCCTTATTATTTCTTCAAATCCTTAAAACGACATAAAGAAAAAAAAAAACTCCATAAATAGGTAAATAGTAGCTATTGTGTTTAATGTATCTTATACTAGTTGGTGACACTGATATATCCAATCACATCAGGCCGAAAAGTAACAGCAATCTAAGCCGGAAAAAAAAAACCGTACGTTGTGTTGGAACTTGAGTTCTAAAAACTCAAAATTCTCTCTCCAAAAAATTTGTTTTAAATATTCATTTGTAATATTTACATACTTGAGGTTAAATTGTAAATCTCATATGCATTCATTTTCAATTCCGTTAATTACTCTCTGAATTGATTCATAATACCAAGAATAATAATTAGCCCAAAGGGCGTTTGAGCACCGTTTAGTCTTTGATTGATTATCCATTAATATTCTTATTAATTGGGTCCGTTTTCTTTCTTAATTCAATTCTCACCTCATGACAATATATCTATGGGACACCATCCTGAGTAAAACTCTCTTTTGTTGGTTTGGATATGACTCCACTGAAAAGATAGATTCTGATTCTCATTGATAAATCTCAATCCTCATATAATTATTCCAATAATCCCATGCTTTCTTTTCGATCTCTGATCTATGCTGGATATTCCGGAGTTATCGTTAGTTGCTTCCATGGCGTGCCTAAGGAGCAACAAACCCGGATTATCTTGGTTGCGGTTCCATCTTGCACGATGAGACGGAATACGTTTAAGGACAGTGCTTCGCACGATCCGGATAACTCTATTTCAATTTGATTTATTTTAATTAATTTATAACTATCCGAATATTCTTAAAATTTATACCAACACGTTGCATATAAAAACGAATTTAAATCGGCTGAAATCCTAAAATCCCTGAAATTCCTGAAATTCACGATCTCAGTCGTTCAACTTTTTCTCTGCACGCATCTCGGAACAGCTGATTTTTTGCGCACGCATCTCAAAACAGTCCGATGGCTGGATTTGAATTGCAGGAATTTCAGGAACACTGTTCATTGGTCTTGAATTTCAGCAGATTCGGATCCTATAAAAACCTAGCTTTTGTAAAGTGATGCGTGTCGACAGAAATATTTATAGGTAACCCGATCTAGGCATCTAGCTAATATATAGTACCACCATCAACAGTTCAAAAAACCAACTTTTTTTTAGAGAAGAACATGGGCGCATAGATAAACCAACATCAGAGTTATCCTCTTTATCCTTTTGTTGGTTAACTTTTCCTGATATATTGCTCTCAAGTCTCACCAATTTACAGGAAAATATACTTTAATTGATGTGATACCAATAAAATTATAAGTCATTCAACAAGTGGGGTGTGTGTGTGTGTGTGTGTGTGTGTGTGTGTGTGTGTGTGTGTCTATAACTCTATATATATGACCCTAACTTCTTTTTAATTCAATCTTGGTATTAATCTAAAAGTAGAGAAGCTCCACTGTACAAGAGAGTTCTAAATAGATAACCGTCTATAAAGGTTTGTCCTTCGTGTTGATATTGCACGCTACAAGCAAAAGAAAAGATAATTTATGTCTACGTAATATATACATAAATATAGTACGGGCTTTAAAAAAAAATTAAGAACCATATATATAGAGAGAGAGGAGGAGGAGGGATTTACTTACACCATTTTTTGATGACAAAATTACACCCAACATTTTTAAAGTTCAAATAATCGATCCAAACTGTTTAACATGTTGGATATATTAAAATGTACTTGCAATCAAGTTTTAAATTTTTTTTTTACTATTTATTAAGATGGATACAAAAATTCAATGGTCTGGAAACAACGATTTTGTAAAATAATTAATAAATAGTAAAAACATAAAAAAAAAATGTAAAATTTTGTCTCTAAGCATATTTTAATATGAAGATCATGTTGAACAGTTTGGATCGATTGAAATTCTAGTGATATCTATTATGGCATTATGTAAGATATTTGTCTCTTTGTCTGTTCACAAGCAGATCGATTGTTATGACCAATTAAGAAACTAATGGAGATGTGGATCGAGGTTGGAGAAATCAAACTGAAAAACTGGGGTGATGATACTAACACAATCAATTATTTTATTAACACAACAATTTTAATTTTTTTACTTATATGGACAAATTTGTCCTTGCTTAACTTCTCTCGCTCTATATACTATATCTTTTTAGAATACACTTTTTTTTTATATTAATTATCATTAATTATTTATTTTATTTTCATCACTAAAAATTCTAGTGAAATCTTCGTGAACTTATGGGGAATGTTTCATTTTTTTTGCAAATTTGAAAATATATATAGCAGTAAGAAATTACTTAGTGTTCATTTCTTAAATACACATTTAAATGGAGAAATACATATGTATCTTTTTATTGGCCATCTTTATACTATTTGGTTCTTTTTAATTGTTTTATTCCACAACTTTATCCATATTTTGTATCTTTATTTTCTCAAAAAATTAGTTCATTAAAATAAACATATATCTTATGCATTCTCTTATTTGGATTGAAATTAATCCAAAAAAATTCGTATAATTTATCTTTATTTTAGATATAACACTAAAATATAGTATTAAATTACAAAAAAAATGATCAAATTTTAAAAAATAACAATGGCTAGTTTTTGGATCTAAACATAAATGCTACAAGGTAATAATATAAAAAAAATATTATGTGGAATCAATATAAATATGTTGTGCTAGAAACAACTATTTTTTTACCGCAACATAAATTAATGAATAACATATTGTATCCTACGACTTCTCTTAACATTGTTTTGTAAAAGCAACTCCATTGTTGAGTTGAGAAAATCATAAACTAAAAAAATATTCTTACTATGTTTTAAAGATTCGGACTAGTATGATATTAGTGTCATGTGACATCAATTTTCAAAATCTATTGGATAGACTTCAAACGACAAATTCAAACTGATCAAACCGACCTACTTCATAAGTGATGCATTTACATGCAAAATTTATAAAATTTTGAACTATTTTAGTAACAAGTTAAGCAGTCAAAAACTGATGAAAAATGAATGCATTAAAATTAACTTTACAAAAACTTCACATTTGACCACTTGACTTGACATTAAATAAATTAAAAATATTATAAATTTTGAATGTAAACTCATCAATCATCAAGTAGATCGGTTTGAATAGTTTGGATTCATCGTTTAAAGCCTGCCTGATAGGTTTTGGAGTTAGTGTCATCTAAATTGAAATGACACCAATGTCATACTTACCGGACTCATTATTAAAGTATATGTAAATTAAAATTAACACCTCTTGAAGAAAAAACTGCAATAAAATCACAAGATTTGTTGAGCATAATATTCCCTTGCTTTTATTGCAGTTTATATATTTAGAACTTGTATGTTTGAAAAACATAGTAAGAATTAACTAATTATGTTGAATTTTTTAAACAACATGATAATATTGTAAAAAAAAATTATACTTCTAATACAACCTAAATATATTCAAACAAAAAGGACCGAAATAGATATTTACAAACATATTCAAACAAAAGAGGACTGAAATAATTATTTAAGAAAGCTAAAATCATTTATGTACAAGTACAACTAGAAATGCATGGGTAACTTGAGTTTTCTATTGTTGTTGTTCTTTCAAGTAAGATAAGATATCTAATAATGAAGAATATATAGTAAGCAATAAATAGTCATTATGTTAAAAGATTGTATAATTTCCGGAGAACAAAAACCGGCAGTTGAAAGATCTCTGTATGGAGGAGCAAAACTATCCATAAAATTAAAAAAATTGAAGTTGTTGTGTTAAAATAAATTTTTTTTTTGAAAGAAAGGTGAGGAATATAATTCTAGAATTTTTTGCTGTTGGGGGTGCGGCTCCAGCGAAAAAAAGAGCGACTGTATTTGGGTGAAATCCTAGCAGCCGGCAGCCGTTACTTCTCCCCACTCCTCTCTTCTTCTCTAGTCCGTACCTCTCGCTCTTCTAGATCTCATCTTCGACATAGCTTCTCCCCTCTCTCTCGACTCTACTTCCTCAAGTGGAGAGGAGAATGAGAGAGAGGGGAGGGACCGGATGTGAGCGGAGCCGAGAATGCAGTATCGTCAGAGCTTAAAGCATTGAGCCTCTATGCCATCTCGATCGGAATGTGGGTGAGTTGATCCGGACATCGAAGTGCGGCGGCAGTAAAAAAAAGTAGATCCGATCGTAGAGAGCAATAGAGATTAAGATAATAGAGTAATTATGAGTGTGTATAAGTGATGTTGGAAAATTAGAGTTATTTAGAGTAATTTGAAAGATTTTGTGAGAATAAAAGAGTAGCTTTAGTATTGGAGTCATTTGACTTGTTGTAAGTTTGTTTTCTATCAATGAAATTGTTAGTTGGCATTAAAAACTACTAACTTTAAAAAAAATATATTGTGCTAATATCAGCACCCGAAAAACTGTGTTTAACATATCCCTGTTTACAGATAATCCAATCTAATTAATGACATAAAATATTCCATTTAACATTCTACTCATTCTTTTAGTAAATCATGACTATATGCACTTGAATAGATCAAATAATTTATGTCATATCAGTCCGTGTTATAAGTTATAACATTTTACCTCTCTTTTTTTGGACACAAACATTCTTAAGGGAACAACTACATGTGATCAAGAAAAATAAGATTTTCAAAGAGGAGAGAGAGACAAATTAGAGAATGGTCCCCCATCTATTCCTTTGATTTAATGACCATGGTAGTACAATTGACTAGTAATAAAATTCACCTAGCCATTGAGCAAAGAAAACCCCAAGTCCCATGTAAATTGGACCACCTCTGCCTAATGCTACCCATTAGCTATGCCTAGATCCTAGCTTAAAGGATCATCAATCTCTTTATATATACAAGTGAAAACATCTTTAGTCAGTAAATTTGTTGAATTCTACTAGGACAACTGTCATGCATTCCAAGGGGGAGGAGTCTCTAATACCAAAGTTTGACTTTGGTAAAGATGAGAAATGATCAGGGATAATCTTAATTATGAGAGGTTAAACTTTGCTTATCCACCAAATTATGTTCATTTAAGGTAAGATTAATGTTAATTAGGACCACAATTTTCTCTGCTGATGTGAAACCTTCCATTCCTAGCCGTGCTGTAAAGTATTTATTTGAAAATTCGAAGTCTCGACAGATTCAAAGGACCACCTATAGGACCTAGAATTAATATTTGATTTACTTCTAGAGAATAAATGTTAATATAATTTGTCTACATATATATATTTGAAACAAAAGTATTCTGTAATCTTGTACTGGGAATTGAATCCAAATTTTTTTAGAAGTCAATCCAGTAGCTTATCACTTCAGCTACTAGCTAGTTGGATTCAGCATATATGGTTAATTTGTTGTTTGTTTGTGATCTAGATATATATAATTAGCTATGAAATTGAAGGGGCTGTACCATCCCAACTTTTGTGCATGGATCTTCTCCATGCATGTTATGAGCTACAAAAGCATGATACTTCAATTTCTTTCTCAAGTAGTTAATTAGGAGAGCAAATATTTAATGCAGAGAAAATTGCTTCTGGCACATTTCACATATTCTATATATTTCTCTGGCAATGTACATTGTTAACATGCATGTAATGTTTTTCTAATATATTCGCGCTTCTGCAAGCATTTCAGATAATTTGGAAAATTTCTTAAGAGTGCCTCACGAATTTCAAGCTCATATATAGTATCAAGTACATGCATATATGGTGTCACATGAAATGGAAACAAATACATGTACTACTGCACTTGCACCGGTTACAAACTTACAATCCTTTCAGGGGTGGCAAATTTCGATCCTCATTTCCCTTTCTATAATTCCTTTGGAAGCGTGAATGGTACTGGTACAGTATCCACATTAAACCGTGTTATGTCTGCCAAGTTGTACAATGTTTATTTTAGTGGTGATCAACGTTTTACATTTAAATACTATATATTTCTAGCATTAATTGTTCTTTGATTTTAATGTTTCAATTAATTGTTCTTTGATTTTGATGTTTCAATAATTAAGTATGATATGGCAGTGGTAACAAATATTTGCAAGCCCAAGCATTTTGAACTTAAGCTCATATATAAATCTGACATGAGAAACTGAAATATGATATAATTAAAAGTGAGGTTATGGTATGCATACCACGAATTGGTCCGTACTATGTATAAATATTTTTATTTTTAAAATTCAAACAGTATATTCGAACCACAATATGATTTTCATATGAAAATATACCTGCATACTAAATTTTACATTTTTTAGAATTTTTTTATTATCTTTTTAGATGGATAGAAAATCGCTTCTAAATGGTTTGAAATCTTTAGATCAAGTAATATTTTATCTATATAAAAAAATAGTAAAAAACTATAAGAAAAAGATAAATTTTAATCTACAAGTATATTTTCGTGTGTAGATCATATTGAAAAGCCGCGTTATGCATAGTATAATCTCCCTCAATAATTAATGATGAAATAATTTGATTTCAACATAAATTGATCGCAAAAGAACAAGTATTTGTACGGAAGACAGAATATCAAAGCTTGATTTCTAGGCCTACCTAATAGCTCCACGAGCATTTTGCCGAAATTTTGATACAGACGTACAGGCGTCCAGCATAAACGAACAAAACTTTAGGGAGGGACCCAACACCCGAATTCGTATCCAGTGGGTACCGCAAAAGAGAATCTTTTAGAATGATTTTTTTTGGATTCAGATCTGCTGAAATTTAAAATTGATGAATAGTAACCTGAAATCTCTGGAATTCTTGATCCAGTCGTCCAATTTTTTCTGTACACACATCTCAAAATAACTGATTTTTCGGTGCACACATCTCGAAATAATTCAATGGTTGGATCTTAAATTTCAGGAATTTCAGAGTTACTGTTCATACCCATGAATTTCAGCAGATTTGGATCCTTCCTTTTTAGTGGATCCGGATCGTTCTTTTAACTTGGCACGAATCTCAAAGCTCAATAATACTGCCCCCTATTTTCTCCTGAATCTCAAACCGGCTGAGATTTAATCTCAAACCATAAAGTGATGCGCATCCTCTATAGTAATAGAGAGGATACGGATCCCCCAACACCCCACCCCCCAAATAAAGAAAAAAACACGAAAGAGAAACGGATGAAAATTATCACCTTTTATTTAATTTTGTCGACCAAATTATTGTACATTCAAAGTAAAACAAAACACCACTTTTTTTTATACCAAATTACTGTACCGAAATTTTTATATATACCATATTTAAAATAAAAATAAACCAAAACATTATTTTTTTTCTGTGAAATTTTATTTCTGTCATATCTGTCATTCAAATTGGCGGACCAATTTAGACAATTCCGCCAATCAACACAGCAGACACTGCCGTCTTGATTGGAGAACATGTTATATTTTTTTTTTCAGAAAAACTATTTTTTTTGGTTTTAATATATATGTTATAGTTTTATTATGTTTTTCATATGTTATTTATTTATTTATATTTTGTCGTATTGTTTATATATTTTGTCGATTAGTTGTTCATTTGTTGCATTTAAACTATTGTTTTGTCATATTATCTATTAATTGTTCGTTTGAAGTGATATGATAATAAAAATAAAAAATAACAAAATAACAAATACAATAAAATAACTGGCAAGCAAAATAAATATATCAAAGAACTACAGTATCTCAGTATCTGAAAAATATAAATATATCCAATCTACTATTTCGACAAGCTAAACACGGTCTTCGTCTTCTTAATCCTCCAACCCCTACCCCTCTTAGAAAGTGGCATCTAATCTGAGGCTCCTGATGAGTCCGAAGCATCGACATCCTCCTGCTGAGTCGGCGTCTCACGACCTCCTCAATCTCGAATGTTTGCTGGACTCCCGGACCAAAGACTGTAGTCTGAGTTGAGTGAGCCTGCATGAAGAGATGCGCATGTCTCGCTATCGGGTCATCGGCTAGGTAGGAGTCTAGAGAAGACTGTGTGCAGGATCCAGGAAACTGCGGGAATGGCCCCGTCTGAACATAACCCGACTGATAAGCAGGAGGGTCAGTATGAGTCGGCACGTAGTCCTGCGAGTACAGTCCATATCCAGGCATGCCAAAATCGATGTTGACATTCTCTATCTCCTCCTATTGGCCCTGCATTTTAAAAAAGTGAGTTTCCGCAAGAAATTTGAAATTAAAATATTAATTAGAAATTTTAAATAATATTATACTCCGAGATCATCACTAGAAATGACTGTGTCAGAAGTGTCGACTTTCTAGGAGGTACTGATCCCTCGTCGCCTGTTATTTATTTCAAATATTACTTGAATTTCAATTATTGCAATTATTACAATGAAAAAAGATTACAAGTTAAAATAATATACCTGATCCGGACAATCCAGGCAGACTGTGAATCTCTGCATCGGCTTGGCCAAACTGATGCAGCTGGGCGAGCCATTGACCTTCTCTTTGTGTTTCTTCTCTTTCTGAAGGTCCTCGTGCGACGGCCCCAGAAGCTCCTGGCACAGGGGCCTGAAGTTCGCGTACTCCACCCCTGTCACAGGCTCCCCAACTATTGTCATACCCTCCCCTCCCCCTAGACAGCTGACGTCATGTAGGGTGACTGTCATCTCGGCATGGGGGAGGTGGAAAGTGTGGGTCTCTAGACACCACCGCTTGATGAGGCCTGTGGTATCTCATTGCCCATCTAGGCTAACTAGTACATCCCCATTGCTCGCAGTGCCCCACCAAACTCGGGCTGATAACGAAGCGACATGCGGTTGTGGCGAACCGTAGTCGCATCGACACCAGCATTTAATAAATAAATCAAAAATGTAAATTTAATTTATTGATAAGATGATAAAAAATTGATGGTTAATTTCAATAAAAATTACAAGTAATTTAGAACGTACCCCTGCAGCAGCATCACTAATGAGATGCTTAGCATTGGGGTACCACAGGAAATCGCTGACCCTGTCATTGCGACTCTGGATACCCGAAAGATCTGTCAACGCCTGGTCGACATACTAGGACATCTCGAAAGGAGTGGGTATGGGGTCATCCTATCTGGTGCGACTAGAGGATGCCCCACCCCTACTCGACGACGGTATGTATCTACCGAATGCCATGCTCTACTAGTAAAAACAAACTATAATTAATTTCGCGAGCTTACGAGCTGGCTCACTGGGTCTGGCTGGATCTTGTTTTAAGAAGAAAATAAATTTTGCAAATATTTTTGGACCGAGCTGGACCGAACTTGACAATATAAAATGCACACAAATTCATACAAATTCACAGACTCGGTGCCCTCCGCTCCAGCGTCGGGGATTAGGATGTGTTCTTCAGAGCGAACCATAACGTCGTCCTGAGTGGATTCGTAATAGAAACACTGGGAAGGCTCACAGTCTTCAAAGCAAGCCTGATATCGCCGATATGCGGCCGTGTCTCGGAACAAGAAGTGATTTTCTGCGCTGGAGCGGAGGGCACCCGGTCTGAAGACCGGCCGGTACAAGACAAGGCAAGTAGGATATGAACAGGCGTTTCCTTCTGGCAGCACCTCTGGATGTGGACAGAACAACAAGGGTGACCCTCTGGAGGTGCCCGATCCAAGCAGGTGTTGTTGTTGTTGTAGTTTCATCGAAGACCAAATCCTCAATCTGCTTGAACGCTGCATAAGACGACAACTTCGTCAGGACAGACGGTTTGACTGGTTCCAGCGGTTCGGTCTATTTCTATTCTCCCGAGACTATTTAAATTGATGTCTAGCCGAGTTGGCGAGCAAGCTAGGCCCCAGCTCAAACTCGTTAATTCTGGACTGAGCTAGTAGTGAGCTGGCTCGTTAACAGCTTGGTCCAGTAACGAACAAGCCAGACGAGCTATGAGCTTTTTTTGCCACCCCTATATAGTCTGGATGATCATATGAAGTTTGAGCATGGGGATAACAATAGATGCTCTACATGCTTCCAGCTGTTTCCCAAACCAATTGATGTTACAGCTCATTGCATTGATGTCCTTAAAGAGTATACCCTGGAGGCGAAGCCATAGAAAATGTTCTAAGAGGGTGAAGTCTAGGTGATATATGTTCACTATAGAATAAAGGAATTATAGTTGATATTTTTTTATTTTCCTTTAGAGTTTGATGATATACATACACTATATAATTTCTGTAAAGAACTATAGTTGATATTTGATTTCATATAGTGATTTTTTTTTATTTCCCTATAGAGTTTTGATATAGTGTTATAGAAATTACTCGATGGATTGTTTTGGAGATGATATACATATAGTGTTTTCAGATAGATGTGTTATTTTGATTTGAAATTTTGTATTGTTTTTAAAAAAAAAAATCAGATATATTTGAAATTTCATATTGTTGATATTACTGATCTTGTTAGAGAGATTACTGATCTCTCTCCAATCAGAGATAAAATAATAAAGATATACAATCTTTGCTCAAAGTAGTGTCAATAAAATTACCAAAGCATGAGTTAATTATTCTATCTGCTCTAATAGATCTATTATATTAGAAATTAATATGTTATTTATTATTAGTTCGTTTTATATCTGATTTTGAATTTGGTGGATAGTTTGTACTGAATTTTAATTGCTGCTGCCTTTGGTAATTGTTTGTGTGCTGGAAATAGGAAATCCTCAAAAATAAAAATAAAAAATAAAAAATGGCATGAAAAAGGAATAAAGTTGTGTATATTTTTTGGACTGTCACGATTGGTCACTGTCAAAAAAATAAAATTTTGCTAAATCTTGCTGGTAATTTTGACTCGTTTGGACTTGCTCGTCGTCTCCCCCGAAGATATATATGGCATGACCATTTCTGATTTAACACTGCATTTTTGATGACACAAACATAAAACCCAACAACTATTTCCTGATATATTCAGATGATGGAAAAACAGTTTGCCTGATGGTATTTCCTACCTAAGTAGATATCCATTCTCAGAAACTTAATGCAGATGGATATGCAAATTATGTTCGACATTATCAATTCAGCGCTCCAATTCAGTCCGTCAACTACCGCAGCCTCTAAACCAAGCGCTATTTAGTTATAATCATGATCTTATTTGTTAATTTGTTAGTTTGTTTCTTGTTCGTGCTTTGCGAGTACGTATGTGCAATAAGAAAAGGCCCAATTATATTGACTATTTTCAGTTTTTCTTCGTGTATATAATCTACAAACTTGCTGATTTGATACAACATTGAAAGCTAGTCCATCATTAATTGTTTTTTATACTTTAAATGAAAAGCAAATCGAAACTTGTAATTCAAAGAACCAAAAAAATATCAGAGCTTAGATTAAAAAAAAAATTGAATTTTTTTAATATATATGCAATAAGAAAAGGTCCAATAATATTGACTATTTTCAGTTTTACAATTTATTGTTCTTTTTTATTAAATGAACCCGTAAATAAGAAAAGCCCAAAAGTTTAACATATATACAATATAACCCCATGAGAGATGCTCAAAATGTAGTACATAACTACTCAAAATTGCATCTCTCCTCAACGTGCTGCCCATCACCGTACTCTTTCTTCCTCCTCATGCATGCACTCACTGCTCGAAATTGTTTCTGTGCTTGGTTGATCGATTGAGCAAGCATGGTTGTATTTCAACCATTTTATATTATTTGCTTAATTTATCATTCTTAATTCTTACTCGTCGAGAGAGAGAGAACGAACATAGATATAAATAACGTACGTAACTTCTCAATTGATTAACGATAAATGAAGCTTTGAAATCTTCTGATTTTGCTGTATTAATTGTAGGATTGATGTTACGTACGTCCATTAAGTACAATATGCATGTTTTTAGGCAATCAAATGACTTTCTAAATATTATAGCAAAGATATAAAGTATTCTTTTTCAAAAAAAAAAAAGATCTTATTATCTGATCAAGATCAAACGGACAATAATTTGCAAAAATAAAATCACAAAACTTAGCGAGAGAGAGCACAAACAAAAATGGAAATATAACATCCAAAGCAGAATAGATATATATATCGGGCCGGTACAAACAAGTACTAGACTACTATGTAACCACATGGCTACGTCGTAGAAAGCCTGCCATGCACAATTAGGGACGTACAAAATCACGTTGTAATCGGACACATGTCACTTGACCGGTTGACATGTAATAAGTGGCGAGCTATTAGATGTACCTGTCAGTAGGGTAGTCAAAGCTAGTCAAAGCACTTAGCTTCTGTTTTTTTTTTTGAATCAAAACAGGGGTCAAGCCCCTATTTCATTAATCACGAAATGGTACATAAGATATGTGTCCAATCAAAAAGAAAATACAAACTCAATATGTTTGAGTTGCAAAATAAGAAGAAAGAAGGAAAGAAAGTGCTAGGATGAAATGTAAGTAAATAAAATCAAAAGCAAGGAGCAGATATGTTCTTCATGTTGTTTGCTGCTGGGAGCTATATTCTCATTGCCTTCTTATCGGCTCCATTAGTAGTTGTACAGTTGAATCTTTGTCTCTAAATACCCGTGTACATCTCTCTCTCCGTGCACTTAGCTTCTGTTATAACTGAATACGGTTAGAGTGCATGGCACTCATGTAATAATTAGGAATGGCAATCTTGTAATTAGTGTGATCCCTATATATAAGGGTAGATGTATTACATCAAGACAGACAATATACAATAAAATTCATTTTCTCAGATTCTTGAAATTCCTCTCTGTTATACGAGCTAGCTCTAAAACGATTATCAGTGAAAAATTACCATCTAATAATATAATAGATGTAAATCAATAATTTGTAATAAAAATAATTTTAAAATTATCGGCGAATAAATCCTTAGAGTTATCGGTGAAAAATTATCATCTAATAAAATAATATTTCAGTTTGGTTAATTAGTCATGTGAGAGCAGATATATTTGACTAATATATTAGTTGCATAGTTAGATGGGTTTCAGATATATTTTACTAGTATTAGTTACAAATAAAGAACTTATAGCAGACTGCCCCCGTGGCGGTTAAGTTAGTATAGTGGACCGCCTCTCAACGGGGCGGTTTGAAGGGAGAACCGCCTCTCAGTGGAGCGGTTTGGTTATTTTTAAATTTTTTTTTGGTATTCTGATTATTTTTATTAATTTTTTTTGTTTATGGTTATGAAAAAAAAAACACGGTGTAATAGCCATCCTCCGAAAAAATTAGCATGGCATGCACACAAATTGTTATAGCACAACACAAGATATGATACGAGCAATCACATTACAACATTATTTTTTTATAAACTTTTTTTCACATTTTAGGTATTTTTTCTGATTTTTTTCTTTCTTAACCTAAAATTCCAAAAAAAATTATATAATCATGATTAGTATCTATAATTTGATTGGAACACGACACGAGATGATGTGACAAGACATAAAAAGTTAATCACAACGACACAACACGGCAATAATTCAATTGACGGCGTACAAAACTTGATTTAATAATAATGGACTGAAGTTACAAAAAAAGAACAAAATGAAAAGGGCAAAACGAAAGCGGAGCCCGCCAAATTTAACTTGTTCTCTCCAACTGAGAGCTCTATAGAATTATACATAATCTTAGTACTTGTGGTGGCGGGGGAGGGGGGCCAAGTGATGCTATTTGCTATGCGTCGTTTTGATCTTGTTTTCAAAAAAGATCAAATGAATTAATTCGGTACAGTAATCGACCCGTAGCAGAGGATACGCGTTCGTTTCTAGTTGGAACTACAAAGGCACATGGGTGTCCACATGAACCGTAGCAGCAAGTTTTAGTAGGGAAAAAATAAAAATCAGCCATTCCAACCGACGTTTTCGTCCAGTTGTCAAATCTTCGAACAGGCATTGTGTTGGGCCCATAGAAACCGAGAGACATGTTGGTGGACCCAACCATGCGCGCTGCAGGTGTCATAAATTCTATATTTTGGATCTATTATAATTGGATCCCTCACATAACATCACTGCATGATATTCATTTCATCAACAAAGGTGCATGACGTGGAGCTTGTTGAGCCCTAGCTCAGATTTTTAACATTGTACAATCTACAAATTATCGAACGATTCTAAGTAAAGAATTTGGATAGTATTATTGTTTTATAATTCAATTCAGTTTTACTTGAATTAAGATTCAAATGTAAAATTAAATTCAAGATAAAATTTACCACTAAAAACGTAATACGGAGCTTTGCAACTCTAACCGTAATCATACTTCTTGATATTGTGTCGGACGTATACAACAATAGCAGTTACACAACTATCGATATCTACACGAACAAGTTCAACAACAGACTGTCAGTTAATGTGTCAGTGCCAACTGACAGACCCCTCTCTCTCTCTCTCTAGTTTTAATGGAATATGTATGTTAGAGTAAGTAGTCCTCAATCTGAATTGCATTAATCTGCACTTATTCAAATACACTCATTGATATACATCTATTCAGAAAGAGTAGACTTCTGGTCCATAATATATGTAACTCAATATAATTTAATCCATATTTAATTTCATAATAAAATATTAATTTCAGTCCTAAATAACTTTGACCTGTAGTACATTTCCATCATAAACGGACTGGATTTACGCCAGGCTTTTGAGGATCAAGGATTTACACCGAGCTTTAAGGAGAATAGAGTTTTTTCACTATTAAATTTAAGATTCTTAACATAATTCTTTGTTCATTTAAAGCCTGAAGTTTTTAAGAATACACTGTTCCAGAATAATAATCTTAAAGAATTTTCAAGCAACCAACATTGGTATTTTCTTAGTCTAAAGCGTTTTACTTCTAATTACGAGTGATTTCTTTAATACAGTAACTATCATAGTTAATTATCCAATGACCCTTTTTTCCGACTTGTAAGATAAAAGAAGTTTAAAAATTCCTATTAAATTTATCAAAACTCATGTCTGGAAAAAAAAATTTAAGAATGTAACTAGGGTTGCAAACAAACCGAACCAAATCGAATCTGATCAAGTTTGAATTCGAGTTCGTGAAGATTCGAATCGAATTGGTTCGAAATCGAAAAGGGTTTCGAACTGATGTGTTGGGTTCGAATTGGATTCGTTGCAGTTCGAACTAGTTCGATTCGATTCGTTAATGGTTCGAAATTCGAATTGAGCATTGAATTTGATTCGTTGCAGTTTGAACTAGTTCGATTCGGTTCAGTTCAAACTAATTCGATTTGGTTCGTTAACAGTTCGAATTTGAGGCAGTATGCTGGAAATTACTGTATTTTGACCAAAATTTAAAAGAGAAGTTAAAATCTAACAAAACTTCATTACTAATGAATAACTATAGTACAAAATTATACAAATGAATCAAACCAAACTTCATTACAAATACCAAAGCACACAATAGTTCATTAATCATTACAAATTACAATCACAGTAACTAGTAAGTAGTAACTACAATAGTTCATTACAAACAAATCAAAGTTCATTGCAAACAAATCAAAGTTCAATACACACAATAGTTCATTATTTAGAATTGTTACAAACTTAAAGATTACCCTAAAGTTCAATACAAATGCTTCCCAAATCCTATCCTAAATCGAAAAAGCCTTCTAAAAAAACTGTCTCACAAGCATCGAAAGCTTCAGCTATTTGTTCCTAAATAGAAACATACCATGTTAGGCAAAAATTAACCATACAAAGACCAAATAAAAAAAAAACAATAAAATAAATCTACCCAAAGAAACCCAGTGCCTGGACCGGTCTTAGCAACATACCCAACATCCTTAACCAGATGCCTACTTCCAAGACTTGACATCAAGGAGTGGTACCACGGTTTCAGTTGTATTTATTGAAACACGTCATTGACTTGAGGCAAAACACCAGTATATCCTTACCGAAAACCCAATAAATGGCAACATATACTCCAACTCTCCATGCAATTCAGCAACAATAAATTCAGCAACAACAATTCAGCAACAATAAATTGCCACATATACTCCAAGCAATTCCGCAACAATAAATTGCCACATATACTCCAAGCAATTCAGCAACAATAAATTGCTACATATACTCCAAGCAATTCAGCAACAACAATTCAGCAATAATAAATTGCCACATATACTCCAAGTAATTTAGCAACGACAATTCAGAAATTCAGCACATGGTACAGATCAGAAAATTGCAATTGCAACATTCAGCAACAGGTCATGCCAGTTCAGCAATTGCAACAAATTAGAAAATTGCAATTCAGGAATACAGCAATACAGCAATTCAGCAATTCACCAACAGGTCATGCAAACAGATCAGAAAATTGCAACATTCATCAACAGGTCATGCATGCCAACATTCACCAACAGGCCATGCCAACAGATCAGAAAATTGCAACATTCACCAACAGGTCAGTCATATTTCACCAACATTCACCAACAGATTATTACTACATGAACATAAATGAGGCACAGTTTCAGCCATATTTAACTTACTCTAATAAGTTAACTTACGGAAATGAGGCATAGTTACTCTAATCAGTTATTTCTGTTGGTATTTGTACTTCAAGATTCTCCTCCTAAGGTTTTCACTCACCTCAAACCCACAATAGTGCAAGAATATCTCATCAAAGGATGCATTTCCTCGGTTAACATGGACCTGGTTTGTGTGCTCCCCCTTTGAACCCTTGGTTTTCCATCCGACGACTAGCGCACGACCTTCTACAGATAACGGTAGGTTACTGATGTGTTGGATTTGGATACACAAGACACACCGTGACCGGTGTATTCTCATGCCTCGAAGAAACTTGTATTTCCACTGGCGAAATAGGTTTCTACCGCTTGTGGATCCGGATGAGTAGTTGGTTGATTTTTGGAGCAGATCCAACTCTTCTTGAAGAAAACTAGCTCCATTTTGGTTATTTCCCACCATGGTTACTGCATGAAATGATGGTGGTGAGAGAGAGAGAAAGAGAGAGAGAGAGAAGCTTCAGGGAAGTCTAATATTGATAAAATATTCATGTATCGGATTGAGGGTTCTCATAGGCCTAGTCCATGACGGTGACTTTTGCATGCAGATCCCTTTTTTAGCTATATTTAAATTTATGTCCAGTCTGCATGGTGACTCTTTTCGTAGGCAATATTGTTGCAAAACAAAAGGCTCTTCTGTTAAATCATAAACTTAACTATTTAGAAAATATATGATCAAAAGATTAGTAATTTATTTACTGTGAAGTTCGAAATTGTACGTACGAAGTGGATGTAATAATGATCATATAATATATATATGTGTGGTTGGAAAGCTTGATGTTATCTTTAGATCTATGCATATGAATATGAGAGGGTCACTTTATACATGCAAGAGAAAAACTAATAGATTGAATGAGATTTTTTTTTTTTTTTTTTTAATCAAAACATTGCATTGAATTTTTCTTATTTCTATCAGTCTCAACCTAGCTATAAAAAATACCTAGTCTTCGTCTCAACAGAGCTTTTTATAGAAATCCAATATAGTGACTATTTTGATATTGGATCCGGTGCGTGGTTATGTCTGACATTAATTGCATCATTGCCAACTTAATTAAAAGCGCAAGCTTAATTTGATGATGATGAAAGAAGTTCGTAAATATAAGTTTTGGAGGCCATGAGGGTTAAAAAAAATTATACTATCTCCCAATCTCAAGTTCCTTAAAATTCCCCCGACTACAAATCAAAGACTTAACTGTCTTTAACAGCTTTAATTGACAGTTGATGCAAGACGCAGTCATTATAAGATCTGCTATACTAGAAATTGTGAAATGCCCGTCCGATTTTTCTTGTTCCGTGCAAATCGTAGAGCCTTGTGTACTTCCGGATCGAGCGGCAGCTAGCCTAGTACTATTTATCATCAAGAAGTCATCGTTAACAAGGGTATATGGCATGAATCAGATCTCATATCAGCATGTTAATTAACTTTATCTTGTTTCGAACCATTATTGTTTTTTTTTTAAAGAGAAATTAGTTTAAGGCGTGAATCAACGGATATATGGCATGAAATCACACTAGTACAAAAAACACTTTTACTGACTGTTAAAAAATCCCTATACCGACTGTTATTGAGGCGTCAGTGATGGCGCCGCCAGTATAGGTATTCTTTACTGGCTGGTAAATAACAGTCAGTGTAGACATTCAACACTGACTATTCAAATAAACCGTCGGTGTTGGGCACCTACACCGACTGTTTTTTTTTAAAAACCGTCGGTGTTGGACACCTACACTGACTGTTTTCTTAAAAAAACCGTCGGTGTTGAGCAGCTACACCGACTGTTTTCTTAAAAAAACCGTCGGTGTTGAGCAGCTACACCGACTGTTTTCTTTAAAAAACAGTCGGTGTTGGGCACCTACACCGACTGTTTTCTTTAAAAAACAGTCAGTGTTGGGCATCTACACTGACTGTTTTCTTTAAAAAACAGTCGGTGTTGGACACCTACACCGATTGTTTTCTTTAAAAAACAGTCAGTGTAGTTCTAAAAAACAGTCAATAATTAGTGATAAAAACAGTCGGTGTTTGCATAAAATTTTGGCATGGTTCTATTTGTATCGGGGCTAGCCTCCATATTTTTGCTAGCAATATATTACTATTCAGCATTCATCTAAATTAAATAAAATATCATGCAAATAATTTGAGCAACACAAACAAAAGACAATACAATATAAACACTACTTATATTTCATTCACAAAAAAATACAATATAACAAAATTTACATAACACACTTACAAAATATACATATGAAGTTAACAACATTGCATTTCTAATAAATAGTTTAAAAGTTGTCCAAGAAAAATGCACACCACTGTCGTGTTATTACATGAAGTTGCGTCGGCGTATATTTTTCTGTCGGTAAATCACACTGCATGAATACAAATTGAGGAAGTTAATTTTATCCAAGTTATATGAAAAATGAATCAAGTTCAAGTATAAAATACATACTTTAGGAAAAACATCAAATTGCGTAGTGACTAGGTCTTGCATGTGTTTCATGACGTAAAATCCACACACCTTGCTACCTTGTTGCCTAGGACTCTGAAATGTTCCATTTAGGTAAAAATGAATAATTAACACTATGTAGCTACAACCCAAAGACAATTTCAGATAGGTGCTTTTCTAGACAGCAAGGAAATAAAACTAGATGCTCATTAGAATTTTGTTTCCTTAATTTGAAAAGATGAGGTCAACTCAAGCTAGGGTTGACAAGACAGAGTTATAAAAAAAAACTGAAAACTTGTAAAACTGTGTCACCACACACTGCTGATACGTATTGGAGCTGACTAGCATATTTAGCAAAAAAATGAGATTCTATTTCAACGAGAACTTGATGTCTATGTGCTACACCTATAATGCTTAGAATTAAAAAATGAATACAAAATTGTCCTATGGCCAGTAAGCTAAAAGGTAATGATCCAGCAATACTTGGTTAATACTGGTAACACTGGTTGGTACATGCAGAAATTGCAACTGTGAATTTCATGGTTCATTAAATATTCACTTAGTATTTTTTTACTTTCACAGTATACTATTCTTCTGTTAAATTTTGCAAAATGAAATTTCAGTGAGAAAGTAAAGGCACATACTGTGGGACCCGCAATCAAAGAAGCCCCAGAATCACTAATGGCAGCACAACCATTGGCACAAAAACATGAAAATTGTCAGCTCCATGAGTAAACAATAACGAAACATATCAGTTTACACTAGAATTTTAAGATTAAAAGTCGCAAAAAATATTAACTTTAGTATAATAGCAAATGTATGTTCGTACCAGTTGATTGGTTGCCGACTAGAATGTCTCCCATATCAAACTGCAAATGGAGTACGGTAAATTATTAGAAATTGAGGTTTCAATTTAGTATGGTAAATAAGCTCTACTTGAAAGTTACATGTAGATGTTACTTGTTTCGTTGTTTTTTTTCTTTCTTTCTAATATACGTTTGTCGTGATGCCCTTTATCTCAGTAATTCTACAAAGATCTCAAACAAACCCCAGAAGATCAGTACAGTATAATTGTATATAAACTGAAATGATTATTTCCCTTTAGTCAGTTCAAATAAGAAAAACTTATCTTGATGCATATGTCAAAGAGCAAATATTGTGGCACCGGAACAACCACGTCAAGATTGTCGTTGGCTAAGGTCGACAATTGCCCCTGAAAAGAACGAACAATAACAATAATTGCATTGTAAATATTAGATCCAAGGTTAAATGAATAATGACAATATTTGATATAAAGATAAATAATGTTTTTTTTTTCTGGTTTTGAAGTATAAAGGTCTGAATCTCACATACAACAAATCACCAGTACAGCTTTGAGGAAACTGTTCTCCATTCTATTCAGATTTTTATTGGCAAAAAATCAGTATTAGCAAATCTATGAAATTGCATTACGCATGCCCGCAGTTTTGATTAAAAGCAAAGCAATAACAAAGCAATGCCAAAGCAATACCAAAGCAATTTTATAGCTTCAGTCTCCAAATATTTGAATTACACATTTTTTTTCTACGAATTGAAACATAAGAGGAACTAAAGCCCTAAAATTAATACCGGAAATGACTCATAATGATCAGAAAAACAGACAAATATTACTAGATTACTGAAACAGACAATCATCTATCCAATAATCTGTTTCATTTATTTTTCTCTATCAACGAAACAAATCTTTATAAATAATTTAATAAAAAAAATCTTTATAAAGAAAACACCAATTCAAATTTTTCTTTTTAATTTGGTCTTGCACCCCAATAGCGCCAGAGGAACCAATTATCCAATCAAATTACAGAGAGAGAAAGAGAGAGAGTACCTGAGCTTACAAGAGGAGTAAAGAGAACCTTCGATCTGATTTCCTCAATTTTTTGGTCGTTAAAGCACCTTCGGTGAAGGTGGGAGAGAGAAACATAGCAGAGGATATTTCGAGAGATTGGGATACGGATCGATCGAGAAAAGAAAAATGAGAGCCCACAGAAAGTGAGATCGGAGTGAAACTGGAATCAGGTCGGGCTTAATTTTCACAAGAAAAAAGAGGAGAGACAGATCGGGGAGAAGAAGAAGGCCAGCGGCTAGGGTTTGGGAGAGAAATGAATATTACCGATTGGAATGGGTTTTGCCTTAGCGATTTGGGGAAAATGAAAATTTTGGCGTGGGAAAATGAATTTTTTGGCGGCTGGTCGAAATAGACGGGGGAAATCAAATTTTTCGGAAGGAAGCGGTAAACAACAACACTGACGGTTATTTTTCTGAAATAAAAACAGTCAGCGTAGAATATCATCACTGACGGCTTTAAATAAAAACGGTCAGCGTAGAATATCAACACTGATGGTTTTAAAATAAAAATAGTCAGTAGACGACTTCAACACTGACGGTTTCTAATTAAAAACAGTCACTATATGACCTCAATACTGATGGTTTCGAAATAAAAACAGTCAGTCAAAATATCAACACTGACAGTCTTAAAATAAAAACAGTCAGTAAATCAAAAATTACAAAAAAATGACAATAAAATCAGATTAAAAGGAAGATTGGAATCTGACCGTTCATTTAAACGCGGGTAATCAACGGTCGATCTGAAGTGAAATCATTTCAAATTTGTTTTAAAATGATCAAGGGAGAACACTGAATGTAACCAATATAAAAGTTCGGAAGTTTTATTATATATGAGCTACGATCCAACACGAAGTGTTTATGGCCATACGATGCTTCAATTTTCAGTCAACTAGATGGATGGGTAAATAAAAATAAATTCTGATCAAACTTGGATGCAAGACAATAACTGCAGTACTCTTTAATTTAAACGGTTCCGATCGACTCACGGACGATATATTTTCATACGTCTGCATAAACTCACGAAACAAGAGTTTATGTTTCATGTTTATGCATAGAAAATGTGAATCATTTATGTAATATGCATGTAATGCTATATAATTTAATGTGTCAAAATCATTTAATTAAGCAATAAACATGTTATAACATTAATTATTGCATAAATTTCATCAATATAATTTTCATTATAAAATATTTTCTAAAATTAAAGCCAAATTTTGAAGTTAATTGCTTAAATTTAAATAATCACGTAAATTACTAATCATACTTATTAAGTAGAATATGTCCATTCTAATAAATAAGCATTGCAATTTTTTGATGAATCCATCAATTAGTAATTTATGTTGTATTAGGCTTTTCATTCCATAAACACTGTACAACGAACGTTTTACCACATATAATTTCAATCCTATTTTATGAATCACAACAATAAAATACTTATTACATCTATAAATTCAATTTAAACAAATAAATTTAATTATTAAATATCTTACAAAATATACACAATGCATAAATTTTTATTCTTAAATAGTAATTTATATTTAAATATACAAGTGAAATTATTTTTTTATGAAACCCAACGGAGCAACACTGACCCTTCCCCTAAAAAAACAGTCGGTGTTGGTCACTTCTCAACACTGACTGTTAAATTAAAAAACAGTCGGTGAAAGGTCGAACAACACTGACCCTTCCCCTAAAAAAACAGTCGGTGTTGGTGACTTCTCAACACTGACTGTTAAATTAAAAAAACAGTCGGTGAAAGGTCGAACAACACTGACCCTTTTCTTAAAAAAACAGTCGGTGTTGGTCACTTCTCAACACTGACTGTTAAATTAAAAAAACAGTCGGTGAAAGGTCGAACAACACTGACCCTTTTCGTAAAAAAACAGTCGGTGTTGGTCACTTCTCAACACTGACTGTTAAATTAAAAAAACAGTCGGTGAAAGATTGAACAACACTGACCCTTTCCCTAAAAAAACAATCGGTGTTGGTTTACTGACGGTTTTTAAAAGTGAACAGTCAGTGTTGAAGTTGTTCATATTTACGATTTTGCCATGTAGTCTCTACACCGACTGTTACATAATAAAACAGTCAGTGACTAAGGGTCAGTGAAAGGGTTTTTTGTACTAGTGTCAGTTGCCGCTATTCCACAAGTACTTCATCTTCTTACTAGCATATATATCGTGGGAAATACTTGCAATATTTGATATTAATATGTTTCATGACAAGGTATAAATACTTGTAATATATGATATAATATGTTTCAGGTGTCAACCAATATCATATGTAAAAAAAAACGAAAATTTGATTGAATATGTTGCAGGTGCACATAAACTATTAACACTTTCATGACGAGTTATAAATACTTGCACAATGAGGTATAAATACTTGCGTAGAAGATGTTTGTGATTTTAGATTTGCAAAATTTATCACCGATCGTAAGAAATACGGATGAGATTGAACGGAAGAAAAACCTCCTTTAAAAACATGTAAAAAAAAATAGTGAGTGATGAGAGAGAAAAAGAGAGTTGATATGTCTAGTTTTTTTTTTTCAGAAAGACTTATATATATATTAATACTTACGCGCATAGGTACATATCAACATTTGCGCGCGGCAGTTGTAAATTCGTTGGTGACCTTCTAGAAGGTGGTTCCGATAAAATAGTTGGACTTTGGGGATGTTTTAATTAGGGAATTTTTTTATAGAAGGACTATTATGATGTTCCTGAAAAAAAAAGACAATATATTTTATGTTGTGGCAGGCACCTGCTATAAATTTAATTGCAAATACAAGGTTCGAGTAGTGATATGTGGATAAATGAAAATTAACTTGTCTTCAAAGAAAATATCCTAGAAAATTATATCCTGCACGCAGAACCCATTACAAAATGAGTACTATATGAGGATGCATTTGTAAATGATACCATATGTATAATAAATTTTGGTAATGATTTGGGTGGAATGGCATGTTTTACCATGTGGTGATAGCTAGTTCCTAACTATGTGTTGTGAAGGCAACGAGTCGATTGGGCTGGAAAGGCATCATCTCAATGTGGAAAGTTGCATTTCAAAGGTTCGTCTTAGTTTATTTCTCATTTGCAATTTAAATTTGCAAAGCTTAATGAAAAGAAAAAACTATCTGATTATTCTCTCTTTGTTTTGTGGGTCTTCTCTCTAGAGCTAGACTTTGATCATTTCTCCATTGAAAAAAAAAAAATTATGCATAAATGTATATGATACCCACTTAATTATCTGGCAATGATGGAACATATTTCATAATTCATACTTTTACAAACAACGTGGGTGATTAAAGAAGATTTATATATAATAATTATAATTGTATAAAGTCTTAATTTCTTCAACTTTGAGTGGAACTCCAGCAATGTTGTACCGATAAGTACCACTGGTCTCTGAAAGGTTCTTTATAGCTAGTGTAATTAAAATTAGTGTTTTGTCAAAATATTTTGAGTCAATATTTGGAATGTATATATTACAATGTTATAAAATGCGGTTTCTATGCGGTATGCGGAAGGTCACCGCATACCGCATATACGGTATGCGACCGCATATGCGGATTTTTATGCTGACTTATATATGCGAATTTTAAAATAAGAATTCATATATATATAAACCATTATACGGTAATATGCGGTGATATGCGGTAATATGCGGAATGCGGTACTATGCGGTATGCAGTACTATGCCGTAATATGCGGTAATATGCGGTACTATGCGGTAATATTCAGTACTGTGCGGTCAAATATGCGGTATAAAATATGTGGCCGAATATGCGGTAGTAATATGCGGCCGAATATGCAGTCGAATATGCGACCGCATATGCGGAACCGCATATACTGACCGCATACAGATTTCTATGTAGATTGCAACCGCATACGCACATCCGGCCGCATAGACCGCATTTTATTACACTGATATATTATGATAAAATATATAGTGGACCTTTGATTAATATAACTATGTGCTAGAATGAAAAGTGATTAGATGCACAAGTTAGAGATGTGTGACATTGATGTCGAAACGACCCTCTAAGATCTAGCAATTAAATTACTTTATATATTACAAAATAATAAATTAATTAAGTAACGAAAATAGAATCTGGACTGTCTCTCTCTTTCCTTTCCACTATAATCACATGTTCTAGACTATCATTTTAATTTAAACCAAAATAGATCACAGTGGAGGGAATTCGGATAGGTTACAGTGAAACAATTTGATTCAGTTCTTCAATCTGTTCAATACCCGAAAACTAGAATCCATGTATAAAACTAATTTCAAGATTAATATAGAGTTTATCACTAGACGCACAACGGAAATCTTCATTTAGTTGTAGGAGCAGTCAACGTCTTCTCTCCTTTCGCGTGTCGGATATATGCACCATCAACAGCAAATGCACATCCACCAGTATCCACACGAACCGGTTGACAAACTGCTGTAATTCGGTATACTAGTACCGAACTGACAGCCTCTTATTTCTCTCTTTTGTTCTCACATTTTCTGAAAGGTAGTGAACTGAAAAATGGCCAACAGAAAATGAACTGCAGTTGCATATTTATAACAATATGCTCCAGTCCGTTTGAGCCTGTTTAATGGCACCAATTCGTTAAGCTCTTTCAGTAGATCTTATCCTGATGGAACAAATCAGATCAGATTAAGTCAGAGCAGAAATTCGGGCTCAGCTCAATAATAATAAATTTTATTAATTCGGCCCAAATCAATTAGTCTGTTAGTACATTTCTTACACACTAATCATACAAAAACCAACAACTAGACTATATCGCGAACATAAAATACAAAAAGTTCTAGTAACTATAGATTGTAAAATTTAACTTTGTATATATATACAATTAATGATACTAACAAATTGAACAGAGACACTGATGACAACATTAGTTGTTGTAATCTCAAGAGAATTTTAAAATAATTATTCTCCCTAATCAAGTATTTGTTCAAGTATATTGGAACTTAATTATTTTTTAGAGGAAGCTTATCGTATAAAGCAATTAGTGTATGTATTAAACAAAAATATTACTGTTTTCTTACAGTAAGGTGGCAAGTTGTCATCCTACATAAAAATATTACTGTTGCCCCTAATTTTTGTGCCTCTAATCTACATTTCAAGATTTAGTCGAAGTTTTTTGCCTCCTCTATCTCACTCTGCATACGATTTTTGCCATCTCATTCTACTCGGCTTCCGATTCCTTTCATCGATCTGATTCCCTCCATTTCATCAATCTACACCACTTCCTACTTAGTCGCCTACAACACGGATGTCTAGATCTATCACATCCGCATCCTTCTCTCTACTACAATAACTACATCATCCTTCACTCTAATAAGCTATATCCACACGAGACACTCATAGCAGTCTAGCTCCTTCCTTGTGCTGACTATTTATCCATGTACCCTTGTCTCCCTCGCCTCCTCCGGGCTCCGGCCCTCTCCCTTTTACGGCTCACCTCATTCACTATTTTTTAAATTTGTTTAAGTTTACATTTGAAAAATATATTAAAAGTCTGTGTGCTTGGTATGAAAACTTTCTAAATGAAGTATAATTCTTTTTTGAGAGGACAACACTAACGTGCTGTTCTTATAAGAAATTAATGTATGTACAAATGATATTAGTATTTAGAATATATACTTGTAAATATTTTTTTTAATTATGTGTAAAGCGTTTAGATGCATGAGAGGATTGGATACTGTTGAGTGGATCGTTCTTAAAAACGTGGACATTTCAAATTGACAAGTTTTCACTTTTTCTGATTTTATATAGATGAAAATAAATACATTTTGTATTTCATATGAACACTTTCTTCAACAAGTGTAAATACGTCCGAAAAACAACACCCCAAATTAGTTGCAGGATGCTGTTCATCCATTCGCTTCTCATTCGATTCGTATGTTGAATCAGAGTGCTATATGTTATCGATCATAACCAAAAAAAAGAGAAGTAATTAGGAGAAGAAATGCATGAAAGCTAATATTACCTGGGCATATATGCATGTCACATATTCCCAAATTAAACAACATTGTAGCTGATTTAGAGTTGTTAAATTATAAATTTATTTATTAGTAATATGTTTGGTCAAAAGAATAATTTATGAAGCGGGCCCTAAAAACTTTTCTAGAGAGGTTTTCTCATGATTAGAATAACTGAAATTTGGAATTGTATCTGTAGTGCTTAGAAAAAAAAATGTGTGCAATGGTTTATTGGTTTAGTGTGTTGTTGGAAAGCTTAAAGTTATCTTAGGTATTGAATTTAGAAGAGAAATAGAAGTGATGAACAATAAACTTTTATTTAGTTTTTTCTGTGTTGATCCTAGAAGCACTGTACATGATATATAGCCTAATTACTAATTAGCCGTTGCTATCTTTCCGAAAGTATAATATGCAATATAGCTATTGCTATTTCCTAATTACACTAGCTAGATTATACACAGGTTTCGTGTACACAGCTGTACATTCCAAGTTTAAAGATCCTTGCTGGAATACTGAGATACTGTATCTTAGTCAATATCTTCAATATTAGGTAGCTAGGTATGTGTGTAGAGTTATTTTGTATTAGGAAGAGAGAGAAAATGATATTTTAATAGAGAAAATTCAGAACTTTGTGTTGAACTTGCATACGAGAACCTCATTAAAAGAAAAACAAAAGACTTAACAGAGATTTATTCTTTTAAATTATATTTTGGGTCTTTTTTAGGACAAACATTAAGATTAGATCATCATGCCCATAATCACTTCAAAGAGTTGAGCCAAGCGAAAGAGTTTACTTCCTTATTATTTCTTCAAATCCTTAAAACGACATAAAGAAAAAAAAAAACTCCATAAATAGGTAAATAGTAGCTATTGTGTTTAATGTATCTTATACTAGTTGGTGACACTGATATATCCAATCACATCAGGCCGAAAAGTAACAGCAATCTAAGCCGGAAAAAAAAAAACCGTACGTTGCATATAAAAACCTAGCTTTTGTAAAGTGATGCGTGTCGACAGAAATATTTATAGGTAACCCAATCTAGGCATCTAGCTAATATATAGTACCACCATCAACAGTTCCAAAAACCAACTTTTTTTAGAGAAGAACATGGGCGCATAGATAAACCAACATCAGAGTTTTCCTCTTTATTCTTTTTTTGGATTCAGATCTGCTGAAATTTAAAATTGATGAATAATAATCTGAAATCTCTGGAATTCTTGATCCAGCAGTCTAATTTTTTCTGTGCACGCATATCAAAATAGCTGATTTTTCTGTGCACGCATCTCGAAATAATTCAATAGTTAGATCTTGAATTTCAGGAATTTCAGAGTTATTGTTCATACCCATGAATTTCAGCAGATTTGGATCCTTCCTTTTTAGTGGATCTGGATCGTTCTTTTAACTTGGCACGAATCTCAAAGCTCAATAATACTACCCCCTATTTTCTCCCGAATCTCAAACCAGCTGAGATTTAATCTCAAACCGTAAAGTGATGCGCATCCTCTGTAGTAATAGAGAGGATACGAATCCCCCAACACCCCACCCCCCAAATAAAGAAATAAAAAACGAAAGAGAAACGGATGAAAATTATCACCTTCTATTTAAATTTGTCGACCAAATTACTGTACATTCAAAGTAAAACAAAACATCACTTTTTTTTTATACCAAATTACTGTACCGAAATTTTTATATATACCATATTTAAAATAAAAATAAACCAAAACACTATTTTTTTTCTGTGAAATTTTATTTCTGTCATATCTGTCATTCAAATTGGCGGACCAATTTTGACAATTATACCAATCAACACAGCAGACACCGCCGTCTTGATTGGAGGACATGTTATATTTTTTTTTCAGAAAAAATATTTTTTTTGGTTTTAATATATATGTTATAGTTTTATTATTTTTTCATATGTTATTTATTTATTTATATTTTGTCGTATTGTTTATTTATTTTGTCGATTAGTTGTTCATTTGTTGCATTTAAACTATTGTTTTGTCGTATTATCGATTAATTGTTCGTTTGAAGTGATATGATAATAAAAATAAAAAATAACAAAATAACAAATACAATAAAATAACTGGCAAGCAAAATAAATATATCAAAGAACTACAGTATCTCAGTATCTGAAAAATATAAATAGATCTAATCTACTATTCCGACAAGCTAAACACGGTCTACGGCTTCTTAATCCTCCAACCCCTACCCCTCCTGGAAAGTGGCATCTAATCTGAGGCTCCTGATGAGTCCGAAGCATCGACATCCTCCTGCTGAGTCAGCGTCTCATGACCTCCTCAATCTCGGATGTTTGTTGGACTCCCGGACCAAAGACTGTAGTCTCAGTTGAGTGAGCCTGCATGAAGAGATGCGCATGTCTCACTATTGGGTCATCGGCTAGGTAGGAGTCTAGAGATGACTATGTGCAGGATCCAGGAAACTGCGAGAATGGCCCCGTCTGAACATAACCCGACTGATAAGCAGGAGGGTCAGTCTGAGTCTGCACGTAGTCCTGCGAGTACAGTCCATATCAAGGCACGCCAAAATCGATGTTGACATTCTCTATCTCCTCCTATTGGCCCTACATTTTAAAAAAGTGAGTTTCCGCAAGAAATTTGAAATTAAAATATTAATTAGAAATTTTAAATAATATTATACTCCGAGATCATCACTAGAAATGACTGTGTCAAAAGTGTTGGCTTTCTGGGAGGTACTGATCCCTCGTCGCCTGTTATTTATTTCAAATATTACTTGAATTTCAATTATTGCAATTATTACATTAAAAAAAGATTACAAGTTAAAATAATATACCTGATCCGGACAATCCAGGTAGACTGTGAATCTCTGCATCGGCTTGGCCAAACTGATGCAGCTGGGCGAGCCATTGACCTTCTCTTTGTGTTTCTTCTCTTTCTGAAGGTCCTCGTACGACAGCCCAAGAAGCTCCTGGCACAGGGGCCCGAAGTCCGCTTACTCCACCCCTGTCACAGGCTCCCCAACTATTGTCATACCCACCCCAGACAGCTGACGTCACGTAGGGTGACTGTCATCTCGGCATGGGGGAGGTGGAAAGTGTGGGTCTCTAGACACCACCGCTCGATGAGGCCTGTGGTATTTCATTGCCCATCTCGACTAACTAGTACATCCCCATTGCCCGCAGTGCCCCACCAAACTCGGGCTGATAACGAAGCGATATGCGGTTGTGGCGAACCATAGTCGCATCGACACCAGCATTTAATAAATAAATCAACAATGTAAATTTAATTTATTGATAAGATGATAAAAAATTGATGGTTAATTTCAATAAAAATTACGAGTAATTTAGAATGTACCCCTGCAGCAGCATCACTGATGAGATGCTCAGCGTTGGGGTACCACAGGAAATCGCTGACCCTGTCATTGTGACTCCGGATACCCGAAGGATCTGTCAACGCCTGGTCGACATACTAGGACATCTCGAAAGGAGTGGGTATGGGGTCATCCTATCTGGTGCGACTAGAGGATGCCCCACCCCTACTCGACGACGGTATGTCTCTACCGAATGCCATGCTCTACTAGTAAAAAAACTATAATTAATTTTGGGACCATTCTAATTTGGAAATTACTTAATTTGTGAATTTCCTAATTTGGTAATTTCCTAATTTGTTAATTATTTAATTTGGTAATTTTCTAATTTGGTAATTTTCTATTTTTGGAATTTCCTAATTTGGTAATTTTCTAATTTGTAAATATCCTAATTTGCTAATTTTCTAATTTGGTAATTCCCTAAATCGGTCAATTGTTGGTAATTTGGTAATTTCCTAATTTGATCAATTGTTGGTAATAAACCATAATAAAATATAAATTCTAAACCTTAAACCCTAAATTCTAAACCATAAATCCTAAATCCTAAACCCTAAATTCTAAACCTTAAACTAAAAATTTAAAGGTGAAAGAAGAAGAAAACTTACAATTACTCGTAGGGCTTGGAGTTGTGAAATAAAATGGTAAAAAAATTTCACCGGCGGCCTCCTTATATAGAGCCATGTCTGCTATTCAAAACTGCAAACACTATATGGTGTCTGCTATTTTGATTGGCGGAATTGCCCAAATTGGTCTGCCAATTTGAATGGTGGAATGGAAGAAATAGAATTTTAAAAAAAAAGTGGTGTTTTGTTTTTTTTTAATATGCTATAAATAAAGTTTTCGGTTCAAAGCAGCTAGTAACTACTGCATTGAAATCAGTCGGAAACAATTTGTCATGATTTAAATTCTTTCAAAGGTAATCAATTTACCAATTTATTTCTGACTAAAGGTTCAACATAATTAAGCCCAAGCATATTTTTTTTGTTTTATATTGATGTGCATATTTTTATGATTCTTACAAGCACGATTGGATATTTGTGTACCAAATGGAAAGCAAAAAAATAAAATAAAAAACCTTCCTCTATATATCATTACCAAAGTTGGAAATTTGGTATTTCAATTGGACAATTAAAACAGATCAAAGTTTGCCACAATAACTATACAAGGTGATAATTCAATTTGATATATATTCAGTGATGAACTCGATGAAAAGCTGATTAATCATTATGTATAGTTATATATTACTGTAATTGTGGGTACGTCGGCGTAGGCTTGAGAAATCTCTCATTTGTATCGCAAGTTAATGTCAATATATTATCCTACTATTTTAGTTCTGATCACTCAGACAACATCCTCTTTGGCCATCACTTGAGTTGCATATTTCCTCGGTAAAGTCAACAAAACTCCTTCCAAACTGACTAGATCCGACATTGTATTAAGTGAATATGACAGTAATATCTGTCGGTGGAACCCGTGAATATTACTTTCACAACCTACCTTCCCCTGCCAGATGGCCACGAATAGGGGTGGCAACAAAGCTTGTAGGTCATGACTGATGACTCAATCATGACTCGCATCTAGCTTGCTCATTACTGGATCGAGCTGTTAACGAGTCGGCTTGCTACTAGTTCGGATGTCCAGAATTAACGAGTTTGAGCTGGGACTTAGCTTGCTCGTCAGCTCGTGAGCTAGCTCGGCTAGGCATCAATTTCTGAATTTGTGTGCATTTTATACTGTCAAGCTCGGTTCATTTCGGTCCAGCTCGGTTAAAAAAAGTTTGTAAAATTTATTTTCTTCTTAAAACAAGATCCAGCCAGACCCAGTGAGCCAGCTCATCAGTTCGCAAGCTAGCTTGGGCTGGCTCGTCACGAGTTTGAGCTGAGGTTTTAGCTCCGAAGTCCTAGGTCTTGCTCGGTCCAGAATTAACGAGCTGAGCTAAGGCCCAGTTCGGCCCGAGCTAGCTCGTTTACAGCCCTAGCCACGAAGGAACAGTTATCGATTCGACTCTAGCTTAACACTATTGGAGGGGTCAGTCATCTTATAATGCGATAAAAAGGAGTTTAGAAAGCAGATACAGTTGCTGCAAGCTGACAACTCCGCCTACGGTCTTGACCTCCCCGGAAGATGATAATGTGGCCTGCATTAATTTTGACAGCACAAACATGGAAGCCAACAACTATTTCATGAAAGATTCAGATGGAAAAGTAGTTTGCCTAATGGTGCTTCCCGTCATATCCATCATGTCATCATCGGAAACCTAATGCAGATGGATATCCAAATCGTGTTCGACAATGCCAATTTAGTGCTCCAATTCAAGGCTGTCAATTGTCATAGCTCGATCACAACGCTACCCAGCCAGTTGTATGTGATGCTTATGATCGTGTTTGTTAATTTGTCAATTTGTGGCTTGTTCGTGTTTTGCATTACGCACGTGATTTTGTGTGTTTCTACATGAGTATGAAGTTCGAAATCGTAAGTGGAACCAATTAGTTGATCATGGAATCAGAATTAGATAAATCGATAGAAATCAGCTGAGTTAACTTGGAAACTCAGATTTCTTTTTTTTTTTTCGGAAAAAACTCGTTATATTCTAAAAATAGGGGGAAATTGTATATAAATATTTATTGTGTCGGAATATTATGAAAAAGTATTTGTTCAGAATATTTTTCGAAATATTTTGTCAAAATATTATATTAAGACAATAAATTACACTCAAATATTTTACTAATATAATATAATGCAAATATTCAAAACTACTAGATAGGTAGCCTTATAAATTTTCCCGCATAAAAGAAAACTATTTAACTTATGTCATTGTCTTCTTGTATATAAATTTTGTGTAGGGTTAAAATGCCTCATTAGTTTTGTACCCCATCATGCTCCAACATCATTATATTATATCTACTTTCAAAGTCTAAATAATCGATTTGAACCATTCAACATGATCTTCGTACTAAAATGTGCTTGGATAAAAAAATTTAGAATTTTTAGAAAAAAAAATTTAATAATTGTTTAAATAGGTACAAATCACTATTTTTGAATGGTCCAAAATCTTTTTAAAACAATGATTTTGTACCTATCTTAAAAAATAGCAAAATTTTAAAATTATATAAAATTTTGTATCCAAGCATATTTTAATATGAAGATCATATTGAGTAGTTTGAATCTAATATTTAAATATTGAAAATAGAGATAACGAAGTTGCGACATAATGGGGCACAAAACCAATTTGATATTTTAACCCTATCACTCGTAATAGAAAATTACTTTACATGTAACTTACTTCTTGTATATAATCTTAAAACTAGTTGATTTGATACAACATTGAAAGCAAATCCATCATAAATTTCTTTTTAATTTTATAAATGAGAACAAATCGAAATTTCTTTTTAAATTTTGCTGTGCTGAAAGGTTTCACACCTGGACTAGTCTGGATTAGGGCTGTAAATGAGCTGGCTCGGTCCAAGATGGGCCTTATCTCAGCTCGTTAATTCTGGACCAAGTCTGGACCGAGCCTGGGCCGAGCGAGCTGGACCTAGGACTTTCGAGCTCAAACCTCAGCTCAAACTCGTGACGAGCCAGCACGAGCTAGTTCGCAAGCTGACGAGCTGGCTCACTGGGTCTGGCTGGACCTTGTTAATTTTAAGAAGAAAATAAATTTTACAAATATTTTTTGACCGAGTTGGACCGAGCTTGACAATATAAAATGCACACAAATTCATACAAATTAATGCCTAACCGAGCCAGCTCGCGAGCTGGCGAGCAAACTAGGCCCCAGCTCAAACTCGTTAATTCTCGACTAAGCTAGTAGCGAGCTGGCACCCCTAGTCTGGACTGAGCTACGAGCTTTTTTGCCACCTCTAGTCTGGATGATCATATGAAGTTTGAGCATGGGGATAACAATGTATCCTCTACATGCTTCCAGCTGTTTCCCAAACCAATTGATGTTCTTTTCAGCTCATTGCATTGATGTCCTTAAAGAGTGTATCCTGGAGGCGAAGCCATAGAAAATGTTCTAAGAGGGTGAAGTCTAGGTGATATATGTTCACTATTGAATAAAGGAATTATAGTTGATATATTTTTTTTTTTCCTTTAGAGTTTGATGATATGCATACACTATAGAATTTCTGTAAAGAACTATAGTTGATATTTGATTTCATATAGTGATTTTTTTTTATTTCCCTTCAGAGTTTTGATATAGTGTTATAGTCTTATAGAAATTACTCGATGGAGCTGTTTTGGAGATGATATACATATAGTGTTTTCAGATAGATGTGTTATTTTGATTTGAAAATTTGTATTGTTTTTAAAAAAAAAAATCAGATATATTTGAAATTTCATATTGTTGATATTACTGATCTTGTTAGAGAGATGACTGATCTCTCTCCAATCAGAGAGAAAATAATAAAGATATACAATCTTTGCTCAAAGTAGTGTCAATAAAATTACCAAAGCACGAGTTAATTATTCTATCTGCTCTAATAGATCTATTATATAAGAAATTAATATGTTCTTTATTATTAGTTCGTTTTATATCTGATTTTGAATTTGGTGGATAGTTTGTACTGAATTTTAATTGCTGCTGCCTTTGGTAATTGTTTGTGTGCTGGAAATAGGAAATCCTCAAAAATAAAAAATAAAATAAAAAATGGCATGAAATAGGAATCAAGTTGTGTATATTTTTTCGACTGTCACGATTGGTCACTGTCAAAAAATAAAAGTTTGTTAAATCTTGCTGGTAATTTTGACTCGTTTGGACTTGCTCGTCGTCTCCCCCGAAGATGTGGCATGACCATTTCTGATTTAACACTGCATTTTTGACGACACAAACATAACACTGTATTTCCTACCTAAGTAGATATCCATATATTCTCAGAAACTTAATGCAGATGGATATTCAAATTATGTTCGACATTATCAATTCAGCGCTCCAATTCAGTCCGTTAACTACCGCAGCCTCTGAACCAAGCTCTATTTAGTTATAATCATGATCTTATTTGTTAATTTGTTAGTTTGTTTCTTGTTCGTGCTTTGCGAGTACGTATGTGCAATAAGAAAAGGCCCGATAATATTGACTATTTTCAGTTTTTCTTCGTGTATATAATCTTCAAACTTGCTGATTTGATACAACATTGAAAGCTAGTCCATCATTAATTAATTGTTTTTTAAACTTTAAATGAAAAGCAAATCGAAACTTGTAATTCAAAGAACCAAAAAAAATATCAGAGCTCAGATTAAAAAAAAAAAAATTGAAAATTTTGAATATATATGCAATAAGAAAAGGTCCAATAATATTGACTATTTTCAGTTTTACAATTTATTGTTCTTTTTTATTAAATGAACATGTAAATAAGAAAAGCCCAAAAGTTTAACATATATACAATATAACCCTATAAGAGATGCTCAAAATGTAGTACATAACTACTCAAAATTGCATCTCTCGTCAACGTGCTGCCCATCACCGTACTCTTTCTTCCTCCTCATGCATGCACTCACTGCTCGAAATTGTTTCTGTGCTTGGTTGATCGATAGAGCAAGCATGGTTGTATTTCAACCATTTTATATTATTTGCTTAATTTATCATTCTTAATTCTTACTCGTCGAGAGAGACAGAACGAACATAAATATAAATAACGTAACTTCTCAATTGTTTAACGATAAATGAAGCTTTGAAATCTTCTGATTTTGCTTTTGCTGTATTAATTGTAGGATTGATGTTACGTACGTACATTAAGTACAATATGTTTTTAGGCAATCCAATGACTTTCTTAAATATTATAGCAAAAATATAAAGTATTCTTTTTCAAAAAAAGAAGAAGATCTTATTATCTGATCAAGATCAAATGTACGGACAATAACTTGCAAAAATAAAATCACAAAACTTAGCGAGAGATAGCACAAACAAAAATGGAAATATAACATCTAAAGCAGAATAGATATATATAGGGCCGGTACAAAGTACAAACAAGTACTATGTAACCACATGGTAACGTGGTAGAAAGCCTGTCATTCACAATTAGGGACGTACAAAATCACGTTGTAATCGGACACATGTCACTTGACCGGTTGACCCACATATATCGATCATTCACATGTAATAAGTGGCGAGCGATTATCGGTGAAAAATTACGTCTAATAAAATAATAGATATAAATTAATAATTTGTAATAACAATAATTTTAAAATTATTGGCGAATAAATTCTTAGCGCTATCGATAAAAAATTATCATCTAATAAAATAATATTTCAGTTTGGTTAATTAGTCATGTGAGAGCATATATATTTGACTAAAATTAGTTGCATAGTTAGATGGGTTTGAGATATATTTTACTAATATTAGTTACAAATAAAGAACTTATAGCATACCACCCCCGTGGCGGTTAAGTTAGTATAGTGGACCGCCTCTCAGAGGAGCAGTTTGAAGGGAGAACCGCCTCTCAGTAGAGCGGTTTGATTATTTAAAAAAAAAAAAATTGGTATTCTAGTTATTTTTATTAATTTTTTTGTTTATGGTTATGAAAAAAAAACACGGTGTAATAGTCATCTTTCAAAAAAATTAGCATGGCATGCACACAAATTGTTATAGCACAGCACGAGATATGATACGAGCAATCACATTACAACATTATTTTTTTATAAACTTTTTTTCACATTTTAGGTATTTTTTCTGATTTTTTCTTTCTTAACCTAAAATTCCAAAAAAACTATATAATCATGATTAGTATCTATAATTTGATTGGAACACGACACGAGATGATGTGACGAGACATAAAAAGTTAATCACAACAACACAACACGGCAATAATTCAATTGACGGCGTACAAAATTTGATTTAATAATTAATAATGGACTGAAGTTACAAAAAAAGAACAAAATGAAAAAAGGCAAAACGAAAGCGGAGCCCGCCAAATTTAACTTTTTTCTCTCCAACAGAGAGGCTATAGATTCTATAGCATAATCTTAGTACTTGTGGTGGCGGGGGCGGGGCCAAGTGATGCTATTTGCTATGCGCCGTTTTGATCTTGTTTTCAAAAAAGACCAAATGAATTTCGTACAATAATCGACCCGTAGCGGAGGATACGCGTCCGTTTCTAATATTTGGAAGTTGGAAGTACAAAGGCACATGGGTATCCACATTAACTAGCTAATAAAAAAATAAAAATCAGCCATCCAAACTGACGTGTTTTCGTCTAGTTGTCAAGTCTTTGAACAGGTTTTGGGCCCATAGGCGATAGCAACCGAGAGACATGTTGGTGGACCCAACCATGCTCATGACTTGGGTCTTAAATTCTACATTTTGGATCTATTATAATTTGACCCTCCACGTAACATCACTGCATAATATTCATTTCATCAACTAAGGTGCATGACGTGGAGCTTGTTGAGCCCTAGCTCAGATTTTTAACATTGTACAATCTACAAATTATCGAATGATTCTAAGTAAAGAATTCGGATAGTATTATTGTTTTACAATTCAATTCAGTTTTACTTGAATTAAGATTCAAATGTAAAATTAAATTCAAGATAGAATTTACTACTAAAAACGTAATACGGAGTTTCGCAACTCTAACCGTAATCATACTTCTTCTTGATATTGTGTCGGACGTATACAACAATAACTATTACATAACTATCAAGTTCAATAACAGACTGTCAGTTAATGTGTTAGTGCCAATTGACAGATCCCTCTCTCTCTAGTTTTAATGGAATATGTATGTTAGAGTGAGTAGTCCTCAATCTGAATTGCTACTGCATATCTCCATTCTTATATAATGCACGTAGTTGTCCTGATCCGCCAACGGTTGAGATTGAAGGATAAATTTTTGGATTTAATATCAGCCCTCCAATCACATAATCTATCGTATTTTGATTAAATGCATCTATTTTATGTGTAGAAGTCTAATTTTAGTTAAAAATATATCCGCTACACATACTGCTATATAGTTTGTCACAATTAAAATAGAATTAATCTTAGCGATTTGTTTCTTTATTTCTCCTTAAAGCTATCTCTCATGGAAAGTGCTATAAATACTTTCTTATTTTGTTTCTAATTAATTTCTGCTATCAATTATGGAAGAAAATTCATGCCTACAATTTTTTTTATTTAAATAATTTATGCATAACAAAGTTGCTCATTCTACATAGATTGGAATAAGAAAATATAGAATTTCGCAACTCTAAATTGATTAAAATTTAGAACAGTTAGAAATAATTTTTTTTGAATAAGTAATTGATGGAGGTAATTCATTGAGAAAACGGATAATATTTGGTAAAACAAATTCATCTTTATTTGATCCAACGGAAATTATTTGGATTAAAAAAGAGGGTCAAAGTTTGATAGTTTCAATATGTGCAATTAAAATTATGAAAAAAAAAATATAACATGTTAAAATTTGGATCTTTTTCAATTGAGGAGTCGTTGACTAATATTTAAAATTTAATAAATATTTTGTAACTTTCTAAGTATTTCATTTGTGGATTAAAATAGATAGTTTCATTTTAGGAAAATAGTTTATTATATTTTATGCTAAAATATTAATTTTTAATAAGATAAAGTAACTTGGTTTATATTGTAATCATGATCATATGGATAAAAGTAAAAAATAATTGTATTTCTTATTTATAATTTTCATATATATACAAGATCTATCACTTGTACTATTAAGTATTTGAATTTTTTTTTGTAAATAAAATGGCAAGAGACTCTCTCTACCTTTGGTGCTTATTTGGTGAATATATGTGACGACATATAGTGGATGGAGAAACAATTCCGAATCAAATGATTTCTTTATTATAGTAATTTAATTTCAAATAAAGATCAGAAAAAAAAATTATTGAGGGCAAAGTTGGTAGAAAAGAGAGAAAAAATTATTAAGTCTCAATAATAGAATTCTTGCTTTCAATATAGCGTTCTTCATCTCTGATTCGTGTAATTTTTTTTTTTTGTTTTCTTTGTTTCATTTCTCCTCTTCCTCTATATTTTCGACAGTGAAAATAAAAATTATTCAATCTGTCCGTATCTGTAGAGTTTTTTTTTATATACTATATTCATTGTGTCAAGGAGAAAAATAATTTTAATTACGGCTAATGTATCTCTGCAAATTGATGAAATAAGGTATGAACTATATTAATTTAACATTTCTAATTTTATTATTTTATTATATATTTTCAATTTGAGGAATTATAATTTAATTTTCATATTTTTGTTTATTCATTTCTATAAATGTTGGACTACATCGAACATGATTACACTAGCAATGATACTTTAAGAAAAAAAAAATCATGTTATATTTGATCTATTGTTTTTCATTTGTTGTTGTTTCTTTTATTGTTATTTATTATTTGAATTTCTATTTTTTATTTGTCTTTAATATTCATTTGAATATATTTTTTCTTAATTTTGTGTGAATGTCAAATAAAAAGATATCTTCATATTCTATTCAATCTTATAATATGTCCCGTTGCAACGCACGGGCACGATACTAGTTTATAACAGTGTATGTATTTATAGGCCGTACTCATTAGTCGCATCAATTAATCTGCACTTATTCAAATACACTCATTGATATACATCTATTCAAAAAGAGCAGGCTTCTGGTCCATAATATATGTAACTCAATATAATTTAATCCATATTTAATTTCAAAATAAAATATTAGTTTCAGTCCAAAATAACTTTGACCTGTAGTACATTTCCATCATAAACGGACTGGAATTACACCAGGCTTTTAAGGATATTAAAGGATTTACACTGAGATTTAAGGAGAATAGAGTTTTTTCACTTTTAAATTTAAGATTCTTAACAGAATTCTTTGTTCATTTAAAGCCTGAAGTTTTTAAGAATACACTGTTCCAGAATAATAATCTTAAAGAATTTTCAAGCAACCAACATTGGTATTTTCTTAGTCTAAAGCGTTTTACTTGTAAATATGAGTGATTTTTCTAATACAGTAACTATCATAGTTAATTATCCAATGAGCCTTTTTTCCGACTTGTAAGGTAAAAGAAGTTTAAAAATTCCTATTAAATTTATCAAAACTCATGTCTGGAAAAAAAAATTTAAGAATGTAACCCTCTTTTTTATGAAAATAAATAAATAAGGAATTAAATGAGCACCAAAGAATTAGGCTATTTGAGGCCTAGCAGAGCCCTCCAATGTTTGGGCTTTTATTTGATTTTTCTCTCCTTCTATTTGGGGCCATGAACTAGTAATATTTCTCTTTTTACCTTTTCTTTTGTTTGGTTTTTCTTTGGACCTCTGCTGTGCTCTCTAAAGAAATGTTTTTCACTCCAATTCGGCCTTCCAGAAAGTTAATTTTTGGGCTTGTTTTTGCGAATTTCAGCTGTTTACCTCTAAAAAAGTTCGTACAATAAATCAATTAATCTGAATGCTGGAGTATATTCATTTCATGTTTGTTCAAAAGAATTCAAATAAAAGTGGAAAGCAAACAATAATTTATAGGTATGTAAATCTATATAAATTTATTTTAACAATCTTCACAATATATGTTGTTGGACATAGATAACCTAACCATTTAATTTTATGCAATTTTAATATTGTTTGATGATGCATAAAAAAATATTAATTCCATACCAATAAATTTTCAAGCCACTTAATGCAAACATATTTCAACTCTCATTTTTTTTATGAACATGATACATAAATAATAGATCATGCATATAATGTTGGAATTCAAATTAAGCTTTAATTTTTAAAATTGTCAAGATTGTCAAATAAAAAAACTATCAGTTCAGGTGGTTCAATCGCATATTTAGGATTTAGAGAATTAACATAAGGTTGAGGATCTTTCCAATTAAGTAAATGCCACTTTTTAAGAGAATAAAATAATTAATTATAACACCATCTAATAAATAAAATATCAAATGATATGAAACTTTGCCTCCCTGCGGCACATTTATGCTCATCTTTATATAATCATCCTTCAAAATTTATTTCGCAATTCTTTTGAAAGTTAAAAAAAAAAATTATTTCCCAAATAAAAAAATTCCGCAAGGAAGCAGCTGCTACAGCCTTCATATATCCGCATTGTATTTATATTGATTCGATGCTAATTGCAACCTGCGTTTGGTGTCTGGACAGAGGCAGAACTAGAAAATTGAGATAAGGGGAGACTAGATGGAAAGATGTCATGTAATTTTAATTTATGAGGGAGCTAATAGCAACTAATTTTGTAAAAAAAATTAAAAATTTAAAGGACAAAAATGGAAATTTCATTTTTTTTCAATTCATTGAGGTGACTTAGCGGTTAGCCCCCTTTGAGCTATGCTTAATACCACCACTGTGTCTGGACCCTTAATTATATCAACATAACTTTTTCATAACCATGGTTCCACTCTAATTAATAATTATACCTGTTTTGTTATGTCTTTGTTTTTCTTTAAACCGGTAAGTGACTGCTAAAGAACAAAAAGTTTTGAATCTGAGGCCTTTGACTAAAGTATAACCTGGTTACATACTGCAGCAGGGATTGTATTCAATCCAGTTATGGTCAATAAATATCAAGCTGATTATACTTCGAAACAAACATAAAGAAATTTTCTGTAATAATTGGTCATCTACAGTTTTAATGATCTTCTACTATTTCATAATTTAAGGTCAAGTTCCGAGATTTTCTGTAATAATTGGTCATCTACAGTTTTAATGATCTTCTACTATTTCATAATTTAAGGTCAACTACAGAACTGTGCCTTCCAAACAAAACTAAGATCGAACATAAAAGTTAATAATTATAACAAAATCTACCAAAAGTTGGTGTATTCCCTCATGCGAAATTCTCCATCTCTGGCGAGCATCCCCTCCAAATCCCCCAAAATACGTGCCAACCAAACTTCCAAGTTTCTCTGGATGTCCTTGAAATTGTTTCTTATTGAATCCAAGGATCGCTTCATCCTGAGCTTGACCTCAGCGCTGAACTCTTCTCCAAAGCTAAATCTACTAATGTTTAGGGTTTCTGACTGAACCGTGCTGAGTTTGAGACGAGTCTCCGTTGCACGGTGTTGCAAATGCTTTGCCTCCATCAGGAATTCAGTTTGTCTCTGTATCCGCAATTCCGTTCCAATGGCTGGATCATAGGGGTCACTCGCTCGCTATACAAAGGGGCACAAAGTTAATATAAAACAATTGTTTTTCAATCTTTATCATTGCTTAAAGAATTTAAGTAATGCTGCTTCTAATCTACAATAAATTATATGCAAATGGGAATTTAAAATGTACCATTCTTTTGCATAGATCGTCAATTCTCACAGAAAGAGATTGGTATCTTTTGGCTTGTTTTCGCATAGAAGATGGGATTTTTGACAAATCTCCTTTGCCCACATTTTCTAGGTTTACTAGTTCTTCCTCTAGTACTTTCAGTTTGTTTGGTACACCTGATGATTCAAGACCTATTTTCCAAGGAGATTCTCTGAAAATTAATACAACAACAACCAAGCCTTTAGTCTCAAACATAGACAATCAAAAATAAATAAATTTTATATTCATTTTTCTTTTCTCAAAAGTAGCCATGAAATTTTGAGTTTTAGGATTACCTAGCTGTTACATGCTTCAGGCCACCCATTGATTCGACAGGATCATAATTCAGGCCCTATATAGGTTACGTTAGGAAAAAAAAAGATACTTTTTTAACTTCTGTAATACTTGATTAATTATTTTATAAGCATAAAGGCTGCAGTGCCAGGAATTATGCAACCTAAACTAATATTTTGATACAATATAGAAAAGTGAACAATACATGAGTCCTGAAAACCTACTACAAGGTAGAATGATCCCAATCTCTAATATTATTTTTCTTGAATTGTCTTTACTTATGTTATAATTGGTTATTGGCAGTATATAATGCAGCTGTAAAATAATGTACTGGCAGAACTAGAATTTAAATTGCCAAAAATATGCAGTGCAGTTGACACTTGATCAGTCACATGCCAGTACCAGTCTGATGTAGCACTGACACCATCGCACTATCTAGTAGTTAACAAGTACAATCACATCAAGATATTTGATACCTATCCTGCCGGAGGGGGGGGGTTACAATTACCTGCCAAGGAGTGTGATTGGGAATGGAACTGGGATTGTGGAGCTCAAACCAACTAGCATCAGTACAGTGATAATTTCCATTGTTTCGGGGGCCAAGGCCATGGCCATCCATTGGGGGTAATGGCATCCGTAACCTCTCTTGATAGATCATAGCCGTGTACTCATCCAGTTCCAACCCTTCTTCAACCCCTTCCTCATGTAACACCATACCTTCCTCTTCCTCCATCTCTTCCTCACTCAATTCACCTTCTACTTCCCCTTTCCCTTCCCTCACTCCAATCTCTCTTTTCTCCTTGCCGTCAGTGGCATCATCACCTGAAACAGTAGCAGAAGCATTGGCTGATTTGGCAACTAAAAGTTCTCTTTCAAGAGAGTCGATCCGGGCCCGTAGCTCTGATTCAACTGTGCGTGCATCCTCGAGGCGGTTGAGGAGACTGTGTTCGGTCTCCCGCCAGGCATTGCGGTGCTCCGCCAAAATCTCCGCCGCACGGGCATTGGCGCGGCCATCCTCCCTCCGGCGAGCCCGTACCTGCCTCAATTGATCTTCTGCCTCAAACAATCTCAGTGCCAGCACCCTATTGATTCGTACTATTTCAGAATCTACCAATTAATTGATTGATTGATTGATAAACTAAATTGAATGGAAACTGCGGATTGTAACCTGTTCCTGGACTGAAGAGAAGTGATGTAGGGAAGAGCATTTTTTGGAAGGAGGCCTAAGAAAATAGCAAAACTCAAACCCAGATATGTTGACATTGTTTTCTTCATTTCTTCCTTGCAATTTGAACAAGGATAAACCCATCGCTTCTCTTTGCTTCCTTCTTCGTTCGACATTGTATCAATTTTTATTCACCCTCTCCACTCCACTCTTTCTGTTTTATTCACCGTGTGTGTGTGAGAGAGAGAGCAAATAGGTCTAGAGCCATGTGCAGTATGAGTTAATATTGTAGGGCCCTGGCAGGCACGAAGGGGCAAGGGCTATGTTAATTACTGTGTTGTCCCTATCTAGTATCTACAGAAATTTTTATTAATAAGTAATTAAATAAAAAAAATATCAACATTAGAGAAGGATTTATGAGTAATTTGAGATATAGAAAAGATGTGATATTTCAAAATGTTCAGAGGACGTTATAGAAAATTGCAGCCAGCTTAACGAAATAAGATTGACGCATAAACGAAATTAAACTCCGGACGTTATAGAGTATCACGGCCACGAACAAAATTAAATCCAAAACTAAGGTCTAAAGTCCTCGTTATATGGGAAGTCTGCTTGAAGTTTGAAATTATTTGTCCTGGACGTTATCAAGGAGAACGCCCAAAAAAAAAAAATTTACGTTGTTTTCCTAATCAAATTTCGCTAATCAGGTCGTTGTAGTTTGTAACGTCTAAATGACGTTATAAACAATCACGTTTTTTCTACTTTTCAAAATTTCGGCAAAAACTTCCGAAAACCGATATTTATTTATTTATTTTCTTATTAATAAAATTTTCGGTAGTATCTACAAGTTGACAGATGGATAGGAATTAAGAAATAAAGATGATTTGGTCATTTTTGGTTGTGTACTAACAGTGGATTAAAGGTTTTAGTTATCAATTATTTTGTCAAAACGTGATTTAATTGAATTGGATTAAAGATAGAATAACTTGATTTTTAGGCTGGTATAAACTAAGCTACCTCTCTTCAAGTTATTTAATTTTATTTGAGTATGAGGCCTCAATTTTTTTTTATTATTTTTAATTACTTTTTAAGAAATATAAAATACGCAATTATTTTTGTTTCCATTTAAGCATAAAAGAACTTATAACTTTATAAATTATAGAATCAGCTTCTTTTTTTAAATAACAGAATTTTCTACATTAACAAAATATGATATCTAGAAAATAATTAAATAAATTTTTTTAAAAATTGTACTACAAATTAATAATTTTTTTGTTCAGCAACCCACCATGTTTGTGACAAAATAAATTGGTATAACAAGATACACTAAATGCAATGTGTATCTCTAAGATACATAATTAATTTGTGCATTACTCATTTTCTTGTACAATTTCTTTCAATCAAAATAAAAAATACGAAGAATAGTTTTATTATTGATATAACAAATTTTGTAAGAAAAAAATAATTTGTAATATTTTGCCTTAAACCACCAAATTCTTATCAAACAAAGAATAACTTGAGACAAGTTATAACTTTAGACATCAACTAATCATGAATAATTTAGGTCATCTTAAGCTGGAATAATCAAGTTAGACCTTATTAATCTTAGTCCACAATCAAACATCACCAAAGTGCGGAACAGCTGCAGGGTAACATACTTACTTTTAGGATTTATGATTCTATTATGATGGTAATTTTCTATTTATAATTATATTCGGTATACTAATCCTTGTACTTTATTTTATTATCATTTTTATTAATAGAAGTTGTCTTACAACTTAATTCTTAATTACTATACTTGACAAAATCTTTGTCCTTGTTCATGATCTATGATGAGATTATGAAACGTTGCGAGTCCTTATTTATCTCATTTATTTCATGTTTTGATCCGACGAGTTAAGTGAGATAAATCATGTTTTAAGGTTTTTTTACTCCTAATTAAATTAGGAGATTTTGATCCGGTGAAAAAACACAAAGGGCCTGTTCGGCGGACCATTGGGAATGGGTATGGATCCGGGAATTAAACTAAAAATTTCAGAGTTTTCTCACGTGAACAGTAATTTTTAGTTCAATTCCCACGCCCATACTCATTCCTAATAGTCCACCAAACAGGCCAAAAAGATTCTTCAATCCCTTGGAGCTCTTTCTATGCAACTCGACAAAGGAAACATGGAGGCAAAATGGGGATCAAAATATGCTCCTTTTTTTTTAGAAAATCAGTACCCTCCTTTTTTTTATCTGGATCGTTCAAAATTCATCGTACGGCTTCAATTAAATTTGAATCGTTTTAATAAATTAAATTGATTTGAAAATAAAAAATAATTGAAACTGTACAATAAATTTTGAATAATCCAGATGAAAGAAAATGAGAGTCCTCATTTTCTTTTTTGGAGTCGCAAAATGGAAGTTTGCTGATCAATAGTGTAGCTAGTGATTTGATGATTTCATAATAGGAACCGAGTGTATTGATTTAGACCAACCAATCCATTATTATTGTTATAAAAGTGAAGTGTTATATTTTTTTAGTGCAAAAAAGTCAAATCATATCAACTCATGACCAAAAGGTAGGTATCTCAGGGAATAATGAAATACTGTTTTTATTGACTATTGTTCTGTTTTGATATTACAAGCACTTTACATGAGTATCTATAGGCTAGAATTTTACTAGCCGTTAGTCTATTGTCTAATTTACATAAGTTGTAATGTATTCTAATTAATTACAAAATTTACTAGCCGTTGCTAATATCCAGCTATATTTCTATTCCTCTGCGGAGTTTTTACCTGTGGTTCTTTTAATCTGATCTGTTCGTTTTGATCGGACGGACCAAATAAGATTATGATACGAATCTCAAAGCAAAATTAATACTGCCCCCCATCATCTCGAGCACTCACCAGCTGAGATTAAATCTGGACCGTCCGATCAGCTCCGTAGGTAAAAACTCCGCAGAGAATACTGGTCCGGTATCTCAGTATCTGATTCAAGCAAAAGCAAATTACAAACGGAAGGTCCAGATTAGTTATTTTAACTTGACATGAATTTTAAAATGAACCTCTAATTATAGTCACTGGAGTAACTTTTGTCCGGTTATGATTAATCTTTAATTTGGATTAGTTTGACTTTGGAGAATTGTTGAGCAATAGTTCTGGTTGGGATCAGATTGGGTTTTGAATCATCCAACTTCGGATCACATTTGGATTTTGTAATAAGATTTGGTTCAAAGGGCTTTGGGCCAAAGGCTCTAAAAAACGTACGATTAAAGTCTAAACAGTTGATATGAACCGTTAACATGATTTTCATATTAAAATGTGATCAGAGATCAAATTTTATATTTTTTGGAAATTGTCTACTATTTTTTTAGATACATACAACATCATTGTTTCTGAATGGTCCAACAACAGTGATTTTGTACATATCTAAAAAAAATCCAAAAAATATAATTTGGTCTCTGAGCACATTTTAATATGAAAATCATATTGAGCGGTTCGGATCGTCTGAATTGTATGATTTTTAGAGGCTTTGGATGGTGTACGGTCCAAAGCCATTTGGACCAAATCTTATTCCTTGAATTTTGGGTCGAGTCGGATCGAATCAAATCAGGTTGGAATCAATTTTACTTTTCAAAAGTTTGAATCTAGTCAGATCAGATCAAATTCCAAAGAAAATTATAGGTACTCTTGTGATCTTGTCCGACATAAGGATAATATTTCTTGTAAACTTTAATGCAAACTAGATCCGTTTTCGAACTTTGCTCTAAAAAAATGTTTGTTGAAACATGGGGACCATGAAATGATAAAAATTTTATCAATAAATTTTATGTAGCGATTAGAAACAAATAAATATGTTTTTTTCAAAATATTAAAATTTTGTATATGAAGAACAACACAATTTTTTAAAATAATTGTATTACTTTAAAAATCCCCTTACATCTTAGTCATATTAACCATTCTTGTAAACGAGGAGAGAAAAAACAAGAAACACGGATCCCTAGTCAAGATAATTAAGAAAAAAATAGAGGCAAATTGAATAAAGGCCACATGACATAGTCAAGAAATTTAAAATCCAATCAATTATATAAAATATAAATTGAATACCATTTGTTTTTTTTGGTCGATGAATATCATTTGTTGATGCATCAATTTTAAAATATTAAAAAAAATCAATTGATTTACTGAATGATAAAAGATAATCCAAATCTCATGATTTTCACAAACTTGACCCATACCATGAAGATCAGATATATAGTACATAAGCAGCTCTTTTAACAGGCGTGATAAATTCAAATAACATGATGCACCGATTTCAGAATGTTGAAAAATTCAACTAATTTAATGAATGGTAAAAAATCTGAACTGAATCTCATGATTTTCATAGGCGTGATATACCACAAAAATGATGCCTATGATTTGTGCCAATTATTATATAATTGAAGTTAATGTCGCCTGAAAATTTTCATACCTGTAAATTTTCATTCCTGTAAATTTTCAACCTCAAATAATGTCCAATTGAAATCCAAATAATTAAGGAACTTCTTAAATTCTCAGCAATTACAGCATGAACTTTACGAAATCAAGGATTGAAATCACTGGTACAATTGTTGAGGTAGTTATTTTCTTCTCTTGGTGGAATAAAAATTTGCATAATTAATATCACATCATGAGAACGGCGTAGGTTCGATGGGCTTCAGGACCGTCCAATCCACTTTAAGATTTGTATGCTGAAAATTGACACAAGTGCGGATCTTAAAGGGGAACGGACGGTCCTGGAGCCTATCAAACCTACTCCACAGTCCTTACATCACCGACAAAAAATTGCTCTTGCTAAATTATGGAGTACTCCACAGGCAAAACTACAACAAATACAAGTTCAAACTATACAGAGAAGTATGGTACTACAAAATCCAAAAGTCCATAATAGCACAGGGTTTCATTTCATGAAGCCATTGATCAATTCAAGCCAGCATCAAAAGGAAGAAGTAAAGATAGAGTAACAAATACAATCAGAAAATAGCAATTGGGAATGTCACCAAAAAAATATTCAAGTAATATATGGTTCAACTAAAGGATGACAATAACTGTTATTTTTCAAGTGTTTTTTGAGGTTTATCAAAACCTTCATAATTTGTTCTAATTAGAGATAAAGATTGAAAATAGAAAAATACCAAAAAGAAATTAACAAAGAAAACAAATCTAACTAACAAAAAACTACCTAGAGTGCTTCTTTGAGTTGAAACATCTTAAGGATAGCCCTTGCCCCGTCATAATCATTTAATGCAACCATCATCTTCTTCAATCTCCGCGCCAACCCATGTACCTCATTCTCATCCACCCGCGATTTATGCCGCCTTTCCAATTTTACCCCAACCTCCTTTACAAGTTCCACTAAAGGTCGAATTTTCTCAGTATGATCTCCTCTTAAACCAGTACCTGATGCAAATCCTGATAATGAATCCACCACCCTCTCTAACCTTATAACTGCATCATGCGCATCCAACCCAGAAGACTTGATATGTGGCAATACCTTGGCCCTTAATAACTCCACAATTGCAAGCTTCTCCAAAGCAGGTCCCGCTAGTATATCTTTCCACAAACAAATGTTTCTAAGCAAGCGGACTGACATGCCAAAACAGTACGCAGAGAACTGGCCAGCACCTGGTACGGCCTTTATGACATTCGGGCCCCATAGCGGCACATCTAAGTTTTTGACTGCCTCGGTCAAACGGGTATTTACCACTGCAAGTAGCTCATGCAGAGCCTTCGTGGAGGGAGAAAGGTAGCTTATGAGCATCTTTGCAGAGGAAACTGCATTCTGGGTTTGTTTGGTGCTCAAAACATCCCAGCAATGGGCAATTTCATGGTGAAATATAGGAAGTGCAACCTTCTCAACCAAATCCGGTATCAGATTCATATCCGAATCCTCCTCTGAGTCATCAACTTTTGATTCAAGGAAGCCATAGTCAAACAATTCCTTGTGCCACTCCATGCCAACAAAATCAGTGAAACGGTACAGCGGATCCCACTTCACGAGCTCCAATCTAACAAAAGGTGCAAAGACAGCCTGTACACTGTCTGACGCATAAGTATTGCGGTATACTGATGGGTACCGCCGTTTCCAACCTTCAAACCTTTCCTTAACATCCTTCAGATTGGCGTACTCATTTGACGCATCACTAAATATCTTGTCGGCTGTTTGTAAATGCTCGTCACGACTCGACATGTAGGCATCACTCTCACTGTCGCTCTCATCAGTGCTCAGCTCTCCTTCTATGATACTGTTGCTCCCATTAAATTTCATGCGTTTACATTCTTGCCGAGCCATTCTTCTCTTTCTACTCTCTGCTCTGAGCTGCAAAGTCACTCTCTTTTGCATGTTCACGTCTCTTCCGAACTCATCCAACTTCACAGGTAAATTTCTAGAAGCTTCCATAGCTGTGGTTGCTGCAGCCTGAGCAGCAGAAATAGCTGCAGCCATCTGACTGGAGCTGCTCGAGCTATTAGAATTATCTAGAACCCTCATGGCAGCTTTAATTGCTGGTTCGAGAGCTGATGACCCATCAGCCAGGTCAGCAGCGCGCCTTTCAGAGATATTTCGGGCACAGTCTTCGTGCAATTTCTGCATTTCTTCCTCTAACACTTCTACCAGAAGTGCTTTCTCACCCAAAAAATCAGACAACACAGAAATGTAGTCGCGCAGCTGCTGGAAATAGACGTATTTCTCATCGTCTGCTTCCAATGACTTTTCCAAATTAGAGATCTCTATTAGAGCCTCACTGAGGGACATATCAACCCGGACCAAAGAATCTAGTGTTGATTTGTGCGATTCCTTGAGCTTGTTCATCATGCCATGCAAAGCCTGTACCGCCACCTTGGCCTGTTGTGATAATGACATAGCCTCTGCACTTTGACTCACAAAAATTGAGGTTTGCTGAGGCTGAATCTGTGGTGCTAACACACTTGATGGGGTAAGCCCAACTGCTGCAGGTGCAGCTGAGTCATCTAACCTGCGACCCATACCCTTTCTGAACTGTTCTTCCTCCCATCTTCTTTCCTCTTCTTCCTCTTCCTCCACTTCAGGCAGTTCTAAGTCTTTAAATTTCGCAGTATTCATGGACATGCTACTATCTTTAGAACCCTCAAGTATAATACCTTTATTTACAGATCGTCCAGGTTTGTCGCCTAAAAGAGCAATCCTTCCCTCCAACTCTGCATCTTCCTCTTCATCACTGGACCCTCCAGTAGCAGCAGACAGCCGGCTACTAATTACACCACCACCATCAAGAGAGATGAAGTCAGGTGCAGCATGTCGGGGCTGTTGCAACTGCTGGCGCTTTGCTCTAATTTTATCTATAGTTGCCTGATCTGGAATTGATGGCCCCTTATCCAACTCCATCTCTTCTACTTCGTCTTCCTCTTCTTCCTCATTTGCAGCAGCCAAAGGGGTCATAGGCTTAACAAGGCCCTTCAGTACAATTACAGTCTCAGGCGGCTTATCAGGTTTTGTTAGTTTCGGATCCAGACCAGAAAGAGAAGCTGGTTTGGGAGGTCTTGAAATACTACCGAGTGGGCGTGCATTCTTTTGCAACTCAAGGAGTCTTTCCTTAGTGTACTCTCCAGCCTGAGACTGTAAATTTGATGGCAAAGTAGTAGTAGAATAGGTTAATCCCTTGGCCTTAATCCGATCCTTTGCAGCTGTCAGTTTGTGGGTAGAACTGGCAGGTGCAGGGTTCTGTTTTACGGGTCGGGGAGCCCTGCTTGAGCGGAAGCTGACACCGTCATCTTCTTCTTCATCATCAGCAAAGCTGAGGCGGGTACGGGTTTGTACCGGGTCAGGTTTGGGCTTGGGTCTCTGGGATACAGGTTTAGGTTTAGGGCTTGGGTTGACATCATCTGTGTTTGAGTCTGGTTCTTCAGATCGGCGCCTAAAATTCTTGGATCTTGCACCGCTACTCATCACCAAATTTTATTCTGTTAAAGAAAAGGATATAAATGAGAAGAAATTGGGGTTAAGTTTGTAGAGGATGAAACCACCGAGCAGTAGCAGTAGCCTATAGATTGGGTTGGAACTTGGAACCCAGACCTCTAATAAACTAACTCCAATTAATTGATAACCACAAATGGTGCCACTAATTAGCAAAAAATCATCCCAAGTCGAAGCAGCTTTATCAAACTGATTCCAAACTACAATTATACACGGTTATAGAACTAAATAATTAAATTCTAAAGACTAGTAATCAATTTACTCCAAACCGAGGTGAAAAACATCTCCTAGATTAATCTGACGTCAAAAAGTGCAAGAACAAAAGAGAAAACTGTAATTAATAGCAGAAATTAGAAGAGAGAAAGAAGAAAGCTTTACCTAAGTTGGTATTTGGAAAGGCAAAGAAGCAACGAATTTGCGCAAGGAAAACGGGAGCACAGAAAAATAGCAGCGAGTCCCACTCGTCGAAGAGCTAGGCCTGTGACCGGAACAAACCGACGGTCGGCGATAATCGAGAAGAGGAGAACAATATGAAATTATGAAGGGTTCCGGCTTGGGTACGGGGGAATCACAGACCAGTATCCTCTGCGGAGTTTTGCGGTGCGGAGCTGATCCGACGGTACAGATTTACTGAGTGCTCGGGATGATAGGGGACAGTATTAATTTCTCTTTTAGATTCGTGCCCAAATCTTATTTGGTCCGTCCGATCAAAACGAATGGACCAGATTAAAAGAACCGCACGAATCCGCAGGTAAAAGCTCCGCAGAGGATGTGATTCCCGGGGATACGGGAAGGGGAGGAATTTTATAAAGTTTAACAAAGAATAAAAAAATTTATTAACAAAAAGTCGCTTTGGCCGAGTGGTTAAGGCGTGTGCCTGCTAAGTACATGGGGTTTCCCCGCGAGAGTTCGAATCTCTCAGGCGACGTTTTTTATTTTATATTTCTACAGAATGATTCGATTTGTTTGTTTTTCAACAGGTCAATTTATTTTGAATAAAATGGTTCGGTTGTTCGTCTTATTTGGATTGATTTGGTTTTATTTTCGTTTATATTTTGATTGTTATTATTTATTACGGTTTAGTTTTGATGACTAAAAACTAAATGAATCAAAATATTAGCAAATTATGTTAGTGTTGTAAGATTGTATGCAAAATATTAAGTTCATATTTTTATTAAAAATTCTGTTCGTTTATTTTTCATCCAATTAAAATTTATTTCAGTAAAACGATTCATTTGTTTTTTTATTCGGTTCAATTGGGATATTTTGATAGTTTGATGTTTTGTTTGTTTATGGTTTCATTTTGACAAATAGAAACTAAATTAATCAAAATATTAATAAATATTATGTTGGTGTTGTAATATAAACAAAATATTAAGTTGCTACTTGTATTGTTAATATAACTAAAAAAATTAGAGTAATTTGCGTGTGTTTGTGGCTGATTTTTTGGTTGTGGCATTAATTTTAAGGCCGTGCTATATTAAACGCACTTATTGCAATATTAAGCGCCAAAAAAATATTTTTTCTCTGAATACATGTTTTTGCTCTTACTTAATTCTTTCTCTTGACTTAATTCAGAAACACAGCCGATAAAGAAAAGTGAGAGAAAAATCTGAGCGATTAAGAAAGAGAGTTAAGGATTAGCACCAACCATTAAATATTGTATTTTACGTTTGGATGTGAGCTAGAATAGTTAGAATAGTAAAATTTGAGAATAAAGAAAAATAGTGATTTTCATATTAGTGTGAAAATTGTGCTATTCAGATTAGTAATAATGTTGTTTGGATTGTACATGTGAAATAGCGAATATCAGTAACTAATAAAGAATAATATTAACAAGATGCTAATTAAAAAGAAAGATAGACAAGTGGGATTTCAAACGAATTGTCACAGCGTGTAGATAGCAGAAGTGGTGTCAAATTTGTCATTTCGGAACTGTGTTGGCCAAAATCCAAAAAGAAAGCATTTTCTCTCTCTTCACACTTTCGAATAGTAGTTATTCTAACATTTATAATGAATATAAAATAGCAGCTATTTTAGCTATTCTTAATAGCAAAAATGTTGTTTGAGTGCACATTAATATTCCAAATAGCTATTATTTTGAATGAACTTATACCTAAGAGTTAGCACTGGTTCCTCTGTGAAGGGTATTGAACACAATAATATTTTATTTTGACACAACAATCTCAAAATTTTAAATTTTGTAGATAAGTTTGCTCCTTCATATATATATAGCTTTCCACATTCATTTTTAGTCATTTTTGTTTTCAGGAGATTATGCAATATTATAGTAAAAAAACTATTTATTAAGAGGAGGGATTCACTTACAACATTTTGGACCGTACAATATGTTACAACATTCGATTTTGTAATTTTGAAAGTCCAAACAGTCGATCAAAACCATTCAACATGATCTCTACATTAAAATGTACTTTGAGATTAAATTTTATATTGCAAAACTGTTTGGACTTTAAAAATTGCAAAACCGAATATTGTAAGTGTATTCCTAATTATTATATACTCTTCATTGTTAAATTTTTATTTAATTTGAAAAAACCACAAGAAGAAAAATACACCACGTATCTACATCAATGATTTTATCTTTAGTTATATTTGTATTTTGGTCGTATTTTGTTTGAACATATTAAGTATAAGAGGTATAAAAATAAATTTTACTATATTACAATTTTGTTTAACAAATTGAACATGATTAGTTTATTCTTACAAAGTTCATATTTTTATTAAAAATTCTGTTCGCTTATTTTCATCCAATTAAAATTTATTTCAGATAAAACGATTCATTTGTTTTTTTATTCGGTTCAATTCGGATATTTTGATAGTTTGATGTTTTGTTAATAAAAGCATGAGGAGGGTTCTAATATTTTATATTTTTCATACCTCATACCTCATATTTTTATTTTTAAAGTTCAAATTGTCGATCTAAACCACTCAACATGATATTCATAATAAAATATGCATGGGAATGAAATTTTATAATGTTTGCAATTTTTTTACTATTTTTTAAGATAAGTATAAAATCATTGTTGCTGGACTGTTTAAAGACAATGATTTTTTGTCCGTCTTAAAAAATAGTAAAAAAATTTCAAAAATTATAAAGTTTCATCCCCACGCATATTTTAGTATGGATATCATATTGAGTGGTCCGGATCGACAGCTTGAACTATGAAAACAAAGATATATAATATGAGGTATGATGAGATATGAAAGGAACGAGGTATTGGAACCCTCCTCTAAAAACATTGATGGTATTATTATCATCACCCTTTTGTGAACTCAACATTAGGATGATATAAATGTATTGGAAAGGTGGCTAAGCCACTTCTATAATTTTAAAATTTTAAAATTTTAGTTATGTGTATTAAAATTTAATTGATTTTTTTTTAACTTTCTAAATAGTCTCATTCCTCTCAATAAATATCATATGTTTACTTATAATCTAGTGGTTAAACTTATTTAGTAAAAGTCAACCGGTTAAAATTAAAAGGTTTATAAATAATTTTAATGCATTCATTTTTGAACGTTTTTTTACCACTTGACTCTATACAAAATTAATTCGAAAATATTTTTTTGCGTATAAACACATCACTCGTCAAGTAGATGAATTTCAATAGTTTGGAATTCATCTTTTGAAACAAATTCAATAGATTTTACAGTTGAGTTCACAAAAAAACTCGATGAACTTAAGAATACTGTAGTTCTACTCAACAAGTGAGTTATATAAATATGTAATAATTGAAATTTATTTACGAGTGAAATTTATTTTGTTTGTATAAGTTTATTTAATTTTCAAGTCTTTTTAAACTACAAATGTTGTAGTTATAACTATTTGATTCTAATATATTCAGTGGCTAGTGCTCATATTATTATTATTATTTAAAAAATATATTAACAGAACTGCACTTAATTATGAATAATTTACAGTAGTCAAAATCCGATTTCAGCATAGACGATGTATATAGATTATTTTATTTATTATTTATGTGTTTCCAATTATGTGATGTTATTATTATTTAGGTTATTCTATTTTAAAATTTTTATAACTGAGCACCTGGTGTTTCTAATTGTGTACGCTGTCGGATTATAATTAATATAAGAGGATGACTCAAATACTTCATTGCTTCATGCTTCAGTTGTATTTTAATATTTTTTTTTTCAATTTTAAAGTTCAAACAGATGATCCAAACCGTATGATTTTCACGTTAAATTATGATTGGAGACCAAATTTTTTATTTTTTGGAAAAAAATTACTATTTTTTTAAAATAGATACAAAATCATTGTTTTTTCTGGAAATTGTGGGCCATCTAAAAATAATGATTTTATATCTGTCTTAAAAATAGTAAAAAAGTTCCAAAAAAAATATAAAATTTGGTCTCAAATCATATTTTAACGTGAATATCATGTTAAACGATTTGGATCGTCTGTTTGAACTTTAAAATCGAAAATAAAGATGTTGGAGTATGATTGAGACATGAAATATTGGAGCATTTGAGCCCTTCTCAATTAATATAGATGCACCTCCCTTTCTACACAAATTAAAATCCTATTTTAACATAGTTGCACATAATTATAAATAGTCTACGGTGATCAAAATCCTACTTCAACAGAGCTACCCCTAATAATGATGCATATAAATTATTTTATTTATTATTTTTGTGTTCCTAATTATGCAATGTCATTATTAATTAGGTTATTCTATTTAAAAAATTATAATTAGGTCTTCACGTAACGGAAGCAATAAAAAATAATTCAACTTAAATCATAATTTAACCTTAAATCTCAATAAAATCGGCACAAACTAAAATAATTAAATTAGAACATCTTACTTCTAAACCTCAACATATTGATTCTGAAAATTATCAGACTACAAGTCTACAACACATGATTAGTTTTTAAAGAAAATGATAGACCGGTGAAAAATCGTGATATCGAAACCGTGGACCAGGAGTTGGCAAAAAACTGCTGCGCCACCCTTTTTCCACAAAATAATCTAAATACACAGTCCACAGAGACATCTTTCTCGCTTTCTCTCTCTAAGTCGGGTTGAGAGAAAAACATGGTAACAAGGGGAGAAATTCCCAAATCGACACTCAAAGATGCAAGAATGGTATGATTATCCAACTCCTGTCTTTACTATTCTTTTGGTACCCTCTTTTGGATTAATCCCAAATTGAGAAAACCCAACAATGGATCTCTCAAATTTAGGGTTTCCCCGCTTGTGTTGACTCTTCAATCCATCTCCTAGTCTCACCTTTTCAGCTCGATTACCTTTTAGGAGTAGAAATTTCTTACCTTAAAGTGGTGACAAATTTGAAGAAAGAAAGTTCTATTCTGTTGAATTTCGAACCAAGCTGGAATTTTTTTAGTAGAGACCATTGATGGCAGATGATGCAAACGATTCAAACAGACCCAATACGAGAAGCAACATGGATCTGAATCTTTACTTAGGATTGCCCCGTTCACCCCGCCGTGCCCGACCCGATTTAGGCTCAGACTTAGCACTTAGTTCCATCCCCATGAATTCCTCCTCGTCAAGCTCAGTTGCCTCAATTGAAGACAGTAACACCCCTGCTAACAGGTCTAGTTCTATTCACATTGAAACTGCAGAGTCACACGCGCACCCTCCTTACTCACCTACAACACCTGCCATTGACCCAAACCCACAAATGGATCGCACCCCACCTAGCCCTGAATACACGCCTTACTTCCCTTCTTACGAGTCTTTCAATACTTCCTACCCGCCTCTGGTTGACCCGAACCCTTTACCTCCTGTGCATGAGTTAGATGAAGCTACAAACCCTAGTCTCATGATTGTTGATGATCCGGCAGCCTATTCTGCGGAGACCCATGTACCTTATTCCCCTCCTTATGTGACCCCACCCTCTCTACCTCCTGTTCCACCTCCCCAACAAGCGTATATCCCCCATCCGAGGGCACAGGAAAACCCAAATGATGACATCCCGTTTAGCTTCTACCCTCAACTGCCACCTCCTTACATGACAAGTGGCCGTGCTGAGCTCCTTCGGCCAGAGATACGGTTCAGGCGCCTGATTGAGACGAGCTCCAGGTTAAGGGCCCGGCGGTTTAGGTCATCCTTCACACATGGAAGTGGAGCTAATAATCCAAACATAGCCTCAGCATCTACTATAGGTGTCACTGCCGCTGAGCTGCAAGCAGGTCAGGAGACAGTTGCATGTGTTGAAAGAACAGCAGAGGCAAATGTGAGAAAGGATAAGGTGAAGTTGGAAGCTGGTACCATGGAGGAGGAGGCGTCCGATGAAGAGTCAAAAGAGAATGTGCAGAACATTAGTGCAAATTTTGAGTGCAATGTCTGCTTTGAAATGGCGACTGAGCCAGTGGTGACTTCATGCGGCCACTTGTTCTGCTGGCCGTGCTTGTACCAATGGCTGCACGTGCACTCTGATCACAGGGAGTGCCCTGTCTGCAAGGGGGAGGTTACTGATGCTAATATTACTCCCATCTATGGCCGTGGCGGTTCAGATTCCAATGGAGAGAGGGCGAAGAGCACTGCTCCAATTGGAGAGGATGGGGTGAAGATCCCCCCCAGGCCCCGGGGTAATCGGGTCGAGAGTTTCAGACAGCAATTCAGACCTGTTTCCAGGCGGTTCGGTGAGGGTATTGCCTCTTCCATGAGGCGCTTGTTGGACCCACAAATCCGCCCAGGTGGTTCTGGATCCCACCGGTTTGACCCGAATGTAGATGCTGCCATGCAAGAAGTGCTCGATGGGGCCCACAGACGGGTTCTCACCAGGCTCCGTGCTAGGAGACTCCAGAGAGAAGAGTTTAATGTCGGTAATAACAGTAGCAGCAGCGCTGAAGTTATCCCGCATGTGATGGTGGATGCTGCTTTAAACTCAGGGTCCCCTTTGATGAATCCTGGCAGCAGTAGTGCAAACCCTAACCCTAATTCGGCTACACTCTTTAGAGAGGGGATTGATCTATGGCACCGCTTCTCTCTCTATGGTCTTGCTAGCACAGAGAGGCTTGCAGCTATAACGGCTGATTTGGGCCGGGTCGTCGGGAGGTTTGCTAGCATGAATGGTACTAATAATAATGGAGCCTCAACTTCGGCAAGTCCAATGGACCCATCCAGTTCGGAGAGACCAGCCGGTGTGGCCCAGGTTGCTGCGGCGCTTGCAGCAGATCAGGTATCTGCATCCAGCACAATGGCAGTGATACAAGGAGACCCTGGTGCGGCCACTGGTAACTCAGAAGGACCTGCTTCTGCTTCGGACCTGCGCAATAGCAGTGCGGGTTCATCTAGGTCTCAGAGGAGACGTGTTAGAACTAGTGGTAATGGTACAGCTGGTGCATCTACCTCAGGTGGAAGTGGCAATACAGGAGGCTCACTGGATGTAGATGGGGGACCGGCACATCATTTGCGCAAGAGAAGAAGGCTGAACTGAGAACACCCAAGTCAACTCCAGTCTGTGCAAGTGAGATGTGATAACTTGACTAAATAGTTCTGATGGTTCATTTCAAGCAAGGAAGAGAGAAGGATTTGACAAGCCCCAATTGTTGTGCACTTTCTGAATAAAATTATTCTGGGTTAGTTTTGTTTTTCTTTCTTTATTTTTAATTGTTTTATTTTGGGGGGGTGGGGGGTTTATAGAGTCCTCTATTAGGATTTTGAAGTTTTTGTATTTTAATTGCTTTTGCTGAATGAAATTTGGAGTCCTTAGCTTTCTGCATATTTTGCATTTCATTATTGTTATAAATGTCTCCGGCAATGTGACAACATTTATTAGCATAAAATGAAAGGGTTCTGATGGGGCATCGAATTGAATTTGGTTCAATGCCCAGTTGGAGCCGTCCAATCTGCATTGAGATTCGCACAAATGATTTAGATACGCATATCTATATCTGTCCCTGTGAATCTCACCGTGGATCAAACGGGTATTACCGAGCATCGAACCAAATTCAGTCTGATGCCCATCGGAAATCTCCTGCTCCAAAAGAATAACGATGGTGCCATTTACTAATTATGTTTTGGTACTTTGTCTTTGATTGAGAGCAGCATGATTGAAGTTGTTGCTAATTAATTGTGTGATCAGTTGGTTCCTGATTGAGCTTTCATATTTTATCCTGCATTTCTATTTGTAATCTGACGTAGAAGTTTCTCAAAATCATAATAGCCTGTTTGGTAGCTTTTTTTTGGATGGAATAGCAGAAAAATACTTGCAATTTCCAAAGGCGAAATGAAACTTTTGAATGGACTTCACAGTGCTCTTCACCCAGGTTGGAAGAGCAAAAGAGAGCCTTTGTTTTAGATGGAAAAGTGAAAAGCATGACTCTGTTACCAGTAAAAAGTCCTGTGTCTGTGTGGCGGTTCTAAAGAAATAAAGAAAGAAAGAAAAAACTAAAAACATCTCCACTTTTTAAGTGTAGGATCTCCTCCTATTAGAATGATGCTACCATACACTGACCTTGAAACGATGATCTCAACCTGCTGCCATCTCTATTGATGCTCACCGTGCCACCCTTTCTTCCATTCAAAAGAACACAGCAAAGCATTAGAGTGACTTTTAAGTTCTAAATATGTGTGACCTTTGCTTCAAATCTATTGCTTAAACTTCCTCAAATAGAATTCTGTCTATGTATCTTCTTTGCTTAATTGATTGTTTGTAGGCTTTCTTTCTCATTCCATTTATTTTATGATAATTTTTACGAGTAATGATCTTCTAAGTCAATAATTATCGAAAATATCTTGAATTGGAGCTTAATTGTGAATGAGAAGAACTATTCTAAAAACCTGCAGTCCTTTTTAGTAACAGCAGTATTTGTAGTTTTTTTTTTAGTGCAAAGTCATCTGACAGTATTTGTCAGTGAGCATCAGTGTTTTCTGGTAGAAATAATTCCAGAATATTCAGTGATCATACAGTGTAACAACTTGGTTGGTACTAGCCTTCACCCTGAATTCGCATCCTCTGAGATATCTCAAACTTTGCGTGACTTTTTGGAATATCTCAATCGTTTAAATACATTTTGCACGAATCTCAAAGCTCAAATAATACTGGCCCCCTATGGTTCCCCGAATAGACACCGGACACGTTGGTCACGCAAAAATTGAGATATCTCAGAGGATATGCATCCCTTCACCCTGAGATCAAATGATGTGGTTCTCGTGCTAGCAATTAATGTGCTAGGTGTTTTTGACTGGTGAGTCAGTTGGGAATCAGATTGACTTTTCAGTTATAGGTTTAGATTAAAAGTTAATACTTAGTCTCTTTGATATCATGTTTTTATTATGTTAAAATTGATACTAATACACTCGCTTAAAATTATTCACACTGCTTGAGGTGTAAAAGATATACATGTACCGAGGTTATATTGTCATTCCTAAGATAACACTAATTTGGAACCAAACGTTACAAGAGTTTAATATCAGTAATATATAATAGAATAATAACAGAGACATAGCATCACTTTTTTTGGATTGAGGCCATCCGATGTGCATTAAGATTCGTGCAGACTTGATCTACATAAATTTTAAAGTTGTACGTACAAATTTTGATGCATACAATTTTTTCGAAATGGGGGCGCACGATAATCGGTTGTAACTACCAATAGTTGTCAAAAACTGCAAAAATATTTTTAAATACCTAATATATACTCCACTTTCTCCACCGGTTTCCATGCAATTTCTCAAAGAAGCAAATTGCAGAATGGAAGATTGGAGACAATTAGAGTAAATAAGTTTATGGTATTAAGTCCATAATACGGATCAATCGTTTTCAAATCCTAACGGTCGATTCGAACCATTCAAAATGATTTTCATATGAACATGTACTTGTAGACCAAATTTTATACTTTTTAGAATTTTTTTACTATTTTTTAAAATAGGTGGAAAATCACTGTTTTTGGATGGTCTAGAATTTTCAAATCAAGTGATTTTCTATTTATTTTAAAAAATAGTAAAAGAATTCTAAAAAATATAAAATTTGATCTGCAAGTAGATATTCATATGGAGATCATGTTGAACGGTTCTGATCGAATATTAAGATTTTGGAAACAAGAATATTGATCCGTATTACGGATCAACCCGTAACATGTCTAGTACCATAGACTCACTCTTTATCCAATATCTGAAAATACGGGGCTTTATTTGCAAAAAGCGTACTTCAAAGTATCTTTGTCCGGCTACTATCACTTATCGCTTCCTGCTCGTAGTGGATAGAACATCCATCCATGGCGCCACCTCTCTCCACCCTTTCTCCGTCCACAATGGCTGTGCCTTCTCTTCTCCCCTCCAAATCCTTCTTTCCCAAATTCACCTCCATCACCTCCACTCCCTCCCTCCAGTGCCACTCCTCCATTTCGGAGCAGCTTCGCCCGCTCTCTCTTTCCCTACTCAAAGAACCCGCTCAGGGCGAACCGGTTCATTCAAAACCCACTTGGGTCAACCCCACCAAATCCAAACCCAATATCATCTCACTCGAACGCCAACAGAGAACCAAACCGGCCTCCAATCGAAACCAATCCGCATCCCTGGACCCGACCCTTATCAAAACTCTAACCTCCATTCCCAATTCTGATAAAGCTGTTTTCTTCTCTACTTTATCCAACGCCTTTCCATCTCCCCCATCCCATGACGACGCACTGTCCCTTCTTAAGTCTTTCTCTCGCCACCCCGAAAAATCCATTCTTTTGCTTGGATGGCTGGAAGAATCATCTTTCCATCTGGAAACCATTTTCTATAATTTGGTTCTGAAATCTCTACGAGCTGTGAGGCAATGGGACCATATCGACCAGATTGCTCATCAGATGCTTGATCATGGGCCTCAACCAGATAATATCACGTATTCAACTGTTATTACTGCTGCGCATCAATGCCGAAGGTTTGATAAGGCAATTGAATGGTTTGATAGAATGTATAGTGCAGGGGTGACACCAGATGAGGTTACTTTCTCTTCTGTACTTAAGGTGTACGGATTTCTAGGCAAGAGACAGGAGGCGTTTGTTCTTTATGAGAGAGGCCGTGCTGCTGGTTGGAAACCTGACCATGTGCGCCATTCTCTCCCAATTAATTGTCTAGTTGATACAATTTTCATATTTGGCACTTTAATAAGTACTTAATTCTTGCTGTTTTATATTGAAAGGTGGTGTTTTCGATACTAGGGAAGTTGTTTGGAGATGCGGGTGACCAAGACGGGATGTTGTATGTACGTGATGAAATGAAACGGCTCGAAATTGTGCCAAATGTGGTGGTGTATAACACCCTCATTAATGGATTCGGGCGGGCTGGGCGGATCAATATAGCCAAAGACCTGTTTGAGGAGATGTGTCAGTTGGGAGTGAATCCTGATGCGCGAACCCTCACCGCTATTTTGAGGATATACGGGAAGCACAAGCGTAATCAAGATGCCATGGATGTATGGGCCCGCATGAAAGAAAACAGGTTTGTCAGAGGGTGTTTTCCTCTTTTCAAAACAAGCAAAGGCTATGTTTGCTTTTCCTTTGATAGCAGGGTTTATGGGCTTAAGTACCACCTGTTTGTACCTCATGGTAATAAATCAGGGACAACAAACAAAGTTGGTTCGTCCAATAACTGGCATGTACCAACTGGAGGGGCAGAATAGGGGTTTGTTTTAATTGCTGTTACCTGAAATATTTTTCGAAAGTTATTTTTGGAGCATGACTACGACCCCTTGTAGTTACAAGCAAAATAAACACAAAAATAGATACAAAGTGAGATGCTACTGCTGTTAGACCTGTTTGTCTATAGGAGCCAACCTATCACTGTACAAGGACTGGATGTTACCATTTAACAAACAGCATTAGAAGCAACTTTTGCAAATTACACCAAATATTTTGCTGTGTTTGCAAATAGCTATCTCCATTTCTCGTACTTGCAATTGGCAAACAACTTTATAAAACAATTTTTATTAAAACATCCTGAAAGTGTATCTCCATTTCTCGTATTTTAAGCTGTTGACTCAACCTGAAAGTGTTAAATTGTCTCGATTGATTTTTAATGAAATTTAACTTAGGAAAATATGGGCTCATCAGAGCAGTCAGTAAAAAAGTCAATATAAATAAGAATACCTATCTTTTCAATCTCATTATTGGCTCAAGTCGCAAATATATCTGAAATTGGGCGCCACTTCCAAATGAGAGAAATATCGGGTGCCTTTTCAAATTTTGATAAAACACTTGGTACCACTGAAATTTGTGATCCTAATGTCTAAAACTCTGTGCATTTTACAACAGGTGGCCTGTGGATCAAATCCTGTACAACACGATATTAACCATGTGCGCTAATCTTGAGACTGACTCAGAAGCAGAGAGGATATTTGAGGACATGAAACAGTCACAGAAATGGCGCCCTGACAAGTGGACCTACTCTGTTATGATCAAACTGTATTGCCGGAGCGGCAAGAGCGAGCGTGCATGGCATTTGCTGTTTGAAGAGATGCCACAGAGAAACATACAACCAGACGTGACAAGCTATACTTCTTTAATTGATTGCTTGGGCAAGCAAGGGAGAGTAAATGATGTGGTAGGTGTATTTGCTGCAGCCATGAAAACAGGTAGTTTATTGACCTAATAAACGCATTTATATGAATTGCAATCTTAGATTTTTATACCAGGACCAGTCAAGTATAGTGCTGGTATGTGGATTTCATTTTGCATGCCAACTGAAACTAAAATAGAAGTGAATCTTTCATACATACTTGTCTAATTGCAGTTCATTTGGGACAAAAAAAGAAAGAACGGGACAGTGGGCCCATGTTGGGTCATAACCTGGTTCAATAGGAAATCTAACTCATCTATTGAACCATTCTGGATACTTCTGCATTTGCTTAAACATATAAAGTACATATAATGTGTATGATTAAAAATTCATCAAAATTTTGTTTTGTTTCAGTACCATCTGAAATTGACGACCTGCTTTGCTGTTGTTTGCTATCGACAATGACCCAATGCAAAGATGAGAAGCAAATGAATGCTATACTAGGTTGTATAGAAAAGGCCAATCCTACACTACATAAATTAATATGCATGTTACGGGATAAGCTGGTTGGATTTGACGAAATTCAAAAATCCTTCCGTGAGTTACTCAATAGAGCACCAGTTAACGTACGTAGACCATATTGCAACTGCTTGATAGAAATTTGCACTGACGAACTTGGTTTCCCTTCACATAGACCTCATGAGCTTTTCCACTTGGGAAATATTTACGGGTTGTACCCACATATAGAAACTAGGCGGTCGAGTGAATGGTCGGTCGATTTGCGTAGACTCTCTCTTGGTGCAGCTAAGGCAGCTTTGCACGATTGGTTTGAGAGTGTGGCTGAGGCAGTGGAGGATAGAGAAAGTTTGCCTCCTCAATTTAGGGTATTCACTGGACACGGGTTGGATAGATTCAAGTCAGTGCTTACCAGGTACTTTGAGGGGTATTTGTCAGAGTCAGGGGCCCCGCTTCACAAGTGCCCGGAAAAGGCAGGCAGCTTTGTGGCTGATAAGGATGATTTGTTACGGTGGTTGCAAAGTCGGGGTATTCTGCAGGCGGATTAAAAATTTTGTAATACAAACAAATTTTCATACAAAATTAGAAATGGGTCTGTGCAGGGCCTGTTAGTATCAGCATCTAGGCCTAGGTAGGTTGTTTTGATGTTTCTTCTAATATTTTTCTTTTTTAGCTTGATTTTTCTTTCGTTTTGCCTATCTTATATTTTATATAATTCTGCGATTCGCAGTCTGTCTCAAATTCGATGAGGAGTCCGAGCATCCAAAGATGCGCAGTCGGGTTTCTGGAAGTGAGTTCCTCAAATCCTGCATTTATTTTTTGGTGAGTTTTGATGCCCAAAGGAGAGATGAAAATATATAACAGTATGATATATATAGGAATACAGTTTACTTCAAGTGACTGTCTAGGACCTTTTTAGAGTTCTGGGGAAAATATGAGTGATGTCTTTCAAATAAAAAATAATTCATCTTGTTTATGATAATTTTTTTTTTAATTTCTAAAAAATAAAGTTGTTATAGTGGAGGACCATTATTACTTCTATAGCGGTTATTGATGTATTTCCGAGTTTTTTCAGCTTGAAATGTTATACCAAACTTTTTTTTATGGGTTCTGACTACTTGTAGGCCTGCTAATGAGTTAGACTTGGCTCGACTACTTGTAGGCCTGCTAATGAGTTAGACTTGGCTCGACTCAATAAGAGAAGCATAATAGTTCAGGCTCGGCTCAGCTCATGAGTCGGACCCAACAAAGTAGTTATAATAGAACTTGAGTTTTATTAATTAGTTTAAAATAAAGAGAGAAACATTTAAAAACAGAGCTGTTCAATTAAGATAAATGAGACGAGATAAATAAAACTCAAACTAATTTAAACAAAATTCAAACTAATTGAGTGAAAATATCAAACTAATCAAATTCATACTACAGCTTCAAAAGGCATCTAAGCCAAGTGCATTGCGGCCGAAGCCAAGGGCACATTAATTCATATTTGATGCATCTATTTGAATAACAGAAATATATCTATAATTTTATTTTAAATTTGAATGATATTTTTTAAATTATTAAATAAATGTACTATAACAGTTGAATGTTAGTAGTTGACATTATTTTTTCTAAGCGAAAGTTTTAATGTGCCACAAAATAATAAGCATCACAATGATAAACGTCCTTTCAAATTGCAGCAATTAACTTCCCCATAAATTGAACGGAAGAATGAACAGAGCCATTACGAAATTTCAGTGATCATAACTCTGCAACACTATGTATACCCGAGTAGCCGACAACATTTAATGAACTATAGAGCATAGTGACATGGTACGCGTTTAAAACGCGTTTTATTCGGGTATAAAACGTTTTTCTGGGTTTGCCGTACCGAACCGCGTATAAAACGTTGACCGAATAGTTGACCGAATAAAACGCGAATAAAACGCGAATCACGAATTATTCGCGATAAAAACGCGTTTTATTCGAATAACTCGTTGATATTTACAAAAAATTCTGCTCCGTGATTCGTGCATCCGTTGAAATTTTGCTCCGTGATTCGTGCCTCCGTGAAATTTTGCTCTGTGGTTCGCGCCGAGGAGAATTTTTGCAGGGTTCACGTGGGTTCAGCAGAGGCTTAAGAGAGTAAATTTCAAACATGGGGGGCCCACCACGTGGGAGAGAATTGTTTGTGGCTTTAGCTGTGCAACAACTCGTGTGTGGTATTCATTTTGCTGATTTTTTTTTTGCTTTCTTATTGTACCGAATTATTCCCAAATTATATCCGAATTATACCCGAATCACGAATTTTTGACCTCGCCGAACCTTTCCCGAATTATTGAATTGTCACTATGCTATAGAGATAATGAAAAGGCAACACGATTATTTGCACAGGAATTAGCCCAGAATAATAAGAGAAACTTGGAAATAATTGTTTGTCCGTCGAATTCGCATCCTCTGAGATATCTCAAACTTTGCGTGACTTTTTGGAATGTCTCAATCGTTCAAATACGTTCTGCACGAATCTCAAAGTTAAAATAAAACTGGCCCCCTTCGCTTTCCCGAATAGGAACAGGACACGTCGGTCACGCAAAAATTGAGATATCTCAGAGGATAAGCACTCTTGTCCGTCAGCTAATTGGATATTTTTATAGATCTAGTGTATGCATGCTGATTTGTAGCGGGTCAAAATATAATGTGCCAGAGAAACTTGTATATGTGATGTACATATGGCTGCTCGGAGATATTCATGATAAAACAACAAAGCCAGGAGATATGGTACCAAGTCTAATGCGACAACTCATTTACTCGTGAGCTGGGCCGATGAATAATAAAATATGCGGTGAGCCAAATTCCGATATTATTTAGTTTAGGATCTGGCCTAATATAATTTATTGAGCCGTTTAACTCGTTGACTCATGAGCAGTAGCGAAGTCAGGATTTGAGTCATTTGAGTCAAGAGTAGGCAGAAATCGAATTCGGAATTTTTTTTTCTAAACGGGTTTGGGTTCAAATTGCCTCCATAACTCTCTTTCCGCCCTCCACCCGAGCCGCCTACCAAATCGCCTATATTTTTCAATTAAATCCCTTGATAAAAATGCATAGAAAATGGACATCGTCTGATTTGGAAAAGCATTGAAATTCTTAACAGACTCTAATATGGAAATGCATAGAAAATGCACAAGTCCTAACGGCCACTGATAGAGTTACCTTATATAAATGCACAAAACACATTCACACAAGTTCCAATAGACTAGAAAATACTGAAAATGCACAAAGCCGGTTAGTGTCTAGCACAGTTAATTTCTCACAAAATCACAAACAACTGTAAAGGGGTAGAGTCGGGCTGGAATTTAGAAATTACAATTATAAAAAGCTAAGATTTAATTTGTGCTAGGGGTAGGCAAACTTATATTCAGGAGCAGGCAAGGCCTGTTTTAGAACCGGGTCAAGTTTTAAAAAAAAATTCCAGAGATAGGCAGTTGCCTACCCCTGTTGTGAGCTGTCTTCACTACTGCTCATGAGCTGGTCAACTGTAATTATAATTGAGAGGGAAGCGTATGATATATGTTAAAATTTTAGCTACGGACTTGATGTAAACAAAAATAAATAAATAAATAGTGTCAAGTGATTTAGCGATTTATTATATTTGAGAATTTACGAGATAATATTTAGCGCTTAATTAAGAAGTTTCTCTATATTATAATACTATATATACTGATATTTAATTACTTTTAGGTCCGTATAAAAGTCTGCTATAGGCCTAGTAACTTATTTGTTCACTTAAAAAATTAATATAACAAATTGTCAACGATATCATCAGAAAATAAAATAAAATTGCATCATGGAACAAAATACAACCAGAAAACAAATTGTCAACGATATCTTCAGTTCACTATTTTTTCATTTCTCTTACTCTTTTTTAATCAATATTGTTGCACATTTTTCTATCAAAATACTAGCTTTGTCTCCCGTCAACATTACCTCGCCTAGGTTTATGTTTTTACCACATCTAACGATTATATGCTGCTCTTACCTACACATTTATCTTATATTTTTTTTAACTTAACATTTTTGTATCAGATTTGATTGCGGAGTAAGAGGTGGAATAAATCTTTTATTTTATATTAAGTTGTTAAGCAGGATGTGAGAAAAAAGGAGTAAGATGGAGTTACGACAAAGGAAGTTAAATCAGTATTGTAAATAACGATATGCGCTTGTCGAACGAATATGAAACCACCAAATGATTAATCGGTATGTGGTTGATTAAACGGAATTAATCGGATGGGTTATAGCCAAGCAATTAATAAAAGAGAGAGAAGAACGATTTTTCTAAAAGAGGGTTATGTAGGTTCAGATCTGGTTGAGAAATGCCCCTTGTTGAGATTTCGTGAGAGGTTTTTTCCCTTATTAATGGGAGGCCATAGAATGACGTTATCAATTCATTTGTTTCATTTTAGATAGAAGAATTATTTGAAATGGGGGGTGGCATTTCTAATTATACTGTTTAAACAATTCAACTGCACAAGAGATGGGGGTGTCAACAGGTATGGTACGGATTGCGTGAAAGTATTTTTATACCCATCTCTATTAAGTCACCAAAAAAGAAAACAATCTTTACCCCTAACCATATCCGTATTCATAAGAATACGTTACAGGTCGAGTAAACCGATAAAAGAGTGTCATTGACACCTATAACTAATGAGGAACCATACTTCATTAAAAAAAAGAGAAATTATCTGAAAAATCTAGAGAAAAGCATGCATTTACCAGAGAAGCTGCACTGGAAATCGCTACTTCTCCCATTATCGACTTCTGCGGGTCTTCAATTCTGGTTGAATCCATTGGCAATAGCAAGAAGAAAGAATAGAAGAGAGACTTATGTGAATACACCGAATCCACATTCCTTCACTTGAACGAAGGATATTGACGCAAAACGTTCCCGTTACGATCTTGTCCGTTAAGTTCACGTACCAATTATGCAGTAAAAGAGAAGAGTATAAAAGATGAACTCACAAATATAACACACATAAACTTTCGCTACCCAACAGGAGGATTCCATACATATTTATAGTAAAACTAAAATTTTAATCTATCGTAGGAATTGCTAACTAAAAATTAATTTTTAGTAAACCAACAAAGTTTTTAATTCTCATCGAGACCCATGCATGCATGGTCAAAGCAATAAGAATGTTTGCTTTTTTAAAGAATTCTAGAAGACCGTGGCAATTCAATATTTATAAGAAGACTACCCATGTCATTATGTGGTTCAAATTTCAAGTTGTACATTCAATTCATTGATCTGACTGGATCTGATGTGACCATTATTTATGTCCGAATTTGAATCAGATATTTCTTCGATACGCACCGCGTTCAGATATGATATAGAGAAAAGGAGGAATAGTCAACAAATCAATTGTGGAGGTATAACTCGTCGTTCTCGTCAACTGATCAGTACTTATCATTGCTAGTTTTGGCTCATTTGATCAGTAATGAAAAGATCTTTGAATAAACAAAATTAATGTATAAAATATGTCAACAGCAGAGACAGTAACGTCATATATTTGTGAGTTTTACAATTAAATGTTATCTTAATAATTAGAATGGCACCTCAATTTATCAGAATATTAACGCCAAGGAGCATTTGCCGATTTATAATTAGGGTAATTCTATTTTCCCAACTCGAAAATATGTTATCATGGATCTCATTTGAAAGAAAAAATTATGTAGAAGACGTCCGTGATTTTAGATTTGCAAAATTCCTTACAGATCGTCAGAAATATTGGTTAGATTGAACGGAGAAAAAACAAACCACCTCTAAAAACGTGTAAAATATGGTGAGTGGTGTGTCTAGTTTTTTTTTTTGTCTTAATGTGTAAACCTTAGTTGAATATTTTTTGTCTTAGGATGAATACATTTGTGTTACAAATGAATACTATCGGACGATTTTATGGTCCGCACCTTTTTTTTTGCGATTAACGTGTTTTCTCAGCCGTTTACGCGTTTTTTTTTGTCATTTAGCTTGATTAACGGTTTTTATCCGAAGGACGAAACGGAGGACGTTTCACGGAGGACAGCTAGGCGGACCCTTATAATTATTATCACCACCATTGCCGAGTTATAATTAAAATCTCTCTGTTTTTTTTCCCTTCTTTTAATCCAGAACACTTGTTCTTCTTATAATTACAACTTGTAATTGTTTTATTCTCATTAGACTAATTTATCCTTTCCTTGTATGTGTCTAAGGTGGTCAATGGTAACAGTTTTTTTAACGTGAACAGTGTAACAAAGACTCGGAAAATAAATAAAAAATAAAAAAAATCAAGGTTGAAACAAAACAGAGCATATTGAACTATATTTTTTAAGTAATGACAAATTTGTCAATTTAATTTTTTTATTAACATCAAACAATTTAAGTGATTAAATTAAAAAAAATGGAAGATTAATAAAATTAATGAATTTAGATGGAAAATATTCTATTTTAAAATTTTGCTTGAGAAATATCTTGATACGTGCTATCTGGAGTGGATAACCCGTATGCCGGAAGTGAAATGATTGGGCTGAATCTCTTCTTATCTCGGTCGATAAGTCGAGATAGTATTGAAGGATGGGTCTCTCCTTATCTCGGTCAATAAGTTGAGATGGCGAAAGGACCGACTTACAGTGGGATGTAAGCCGACCGAAAAACAAAGTAGGAAGAGGACATGAGATATTCGGACTCTTCCCTATTGATATCTCTCTTAGTATTAGTTAGTTGATGAAAAATTCGATCTCCCCTCCTCAGGAAATATGAGACTTTTTATACCCAGATCTCTAACTGTTCCTCCGCGGATCAATCGGGAAACGTGGGTGTAGTTATGAGATCGTGGGTGTAATTATGGAGGTCGTGGGAGCGATCATCCCGCATGTTGCGGTGCACTCCTATGTCGATATAACTGCTTGCATGCCGGGCTCATCAAATATGGGCTCCGGCTTTAATATTTGTTGGGTTTTTCTTTTGTAACTTGGACTGGTCTTAAAAATAAGGTCCAAGTTCCGGTTTTATTTAGTCCAAGTAGAAATTAGGACCTTGATAACATGATCCTATCATATCTAAATGATAAAATTATGATGAGTACGTATATATATAATTATATATAAATTCTGTAACATTTATTAAGTAGGGTTCAAATTGCTGTAGTTCATTACTATTTTTCTTCATAGTTGACGAGGCGATAGTGAAGAAGAAAATGACATCTGAACAGGCAAATACGCAACGCAACCACACAGGCCCTCAGAGGCGAAGCTACAGTGGCAGGTGCTGCATAATCCGTGGTTTTGGACTATTGCATCCCCCCTTCACTCTGCTTTTTTTTTGTTGATTCGCCATAGAAGAATAGGGGTTCGTTGGAACTTGGAACTTAATAAAAATATATGTCTACTAATTAGTATGACTTTGCAAAAGTATGCATAAAACACCGGATTTTTTTTTATTGGAAATTCATTTTCTCAAATAAGACCAACCTGTAGTGGAGATTATTTATTTATTTTTATCTTTTTGAGAAGAAATGTGGGAGTGATCTAGCTCTCCCAGATTTATTAAGTGGTGATTGGTTTTGAAATGTTCAAATTTGTTGCACCAAATTAATAAGATCATGGCAGAATAACATTTAGCAATGTCATACAAAGGTAACAAAATAACTGAGAAATTTCACTTTTTTAGATATATTAGCACAGATAATTTTTTTGAACTGTATATACATTTAGAGAAGGAAATTTGTCACGGCGTGACGAGTCACGTCACGTGTGTCGATTACGTGATGTGACTCGCGTGTCGCTTGACGTGATTATTCGCGTGACGTGACTGCATTCCATGAAAATTATACGTCACGTCACGTCACGTAAACCAATCACGTCACGTCACGTCACGTCACGTCACATGGTCACGTATAGTCACGTGTGATCACAATTATGAAGATTATGGATACAATATATACAATCAGAATTGGGATTATTAATTTAGCTTAATGAATATTTATAATTTGAATTTTTAACAATATTATTTACTCATTTCAAAATATTTAGAATTTTTCAATTTTTTTATTTTTTTTTTCTGAATTTTTAACAATATAAATTAAAATATAAAAAAAAGTTTGACGTGACTAATTCACGTTATGTCACGTCATGTGTATTTACGCCACGCGTGATCACAGCGTGACTACGCGTGACGTGATCGTCTACTGCTATTTTAGTCACGTCACGTGAAAAAAATAATTAATCACGTCACGTCATGACGTGTCACGTTTTTCCTTCTCTATATACATTGCACATTTACATAGAGGTGAAGAGGGTTGGGTTTATGAAAATAGTAAAAAAGAGATCCGAATTTTGTTAGATACCAACGCTATATTGATGAATTTGCTTGGAAATTATCTAGACCATACTTGTTGTTTTGCGCATATTTTTTTTTTCTTGGAGTAAAGTTCGAGATCAAGCTATCCAACTATTTAATATTCTTGTTATTACAATAATGGATTTCTCTCATCTGAATTTCGAACCCATGATCTCTCACATAGACCACGTGCCTTTACCACTAGACCAAATTGTGATTTGGGATTTGTCGCCGTTATCAATGATTTTGGTACTAATACATTAATTGGGTTATAGTCTTATAGGTTAGGCTGTTGAGAAAGGAAACTATACTTTTAACCAAAACAGAGTATCTGAGATTGAGAAAGGCCCATATTAATATTATTTTTTTCTGTAAATGTGTCAATCAGAATATACAAAATCAAGAAATATTTTAAAATGCATTCAAGCTTTAGTTTAATTAATTAATTTTTCTTCACAGGAATCTCCGACAAATTAAGTATAATTTAGGTTCTAATCGTTCTTAGAAGTTGGTATTGCTAAACAAGACCATCCTTCAGATCCTGCTCTAAGACCAGTACCTATGTCTTAATATAATCCAAATGACTTGACTATGTATTACTATGTCTTAATATAATCCAAATGACTTGACTATGCATTACTATGTTTGTTGTTTTTTGATATGGTAAAAAATACCATTTATTAAAACATCTAATATTTTTAATGAATTTTGTAATCTTCTCATTTTATGTTATGTTAAGTAAATTTTTTTTGTTTCATTTAAAAGTAAAATTTTATTTACCTACGTCTGATGAAAATTCTAACTATGTGACGAAAACCAAATTGACTCGGACTCAAACTCGATACAAGTTAATTGTTCTTTAGTTTTCTTGAATGGATAGGTACAAGTCCCAAAAAGGTCTCACGGGTCCCACTAATTCATCATTTTCTATGATGAATAATTGCAATATTAAATTATTTTATGTTTTCTATGAGACTTTATTATGTTGCTATTCTCTATGTTTAACTATTTCTATTTTCTATGTCATTTTAATTAAGTTAGTATTTCTAAGTTCATTATGAGGTGTTAGTTTCTAAGTTAATTAATATGTGATGGATGTATTACAAGAAGAGATGTCATGTCATCTTTTTATTTAGACTTTAATTAATATATGAAATATTTCTTTCTTATCTCTTGTGATTTCTCTCTTCTTGTCTTGAATCTCCTCTTAAATTGTTCAATATTTCATTAAGTCAAACAAAATATGTACACACAGAGTAGAGTTTGAGACGTGCTGTCGTTACTATGCCTTTGTAAAAACTGTTATTTGTGACATGGATACAGTTTGCTTTGTGGACACACGATGAACAACAATTACTGAAGCAACAGTACAGACTACTACAGTACTGCATCTTTTTAGAGAAGAAGGAGACAAACAAATTGTTTCGAGCAAGAGCAGTAGAATACAAGCAGTACCTTCCGCCATACAATAAATTAAGACTAGACAGTACTCACAGCATGCAGCACAAAACTCCAATCTCCTGTGCTGTTACAATGGTCCCAGTTGTCATTATCACAAACCCTTTTTTTTCCCCCACAATCGCAACCCCGGCCCACTTAGTCACTTTGGCACTAAATTACAAAATTGGGCTCCTCTGAAATGCATGATCATTGACAGGATCAACTTTTACATGTTACATTCTTTAGGAATTTGGTACCACACAAACTCATCAGTAAAAAAGAAAGCCTGCTGCGACATTATTATATATATATATCCGTGCAACCGTATATAATACACCAGGTCCTTGTAATATTAATGTTCGATCTATCTGTTATTTCTCTCACTGAACAAAACCTACGGCTAGTTCACGAGATTCAAACTACTATTCACGAGACAAGACTAAATAAAAGTGGACGTGGCTGCGTATAAGCCAGTAAGAGTTGGATATGTGGGGTCATGTAATCACGGGAGACTGTGATTGGTGCGTGGGATGTTGGGTAGGACAGGTACGGTGTGGATACCGAGACGGTGTAACTCGGATAAAACCGACTCGGTGGAGGGTGGGGTCAGACCCAATGGCAGTGGGGCCCACGGCTTCGCCAATGCTTCCTTCACCACCTTGTCTAGTACCTCTTCGTCCTGTACTATGCATCAACATTTATACTTTTTCAGTACCAGTTAGGGTTACAAATTTACAATATAATTTCTTGAATATATTCAAACAAATTAATATGTTTGATTACCAGTGAAAAACCATTGGAGCTGTTATTCTCTGTCTCATTTTTGTTGCATGTCGGTGGCGGCATCTACAAATTTTAAACAAGCAAAGAATAGAAATTGAGTTGCTCCAAATATATATATAAAACCATGAATTAACACACAGAACGTCAGAAATGTCATATAATTTGTTTTTTATTTCTGCAAGTTTTATTTCAACTTACTGGTGAAGAGATGTGGCAATGAGCATAAGGCATCCATACCGGGCAACCCCATGCATCAGCATTAACCTAAATAATATGTACCAAGTACCAACACACATTTCAAAACCTTGAGGAAGTATGCAAAAAAGGACCTAAAATATGTATTTTGTGCATATGTTGCTATAAAAAAAATCGTTGGTGAACCGTTGCCCGGTTTTTCTAATTTACATGGAATGAACCGTTGGTCATAATTTCAACTTATTTATTAATTTGACACAAAAGATACGTAGTAATTTTGATGAATTACCGCAGGGTAATTAGACTTCCATGACCAGTTATCTTGAACCGGTACATGCCAGGGTTGAAATGGACGGTAGTAATTTTGATGGTGATACCACGGTGAAAATGGAGGGACAGTGTAAAATTGGTGGAAAGGAGGTTGAGCTGCAACAATTGGCCTTTGCATGTAACTCTTTGGCCAAGTATCTCGTGGGGTTTTATATCTTTCTTCTTCTTTTGGCAATATATGTCTCCTGTGCATTCGATACTTCTGTGTATAACAAAATAATTATATGGAGTTAATTAGTACCAAAAAAGAACACAAAAATTTATGAGTTTCATTAAATGCATGCATGCTCATTCCATATATGTATGAAACCTCTCAAAGACAATACATAACAATGAAGTACAGTGGGAGCCTTCCATTAAATACAGTGAAACATAAATATATATAGATAGATATGACAGATCAAACTACCCAAATAAATAAATAAACAGTTAAAACTAAAGAGTGAGTCTATGGTACTATGCATATCACGGGTTGATTCATAATATGGATCAATATTTCTGTTTTTAAAATCTTAATGGTCGATCCGAACCGTTCAACATGATTCCCATATGAATATCTACTTACATACCAAATTTTATATTTTTAAGAATTTGTTTACTATTTTTTAAGATAGGTAGAAAATCACTTGATCTGAAAATTCTGAACCATCCAAAAACAGTGATTTCCAACCTATCTTAAAAAATAATAAAAAATTTCTAAAAAAATGTAAAATTTGGTTTGCAAGTACATATTCTTATGAAAATCATTTTGAACGATTCGGTCAACCGTTAGGATTTTGAAAACGAAAATATTGATCTGTATGACAGACTAAATCGTGATATGCATAGTACCATAGACTCACTCAAAACTAAATATTACTACATTTTTCAAATAAGATATATATATTCTACCTGTAAGTGGCTAGCAATGTTATGCCTAGTTAGACCTTCAACTTTCATCAAATCAAGAATTTTTGAAGGGATGGCTCTATCTATACCTAGCTGCTCCACTGCTTTAACAAATCTCTTGTGCAATTCCGGTGTCCAATCGACCTTTCTCAACGAAAAAGAAAAGAAATTAAGACCAACTAAAGTAAATCCTGAATAATAACATTTAGTTTCTTGTTAATATGAAGTTAAATACATCACATTTCAACCTTTGATTTCTTGTTGTCTTTGCTTGCTTGTGATGAAGACCCAATTTTAGTCTTATTTGAACCAGACGGGCGACAGCTGCCATGCCGCTCTTTAACCGAGCTACATGCATCGCTTTTTGATATCTCAATAGAGTTCACCTCCTCTTCATGTTTTGTCAACTCTTTCACTTCTTCATTTTTATTTTTACTTGGTGCAAGGACTGAATCATTGCAAATTTTTTCGACAGATTTGATATTTCTTTCTTCTGATTCTTCGTTATTACTACAAATCCTTAATTTGCTCTCCAGCTGTGGCGTCGATGGCCTTGTTAATTTTTCAGGAATTTCATTTTCACTTCTCTCCACATTTTCTTCTTGGTTTACTTGAAACATGGAAACAACCATTTCTTTAATAGGTTTTAGTGTTCTTATGGTGGTGTCACTCTTGTCTCTTGAACTAAATGCCTAGTTAATTAAGAGAGTAAAAGCTTAGTAAAATCACAAAATAAGAAAGATATTAACATATATAAGTTGAATGTCAGACCTAATTCATACCTTGTGAATGACATGCTGCCAAATATTTCTTAGTTTGTCTTCTGATAATGGTTTCTGAAGAAACTCTGCTGCACCAAGCTGAAAGAGCCAGAATGTATGTTCAAAACACATATTTACACATATTAAGAGGTTACAAAATAATTAACAACCTTTTGTTATTTTGAAATTAGGTCTTAATTAGACTTACAGCTATGCATTTCAACATGGTGCTCAAGCTAGAATCACTCGATATCACTGTGCGCCAATTATACCCACATTATTCAACATATACACAATTAAGGTTTTATGATAATTGTACATGCAAGAATAAATGGAACATAATATATAGTAAAGGACTTAATTAAGAGGCTGTAACTATTTTTGCAGTACTTACCGACAACGGGAAGGGTGCGTGCTGCTTCAAGAAATTTGTAGCTATGTGAACAATTATTTGTTGTAACCTGAAAAATACAAACTGTAAATAATCTTGTACTTCTTTGCTATAAGACTCACATGATTTTTATTTCTTAATTTCAGACAAGTATTTACCTCTAGGACCGCTACATGAAAAGATTCAGACTTCTCTGATATTGCTTTCTCTCCTTCTTCAAAATTTCTGTACCAAGAAACTGAAAAAAAGAAGAAGAGAAAAATCAAATGAGGATGCAATTAAAATAACCTGTCAAAATTTTGTAAGAAAACTCTAAGACCTACTATCATTTACAAATGAGAGGATTCAATTAAAATTGTTAAATAACTATTAAATTTCATCCGAGAACTTACGAACTGATCAGATCTAATCATCTAATGATATGAAGGCATGCATGGAATATATACAATGATCATGCTTCATGCACATACAATATCTAGGAGAGAGAAAAGAAGGAACATGAAATTTGGACATGCCTATATAGTCCATTTGCTCAAGCTTAATCTGGGTATGAGATGCCGAGTCGGTATCGTTGCAAAGGAGAAGAACTCTGAGGCCTTTAGGGAAATCCTTCCACAACTGTAACTCATGGTCATATTCTCTGATTTCCTGATAACACACCATCTCTTTTTTCCTCTCATTCCTTCCTACTCAAATCTCTCTTCATTAATTTACTTTTGATTTATATAGCATCATATATAGATGGTATTCAAAAGCCAATCAAATTCAACTTAGTAGATGATGTGAGTAGATAAAAAGCTGCAAGTTTAATTATGTACATGCAGACTTGCAGAGCTAGCACATCAGAAAGCAGATCTGCAAAAAAAAAAAAAAAAACTAAGTACAAGAAAAAGTGATCATCGATCAAAGTGGAAGGAAGGAGCTTTTGCTGAACATGTACTGTGTGAGCCTGCGCCTAGGTTTTTAGATTTAGATCTTAATTAGGTTAGAGAGAGAAAAAGAGGAAACGATGAAATGATGAGAGTACATTAGTAAATCATGTCGAAAAAAGTATGTAACAATGGAAGGTGGGGGGATATACCAAAAGCTACGCCTCTTTGTAGGTAGTGCCTAGTGGAGAAGGAAAATGAAAGGAGATAGAATTAATAGTGCTTGCGGTGGGCTGTGGGCTTCTCTTATTTCTTGCCTTTCTCCTCTTTCTCCTCCTTAGTCGCAGAGGAGTGCAATTTTTGTGCATGAGATCTAGAGAGAGATTGTGAGAAAGAAAGAGAGGTGGAGCCAAAAGGTACATCTTGCACAAGGAGAAAAACATATTTTGATCTGTATATTATACATCAAGTATGCACTTTATGTCTATTTTTCGTTCATTTTGGCTAAAATATTTTAAAATATTTAGCTAATTATATTTAGTGCAATTTTTTTTTTAAATATATAGTATTATTTGACTAGTACTATTTTTTTTAAATATAGTTTTAATTAAAAAAATTACTTGGTGCAATTTTTTTTGGCTAAAATATTTAGCTAATTATATTTGATATTAATTAATTCCTTTTAACAAATATTATATATTGTTTGACTAGTACTTTTAACATTAAAGTAATTACCATCTTTTCAAGCACTTAGTTACTTTTTTGAAATATTGAGCTTTGTTAACACTTAATATATACAGATAATTTACGAAGCATGTCTAGTAGTTGTAAGAATTGAAACGCTCCTTATTTCGATAAATTAATAATTAAATATATATTAAAAGCAACTACTTTAAGTGTTAAATATATTTTTTTAGATGTGTACACATATTTGTTAAAAAGCTAATGACTGATATATTTATATATAAATTAACACAAAGTGGGTTTGTATATAATGAAGATTTTATTCATCATGTTTTGTCTTGTCCAAAAGTTTCACCCCTCTTTGCAATTATCTTCAACTTTTTGTTTGAATTAATAATTCGCCTTTCATCGATTGTGTAAATAACAGGTAAAATTAACTTTATAAGTGATGATGATGATGATGATACATGTACATAATAGTTCTCTTTTTCGTTTTCTACTTTTTAGCTTCCCTATTCAGTTGAAACAACAAGTTGAATAATTAAATTTACAAATTGTCATTTTCATTAAGATCAAATTTGTTGACATTTAATATTTAGGAAACTAATATCAGTATCCGCGCTACAGTACCCGTATCATAACTGCCATAACTACCATAACAACTTTGGGGACCACAAAAATTTTAGGGCTTAATTTTTTCCGTGTTAATATTTATACATTAAAGAATTTATATCTATACACGGAAGTATTTATATATATGAGGTGAACAACTTTTACATAAATAATTGTTTCTCTAACTAAATTTCTCAAACGTCACCATAAATGCATGTGGTGACCACTCAAACTAGATGGGGGGACCATACAAGTTTTTATAGGAGGGTATTTTTTTCTGTTCATTATCGTTCATATTTCTGATGATTTGTGAGGAATTTTGCAAATCTATAACCACAAACATCTTCTATACAATTTTCTCTTTCAAATGAGATCCATGACGACATACTTTCGGGCTCGTCATCACACAAGTATTTATACCTACACTTGCAAATACTTTTTACATATAACACTGGATGATATTTGAAAGTATTAATATTAAGTATTACAAATATTTATACATATGTGTTGTAGTATTTATACTTATGTAGTCAACTATTTTTGTTAGAGGAAGGTTGCAAGTATTTTTTATATATGAGTATATTACACTGGATAACATCTGAAAGTATTAATATCAAAGTATTATTTACACCTATGTGGTCAACTATATTTATTAAAGAAAGGTTGACGAAGGAACGATTGGCGAAGGTTGATGCAGGGACGCGGAGTCTCCACTACTTCATTTGAGGAATGTTGACTCAGGGACCATTGGGAACTGAAAAAAAGAGTGACCATGTCAAGTGACACCCACAAGTACTAATATCTATTTTGTAAGTATCAATTTCTTATATTGTAAGTATTTATATTTATAAAGGTTGGCGCTAGACGAGTTTGGAGACTGAAAAAGATGAAACCAAGTAATTAGTGGGACCACAGCATGTCGCGATTTAAATTGATTTTTTAATTTCCATTTATCTTTGATTTCAATTCCATCCAAAATATGACATCCATCGATCATTACTAAATGAAGAGTAAACACACACACACACACACACACACACATATATTAAATATGCTTAACAAACAAACGGTCTAATTTTGATAAAGTAATTTCATGAACTTATTTGAATTAAAATAAACTTATTAATAAAATTTTAGCGCAATGGATATTAAAATGTATGTGCATATGGCAAATTAAAGTTGAATCTTGAGTATAAAAAGTTGATTAAATTATGATCTGTGTACACTGAAAATATATCTATTTTTACTTGATTAGTTAAATTACTGTTTAGCATCGACTGACAATGTTTCGTCAAAAAATTATTTTTAATTTTAAATAAAAATGGTTTTCTTTATGCAATTTACATATATCATATGTCTTATATATAATTCATGTTCGACGTATATGTAACGAGCCTTGATGGAATATCAACTGAAATCTAAATTAGATGAAATTTAGAAACTAATTAATCTAGTTAAGAGAATCGGACTTTGATCTACTAGCAAAAAACAATGTTCTCTGTGTGAATTAAACATCACGTGCATAAAACTTGATGTACAATTTATTGCGGATATTAGACAATTGAGTGGCTTAATCCTCACCCTCTTCTATTTTTTTTTTTTTTTGCAATCAATGACTTAATGTTATAAATATGTTTACAAATATTTTTTAATTTTTAGAATTATTTCGAGTTGTTTGGAAAACGTCGCCAAATTATCATAATATTATTACCTCCCTTTTTAATGAATCTCAATTAAGTTATAGATCTTGTTATTAATAATTTTTCTTGAAAGATCTAATTTCTAGTTGGTAGACTAAGGTTAGAGGTGTCAATGGGTACGATACGGGTAGAGTGAAAGCATTTTCATACCCATATGACCTTACCCATACTCTACCCTTATCTGGATGAATAACGAATAATACTAATATAATAGTTTTATTATTTTTACAAATATACCATCAAAATTCATCATGTCATACATATGCAATCACAATTAATAATATAAAAATAAAAACACAAATATGCAATCTACTCTAACTAATATTTAAAAAAAGTAATATGTTTAACATAATATTCATCTTACAACAAATTACATGTATTTTCTCATGAATTAACGTTGATACAATGATATGAAAAATATAAAATTGAATAAATTAAATATAATATTTATATATCTATATATAATTTATTTTATATAATTATCTGTTACTCAATGGGTACGAAATAATCTTTGTCCTTATCCATACCCATTTAGTTAACAAAAAAAAATCTTTACCCATACCAATATACCCAATAAGCTAACAAAATAAAAAAATTTACCCATATATACCCATCTTATTGAATACAATACAAGTAAGATAAATGAATAAACGGTTTTGATTGACACCCCTAACGGAGTCATTCATTTCGTCTCCTTTACAGGTCAATTAATTAAAACAACTTCAAAGAGCGGTCAGAAAATGGAGTCCTCAAGTTTTATAATTACTGGAGAATAAAATGTAAGTTTACGGATAGTTGTTCGGTGAAAGCTTGGCATGTGATTGGTGTTTGGGCTACAATAGCTGTAGACCACAAATTGGTACCGAGACTTTTTGTTAAGAGCATTTGTAATTTTGTGCAAGGAAAGGTAACATGTTCCTTTGTCTCTATCGGTTCTTTTTTATTAACAGATAAGTTTAGCTTGACGACAACTTAATTGATACATGACTCTTTTAGGCTTTTTTTTTTTTTTTTTCCTTTTCATTTTTGAAGTGAAAAAAGCTGTTATATATTATAGACATTTCAATGATTTTTTTTTTTCAAATTAAACATTGTTATTTTATTATTTTATCTTAACTTTAGTGAGACATGTGTCAATCCAATGCAATTTTTTTTATTATTAAATGTATGTCCTATGTAATTTGAATTCGTACATTATTTATATTTATAGCAAAAAAAATGCAATATTGACGATAGTAGTAAAAATAAATTGGATAAAGGAATTTGATAATATTAACTGCATAACAGAAAATGCTCTATTCACATATTACCGTATACTTGTTTATATATACAAATTCTCATATATAAATCCGAATAAAAATTCACATATACAGTCGCATATCATATATGCGGTATACGGTGGCCTTCTGCATACCAAATGAGAACTGAATTTTAAACCACTACACTACAGTACCTAAGACACATGTACAGTGTATCAAAAGTTACGGGGACCGTAGCAATATATATATATCAAATTTGATTCAATGTATCAATGATTACATGGGTATATCCTGATTGCCTCACCAACCTATCTGCTTTTGGCATAGACCTCTCTCTCTCTCTCTCTCTCTCTCTCTCTCTCTCCATTTGTAGTTGTTACTTGTTAGTTCATCTCAGGTGTGCAACAACTTCACATATTTCTATACTTTATTAAGCAAGCAGTTTCTCTGCCCAGTAGCGTTGTTGTAGTAATGAATGACAAAAAAAAAAAAAAAGCGTTGTAGTAATGAGTAAGGACAACAATCATTTTGGCTCGGTTTTTTTTTTTTTCAAAACAGGCCCGGACGGGCCGGACCGGCCGCAACACTCAAACTTATGGTCTGATCCGACTGAACCCAATTCCATAAATAGTAGAGAAAATAAGCTTAAAAGTTTATTGGTCGAATTAATAAACTTAGTTGATTCGAACCACTGCATCATCTCCATATAAAAATATACTTAAAAAATCTAATATTATGTTTCTTTTTATATTTTTTACTATTTTTTCAGATAGGTTGAAAATTACTTGAGCTAAAGATTCTGGCTCATCTGGAAATAATAATTTAATTTCTACCTATAAAAAATAGTAAAAACATTTTAAAAAAAAATGTAAAATTTGAATCATTAAATACATTTTCATATAGAGATTATGCTGACCGGTTAAGATCGATTGTTTAAATTTTGTTGTGTCACTAGTTAATATTGCCATCCTAATTAGCTGTCATCTTACTATATATGTGATTAGAAAAGACGTTTTTTTTTTTTTTTAAATGGGGGTTTTCTACCAATTTCATTAATATTGAAATCACATCAAAGAGGGAATTGGTGGCAAGCAGCTGGTACCAACCCCTGATTGTCCAAAAGATTACTAGTTATAGCTACAAATAATCCATACCACAATCCTCGTCACAAAAACAACTAACCAAGATATCCAAATCATAACAGAACAAAACAAGTCATAGCCAATAGGAGAGCAGTTTGGGTCCGATGTCCATCGGACTCAAACTGAGTCCGATTGGCTCCTTAACCGTCTGATTTGCTTCAAAATCGTGTGCTTCGCTTTAATATCAGTGCGTATTTGCTTTAATATCTGTGCACATAGATCTTAAAGTAGATCGGACAGTTATGGAACCCATCCGACCTAAATTTGAGTCCAATGGACATCAGACACAAACTGCTCCCAAACTGCTCTCAGCCAATAGAGCATCAAACACAAAAGTATCGACATAGGAATTCTACTATATCAGTTCATAAAAACCAACAATCTTTACCCATCACCTTCTACGTTTCCATATCCATGGGTATGATTAGAGGTAGAGTTAGACTTTCGAACTATAGAGATCAAGCATATAAAATTTACATGCTACGAATAGAGATTAATTATATAGTATCCATAGCATTTTACTCTAAAATATATAGAAATTAAATCTTTTGTGTGTGTATATATAAATAAAATTGAGGTCAATTGATCCATTTATGAATGGTGGATCCGCCTCTGGTATAATTAATATAGGTGCTATAGATCATGCATATAATGTTGAATTTACAATTTAATCTTTACTTTTCTATTATTGTCAAAATTATCAAAATAAATAATGGTGAAGTAATCCATCCACTTAATCTTTTATGACAGCAAGTATCTTAATTTTTTTTTTATTTTGAATAACAACTTTTGTAAAACTCAAATAATATAATAAAATTACTAAGTGTGTTCTATGTCAATATCTCAATATGCGCATGTTAATAGTTAATTGTTAAAAAAAATAGATTTTTACAAGCTCTAAATTTTATTTAAAACAAAATACAAAGAAACCCAATAGCATTTTAGTGTCATTGACAACTTTGATATATATTGAATGTGACATTACTGCATAATTCTTGATTCTACACGGTTAAAAAATGAATATGTACATAGTTTTACAACCGTGCGTGTCTAGACGTACCGTGTTTGTTGTCGACAAATTATACACAATTAAGAAATCGTGTACGTTTCTCTAAAAATAGCGTTGATTTTTTTCGCAAAACATTTATACATAATTTTTATATTAAAACCGAGTATGAAAATACCTTTTAAATGTGGTTTTAATATAAAATTCGTGTATGAATTAATGTAAAAAAAAACTATATTTTATAAAACTATGAATTTAAAACTAGCACATACAAAAAAACACTACATTTAGTTACCAATATAAATAATATTTACAATTACATTACACAAATAAAACATAAACTTATTCATTACAACAACTTTACTAACTACAAAATTAAAAGTACAACAAGAATCATATATCTGACTTTACCAACATGTATGATTACGAGCATGATTTTTTTTTCGAAAAAATCTGCTAAACATTCATACACAATTAGTAGAAAGAAAACTGCGTATGATTACAAACATAATTTTTTTTTCAAAAAAATCTTGCGGAACATTCATACATGATTGGTATAAAGAAACAGTGTACAATTGTTAGAGCTCATTTTTAATTACATGGTTAAGTTAACCATAATTGTATATATATACTTGTTTCTTTATCTTCTGGAATGTCCTCTTGTAACTTTTTTTATTAATTATAATAAAACGGTAATATATCAGCTTGACTTTGTGCAGTCGTTAATTAATTTGCATCCTCATATTTTGTTAGGTCCACACTTTCTATCTTGTCTTGGAATCTCATAATTGGTGAAGGGCAACATCAAAATTGTTTGTTGAATGTTTGACAGGTTAAATTAATTATCTATACACATAATTCTGTTTGAGCAAAACTAGAGTGTGATGTGCTCACCAGGAGGGATTGGTGAGCACACTTCTAAAAAACTATCGGATTGACTTTGGACTACGAATTCAAACTGTTGAAATCCATGTACTTCGGGAGTGATGTATGTACATGCAAAATTTTTAAAGTTTCGAATTCATTTAGCATATGGTCAAGCTGTCAAAACAATGAATACTTTATAAGCTATTTTTTAAATTATTTTATGTATTCATTTTTCATCATTTTTTTGACCGCTTGATCATGTACTAAATGAATTCGAAACATTAAAAATTTTGCATGTACATACATCACTCGCGAAATACATGGATTTCAACGGTTTGGATTCGTAGTTCAAAGTCAATCTGATCGCTTTCGAAAGTGTGCTCACAAATTCCTCTTGGTGAGCACATCACACCCTAGTTTTGCTCTTGTTTTCCACATGGATGGTGACGAGATTATCATGGTAGAAGAAATAATACAATTATTGACTAAGTTGACACATGTATGGATTAATAGGGAAGCTAGAATGTGACATTTCAAGTCATTTATCCATGATAGGCAACATCAAATTGAATTGAAGATTTAGCCAGGTCAAATTAATTAAATTCCTACGGGAACTATAATTTTTTTTCACATGGATGGTGACAATGATTTATTTGTAACATTTTGAGAAAAAAAAAGCAGGACACATTTCTAAAAAAATTGAAACTTAGCATACGCGTCTAAGTATGCGTGTCCCTAGGATATTTTTTTTCACATATTTTTTTGAATTTAAAATACTTTTGAAGTTGTAATTGAAAAAAATATGTACTAATATTTTATCATTCACAATGATATGTATTATGCAATAAAAACAATATGTCAAGAATCAGAAACTTTAACTGAGTATTTGATGATTCAGATGATTTTTGTTTGCTTCAGGATCAGGAGTTTTCAGACTTATACTAGGAAATACGATAGATCTCTTCATGAGTTTTTTGGATTGTGGCCATAATAAAAAAAAAATCAGAGTTTCTTATCAAAAGTTATACATATTTGAAGTTTAATATGTGGCCTACTCTTTGATTTTTGGTTTTTCAAAATGTTACAAGTAAAAAATTCTGCTGTATCTAGGAGTGAAAACGGGTCAGATATCATCCAACCGAATTTGGATCCGTATTTGAAAATTAGATGCGGATATCTAAATATCCGTGCGAATAGTGATATGAACACAATTTTGAATTTTAATTATCCATATCTAAATAGTAGATATATACCATATATTTTAATATATATTATGAAAATATTTATGTATATATCTACAAATACTCGATAATTGATCCATATCTGTATGCATCTGTCTAATATCTGATCCATTTCAATTTGGTTAAGTTCAATAAATTAGTTCATTAAATACACCACGAATTAGTAACTATCTTGATCAGTTAGCTCACTCCATGTTTTCAGTCAAAAATAAAAAATAAAAAAGGCATAACAATTTTTTTTAAGATCTAAAAAACTAATTTGATTTGTTTTTCTCAAGCCAATAATCTCCGACTTATTCAAATAAAAGCTCTCCTTTATATTTTCTAATTGAAATACTAATGAGATTCTAATTTACTATCTAAAATCGCCGATAAGAACCTTCCCTATCATAAAATTCATGTTTGCAAGTACGTTAATGCAAGTAAAATTTATTGACCAAATTTAAAGTTCAGTGATTTGAAAGGGAATATTTTTAAAATCATATATAATTGTCTGAGACAAATTTATTGACCAATGAAAAGGTTGTTTGAAAAATGCGAGATTTGTCTTGCCAATCAAAAAACTAATCTGTTAAAATTTTAATTTGCTTAAAAATTAACTAATTAATTCTTAGTTACATTGAATGTAATACACAACCAGTCCGAAACTACCGTAATTGTTTTTCCACGCACTTGATCCTTTGATATTTAATATTGGGCCGTTAATGGGTTAAAAACCCACGAGGCCCCGATACAACATTCATGCAGACTGGTCTCTCCTGTAAGCGGAACCGCATCCTCTGCTGCATTTTCAAAGTGCAGCAGAGTGCTGCACTTTTAATCTCTCCGTTAATTTTTGATCGGACGGACGAAATAAGATTTTTGCACGAATTTTAAAGCAAAATTAATACTGCCCCCTCCATCATCCGAGCACTCACCGGCTGGAGATTAAATCTGAGCCGTCCAAAAGTTCAGCACCCTGCTGCACTTTAAAAGTGCAGCAGAGGATACGGATCTAAGTAAGCGGGTGTATTTGAATTCAATCACCTAATGCCTACGGGCTTTTCCCTCAAAAAAAAAAAAAAAAAAAAAATATTCAATCACCTAAGGTACCTCTAATATTGAGTTTCGACCCCAACTGTCATTCTGTTTTTAGCATGAATATTAAAGAGATCCAGTACATTCGCCTCAGATCGGATTGGCCCGGATTCTGATATGACGGTTTAGATCTAAACACAAATTTGAGTTACTTCAGGGGATTCAGACTATGTATATTAGGGACCAGCATCCTCCGCGGAGCTGATCGGACGGCCTAGATTTAATATCAGCCGGTGAGTGCTCGGGATGAGAAGGGGGCAGTATTAATTTTCTTTGAGATTCGTGCCAAAATCTTATTTGGTCCGTCCGATCAAAACGAACGGACCAGATTAGAATCCGTTGGATCTGACAGGCTAATCAATCCACATATGATCGTAGAGCTTAACTACAGCAGATCTTAACCAAACAAAAACCCTAGAAAACCCAGTTGAACCCTCCCTATTCTCTTGCCGCCTGTCCTCGTCAGTCGTCACCGCTCAAAGATCGCCATGGGTGGCCGCAAGTTTGAACTGGAAACCCCGCGTGACGACAAAATGGAGAAGAGAGAGAAGAAGCACAAGAAGAAGAACCGCTTGGAAGAGGCTCCGATTGAAGTAGTGGAAGAGGTGAGCAAAATGGAGAAGAAAGAAAAGAAGAAGAAGGAGAAGAAGAGAAGTACTGAGGAGTCAGAAATCAGCCCATCGACCGCTAGTGGTAATTTCATTTGTTTCTTTCAGAAAGGAAGTTTTACTAATTTATTCTTATCGCATATTTTTTTAGTTTTGGAGAAAAAAAAATTTGATTAACAAAGTGCATTATATACATGTTTAGGGTCAATAATTTATGGGCAATGTGCTTTAATTGCTTGAATGATGTTAACTTCAAACTAATACAAAAAAAGAGATGAGCAGACCTTTGATAAAAGCTTTAAAATACTTGTTTTAATGTGTGAATACAAAAGAATATTGGTTAATTTTTTTTGCTGGAAATTTTGAATTGGTTGTTGGTCGTTAGGCATTCATCATTTTGTTCTTAGAAAGCAAAATCTAATATTGTGTAGGAAGTGAAGAGAAGAAAAAAAGAAAGACAGGAGAACATAAAGAAAAAGATGAAGAAGAGCTAGATGAAGCCAATACTGTTACAGTGTCAGGAAATAACACAAGTGACAATAAATATGCCCCTCTGACTTCATTTGCTCAAGCAAACCTTCCAGAAAAGGTACTCCAGTGCTGTCAGAAGTTCACAAAACCATCACCTATTCAATCTCATGCATGGCCGTTTTTGTTGAACGGCCGAGATTTCATCGGAATTGCTGCCACTGGATCTGGTAAGGAATTTTTTTTATTGGTTAATTTCTAATAATTAAGAAAGAACGATGACTTAGCTAAAATATCATTCTAGGGAAAACAATTGCATTTGGAGTACCTGCGCTGATGCATATATTGAATAAGAATAATAAAAAGGAGTTCAAGAAAGCAGTTCCTAGATGCCTCGTTCTTTCTCCAACAAGAGAGCTTGCTCAGCAGGTAACCTGACATTTACAAATTACCCTTCTATACTTTTCCCTGAAATTTTGATTATAAACTAACCAATTATGACAGATATCAGATGTATTGAGCGAAGCAGGGTCAGCATGTGGTGTAAAGTCGGTTTGCTTGTATGGTGGTACCTCTAAAGGACCTCAGATCTCTGCTCTCAGGTCTGGAGTAGTAAGTTTTCTTTAATCCTTCTCTGTTTTGTTATCACACTTTTACTATAGTATTGGTGTCCTTTTTTTCAAATATTAGTTTTTCTTTGGGATGATTATGTCATTTTTATTATTTAGTTACTAATAGTTTTTTAATGTTGTGTCTGTAGGATATTGTAATAGGGACACCTGGTAGAATGAAAGATATGATTGAAATGGGAGAGTGCATTCTAAAGGATGTTTCATTTGTGGTATGCTATGATAATCCACATATTATGAGTATATTGCAATATCTTTTTATATTAATGAATGTTTGTGATGTCCCTTGCCAGTATTACATAGTTTCTGCTTTGTCATTGACGTTAGATGTTCTACTGTACCTAACATTTCAATTTTCCAACTTCTACAATTTTGGTCCTGTCTTTCTTTAGCAGTCTGAATGTTTATGGATTTTGAGGCTTTGCTTGTATGGGATTTATATATATTTTTGTCATTCATGTATAATTAATCATATCTTATACCATATTAATTTTCGTATACATATTTTCAAGTTCTTGACATGTGACATGTGTCACACTTTGTCTTTCTCCACAGTTTCTTTCATCTTATTCTTTTCTGTAGGTTCTAGATGAAGCTGATCGAATGCTTGATTTGGGTTTTGAACCTGAAGTGCGTGCCATTTTAAGCCAAACTTGCTCTGGTTTGTGAATTTTTTAGAATACAGGAGTCCTGTACTGCTTTTCATAATCCTTGCAGTTATAACTAAGATGTTCCCTGTACTATGATGCAGTGAGACAGATGGTAATGTTTAGTGCAACATGGCCTCTTGCTGTTCATCAACTGGCGCAAGAATTTATGGATCCTAACCCTGTCAAGGTATGCCCAAAGAATGTTCAATTGCAAAAATCCTGTTAACTATGGGAACATATTAAAATAGTTTGAGGGGTCTACTTTTTTGTATACTAAAGTTGGTTAAATTATTTCTGAAGAAGAGTGTATTTAGTTTTATGTTGTTGTTTCAACAAGTATGATTACCTTTTGTTTTATTTTTACATTTTGAAGGTGGCTGTCGGTTCTGAAGATTTATCTGCAAACCATGATGTGATGCAAATAGTGGAGGTATTGGATGAGAGATCCCGAGACGAGCGTTTATTTGCCTTGCTCGAAAAGTACCACCAATCCAGAAGGTTGGTTGGGCGAATATTTTATATATATGTTTACTTAGCATAAAGTAGGTTAGCAAGTTAGTGTAATGACTGATTTTTTAAATTTAAATGAACAGAAATAGGGTATTGGTATTTGTGCTTTACAAAAAAGAAGCTTCTCGCGTAGAGTTGATGCTACAGAGAAAGTTTGTCATCTCTATTAATTTTTTTCTTTTCTTTTTGGTTTTTCTTTCTTTTTTCTTTTTTTTGTTTGCCAAACAACTGATGATGTTTTTTTCGGATTGGTAGAGGATGGAAAGCAGTGTCGATACATGGAGATAAAGCCCAGCATGCCCGGACTGAGGCTTTATATCTTTTCAAGGAGGGAACATCTCCTTTATTGGTATCTCTTCGCTTCTTGGTTGTTATTCATTCTTATAAATAAAACATAGGGAAAGTAAGAAAATGTCTTTATTAGGGTATCATATTTTGTTTCGTCCATTCTCTGATTCCCTAAGAAAAAGTAAGATAACAGTTAAATGGTGAATTATGTAACAGATAGCAACAGATGTGGCCGCAAGAGGGTTGGATATACCAGATGTAGAGGTAGTAATAAACTACAGCTTTCCTCTGACAACGGAAGACTATGTTCATAGGATAGGAAGAACAGGTCGTGCCGGTAAGAAAGGGGTTGCTCATACCTTCTTCACCCAAGCTAACAAGGTAAGATCTCTTTGGCCTTATTTGGATTAGGTTGGGTTAAACTGTAAGGTTTCCTGTGCCATCTGATAAGCACTTGTATTAATTTTTTGTTGCCCTTCTCATGTGGTAGGGACTTGCTGGAGAGCTCGTGAACGTATTGAGAGAAGCTGGCCAAGTTGTTCCTGCTTCGCTCACAAAATTTGGCACTCATGTCAAGAAGAAGGTTTCTTTTTCTTTTTTTTGTCTGTTTATTCTTGTGTATCATTGCTAGTTTCATGATTTATTCTTCTACAATTGTTTGGCTGATTTATCTTTTATTTTTTATTCTTGTTTGGGTTTTATCTGAATGTAACTTTTCATCTGCAGGAATCAAAGCTATATGGGGCACATTTCAAGGAAATTACAGCAGATGCCCCGAAATCAACCAAGATCACATTTGCTGATTCTGACGAAGATTAACTAATGATTTGATTGGAAGAATACATCTTCAATTTTGTTTTATCTTCATTTATAAGTTTCTGTAATTCCATTAATAGGTCTATGCTGTGTTAGATGCTGATCGTATAGCAAATGCAGTTGAATCAAAGTATGGTAAAGGTTGGCAGATCATATGTATTTTAATATTAATACATTTGGTCCTAGCATGCGAAATCGGCATCAACCAGGGCAAAGGTATTTCCAAATTGAAAATGATAAACCTTGTATGAAATTGTGATTTTGAAATGGAAGTGGTATTTATCTAGGCCTAGATTAGAGTCCGATACAAATCAAGTGACTTTGAACAATGTAATTTGAGCTATAATGAGACATTGAGGTGATTTTTTCTTATTGTTTTCAACCAAGTTAATTGACCAATTTTAATTTTCTTTTTGTTACTCAAAGAATCGGATCATCAAAATGTGATTAATTACGAAATGTATACCCGTTTAATAATTTAGAATAAATCACATAAGAACTGAACTTGGGATATGTTTGGTTGCAAAACAAGAATAGCTAGAATAGTTAAATCAATAATAACTGTTGTTTGTCTTCTTAGAATAGCTAAATCTCAAAACTCTTAGGAATAATTTATTCTAATAAGATAGAAAGTTTGAATTCACTATTTTAACTATTCTAATACAACCAAATACTGAATAAGCTATTCTGAATAACCTAATTCCAAAAATGTCTATTCCCAATCCAACTAAACATATCCAATTCATGTAGCTACTCAACGACGAAATGGATTTTGGAATTTATTGACGTATTTCCAAAAAATAGAAGTACTGTCAGTGATCCCAATGGTTTACCCTAACTTTGTGGCAAAGTTTGCATTAAAACATCACTAGAAATTAAGTGCTTAAAATACACTGTTAATTTATTGAGGCAAAATATAAGTGCTTAAAACTTCAATTCACAGCGTGTAGACGGAGCTTATTTCACGACAATTATTAGTTTGGTATACATTCTGTAAAACAGTTGGGGTAAACATGTCATGGACTGTTATGGAGTGCAGTGACTATTAATCCACAGAATAAATCATTTAAAAAAGAACCAAACTTCATAAAATGCAGAAAATATAAATAGTGTAAAATTACCTTTGATGCCCATTGATGCAGATATGATCAAACTTCAAATGATTATGTTTATTGTTATAATATGTTTTTTTAATCAATTAGTGGCAGTCCCACAAACCATTTCCAATATAATACACTGAGCAAATCACTTGATTAGGTGATTGATCCCCCCCCCCCCCCCCCCCCCCCCCCTCACAGTCAAAATTATAATCACTTAATGATATAAAACAAATTCAAAATAAACCAAACATCAAACAAATAAAAAAAAGAAGATAATTTGACTAACCACAATAAATAATTTGACACAAATTGATAAAAAATAGAAATAAATATGCATCTGCCCAATGTGTAAGCAGTAGGAAGTAGAGAATACGGTTCTTTTAACCTATTTATGCCATCTTCAGATTCAAAACATCATCAAATTTAATATGGAAACTTTCTATTTCCATCTACTATGTACAAAAGAAATGATAATGACTATGTCTTAGATTGAAAAGTACAAACCGAAAAAGCAGCCAAATTAGAAATAACGATACATGTTAAATAGTGTTAGGACTGGAAAACAATACCTAAGTGGCAGGTCAACCACACCAGCAATGCTGTGGATGGCCCCCGGCCCAAGTCGACCACTATCCAATCAACAAGCAAAAACCAAACTAAATACTCCAATTGTACTTGAATACAACCTAATCAGACAACCACTTGAACTGGTTTTTGTTTTTATTAATTATTATTACTTTGAGAAAGACAATCAACAGTGTCAACCACAGAACAACAAAAACCAACCCTTGTACAATTACATATACAATTTAGTTGCCATCTAACTCCCACGGTAAGTAGTGAAAGAGAAAGGAGAATGCAGCAAGGGCACGTGAAAATGCTCCATCTTTTGATTTTCTCTCACCTGAAATACTAAGCTCACATATGGGTAGAAGCCGGTTGGTGCATACTTACCCGTGTTAAAGGTTATGCGGTAAAAACCTGGCTCTATATAATCCAATATGTCCATCAATTGACCGCTTCGACCGTCATTGTTGGTTTCTGAAAACCCTAGAGTCTTCCATCCTGGATGGTCTTGTTCAGCAAAAGATGGAGGTTGGTTTGTGTCATATATCCATTTCTCCAGGACTACTTCCATGCCTGATGCAGGGGCCCCACGTGACACATCCAGCACGTGTGTTGTGATTGGAGGTCGCGTGCGCAACGGTGTACCTGTAATTTTTTCAGGGGATGTTTTGGGGACGGCTGTCAGATGTGCTCCCATTATTCCTAGACGGTCTTTTCAAATTTTGAGAAGCTAAGTGAGTTTGATGGCACACTAAGGGAAAAGTAAAAATACAACTCCCTACTCGCTAGCAAGGATTTTGATTTTTGTATTACCAAATTCCAATACCAGTATGTATTGGACCCCATTCCCAAGGGCGGGACATTACTTGAATATCAGTCACCAATATTTTTTATAATTGACAGTTATTTATAAGTTGTTTTTCAAATCTTTATTTATTGTGTATACATGTGTGATTGCTTGGCTTAATGGGTTTTAGTAGTTAAATTTAACCAATTATAAACCCTCTGTTTAACCATACTTCCACCAGACAACACCAAAAAGGCCTCGAACAGTTAATACCAAATTTAAGTACAACTATACAACCCTACATACATTGTTATGATAATAAAATAATAAATTGATCATTTAATAAGAGCGTCACATACCACTGGCTCTAGTAACAGGATCTACTGAAGCAACTGAAGGCGCAACCACTTCTGTGGTTGAAAAAAGCCTCTGAATTCGCAATTCAGTAATCTTCATCTCCTCATGTGCAGCTGTCTCTAGCTCAACTATTGGCCTATTGGAGTATCGTTTCTGATTTAAGCACAAAGCATTACTAGGTAATAATGAACAAAGGAAATAAGCTTTCTGTTTTTACCCCCTCTTTTGTATTTACAGATCATAGGAATAATTATCATAATTCTATATGTTTTTGGCAAAAACTAAAAGAAGAAAACTATTACCTTCAGTTCTGAGAGAATCTCAGCAGTACTTCTTCCTGATGCACAAATAAGAAAAACAAATCCGAATTTACCCTGGTACTTTTGATTCCACTCTTTCAGTTCCTAGCAATTTCAACAACAGAATTCAAGGAAATCTGAGAAATAAATCAATCTCTTTTAAAGATAAAAACAAAAAAGGCCAAATAATAAGAACTACAATCACCTCCATGGTTGAATCAGTTGCAGTAGACATAGCCTTAGATTGCTCCTCCTTGGACCATCTAAACAAAATTTCACCAAAATTATAAACTTGGAAAAATAAGAAGAAACAATATTTACAATAACTTCTAGCAAAAGAACTTAACTGGGAAACCGATGGGGAGGTAGAACCAATGGCTGGGTGATTTGCAAAAGCCTCAAGCCATCCATTCACATCCACCTTTTATTGAAGAGAAAAAATATACGAACATGAAAACAATAATAGATTGAATCCTTATCCTAAGTATAATCGAATAAAACAAAAAGGAGAAAATAAATTGTTTGGAGAGAGATCGAGATTGAAATACCAAGTTGAGCCAGATGTGGCGAGCAGTACGAACGGCATGGTGAAGATCGACGAAGGGTCCAGCCGCCGCCATCTCCTTGGCAAATTTCGTACTTGCGCAGCACCTCTTCCAGTCCTCCTCCGTCCATCTCGCCATTAGCACGCCGTATGTCTGTCTCTGTGTTTTTTGTTGTGTTTGTGTACTTCGAGTTAATGAAGCTGGTAAGTAGAATAAATATGTATAATTTTAAAATGAAACACAAAGGGGTGGTGGCGCAGTTGGCTAGCGCGTAGGTCTCATAGCTAAAAGTGAGTGATCCTGAGGTCGAGAGTTCGAGCCTCTCTCACCCCATATTTTAATTTTACCTTCCCGGTTCCATTGTTTCTGTATACTCAAATTTGAATTCATATAATTACTCAAATTTTGAGTTTGGATCCGGACCTTTTAGATACCGTGCATTTTATCACGAGCCAAATTACTCTAGATTCTGATCGGACGGTCTGAATCTAAACTAAAAAAATTGAGTTACTTCAAAGGATCCGCACTCAAAATTTTTGGGCTTTCCATGACATCATATACTTTTTTATCCTCCCACATGGTGAGTAGGGGTGGCAAAAAAGCTCGTAGCTCGATCGTGACTCGTATTTAGCTCGCTCGTTACTGGACCGAGCTGTTAATGAGTCAGCTCGCTACTAGCTCGGTCCAAAATTAATGAGTTTGAGCTAGGGCCTAGCTTGCTTACTAGCTAGCGAGCTAGCTCGGCTAAGCATCAATTTGTGTGCATTTTATACTGTCAAGCTCGGTCTAATTCGGTCCAAAAAAATAATAATCTTTGCAACATTATTTACTTATTTAGAATTTTTCATATTTTTTATATATTTTTTTTCTAAATTTTCAACAATTTAAATTAAAATATAAAAAAAAAAGTAACATGACTAATTTATGTCACGACACGTCACGTCACGTATGGTCACGGCGTGCTTATGCGTGACGTGACCATCCGCCACCATTTTGGTCACGTCACGTCACGTGAAAAAAAAAGTTAATTATGTCACGTCACGTCACGGCGTGTCACGTATTTTCTTCTCTAAGAGTAGGTAAACTTTCTTTTCTCAAAAAAAAAAAAAAATAGGTAAACTTTACTCCAGGCTAGAGAGAGAATGTTTTGTTGTTTTAAGAAAGCTTAAAACACAAGTAGCTGTTAAGGAGGCTTAATTCAGAGATAGAAGATCTGCATATGAATTAAGATTTCAGACAAAAAAAGACTTAAATAAGATGACTTTATTTTCTAAAAAACCAGTGTTTGGAAAAATTAAGCCACTAAGGAGACTATAAGAGGCGCTGCCGAACAGAGGTGATGATGAATTCTGATGTAACCATACGTCTACTTTCCCCTTTTATCTACATGTTCTATATTTCTTAGCGTACTGGTTCCGATTGATACAATTAAGACTTAAATAATTGATTCCCTTGCATTATTCTTAGTTTACAGTTTTAGATTGATAAAATAAAGCGAGCTGATTGCTTTGCAACAATATATACTTCAGTTCATATTCTACTATTTCGAATCACACAAATAAGGGAGTAAATTCATCACAAAATTAAAACTTTCACCGGCTCATAGACAAGGAAATAAATCTGCTGCGATTCTCTGGAATTGCAAGGTCTCTGCTTTTCCAGATCAAACCATTCATTTTTTTGAAATGTACGAATCTCAAAGCATTTGATTTTTATGTACGAATCTCAAAATAAATAAATGGTTTGATTTGGACAAACAGGAACCCTGCGATTCTTTGAATCGCAGCAGATTTGTTTCCCATAGACAAAGGCAAGATCGAGTCGCCCATACTTCTCTAGTACATAATCAAACTCCAAAAGAAAAAAAAAAAAACAAGAGAGAGAGAGAAGAAAGAAACAGTCATTTTCATTTGTACACAGGTTACAGGAGATAGCTCAGTGATCAATGATCAATGATCATCATAAGAGACATGGAAATCTGTTGTGCAACCCAACGCATCGGGATCTTCTGCTCCACAGCAATCGTAGAATTTTGCAGCATATGGTGGGTCATCTGGACCTAGTTCATAATATCTTCAATCCAAAGAACATGCAAAATTATAAAGAAAAAAGGATAAAATTAGTAGGCTATGTATAAAATAATGCAGTACTGGATCACAAGGATTTAACTCTGGCACAGCACAAAGCATGCCTTGTACCAGTAACTGATCAACTTTTTCATTTGCTCATTTAGTTAGTAATTAATTTAGGGTACTGCGACATACCAGTAATCTAAGAGCATACTGATAAAAAACAGCAATCTTGGATCATAATGGCACATAATATGAACTGTGTTTAAACAAGATCCACAATGCCAGAGATATACTGGAATGTTCAAAGAAAAATACAAGGCATTCAATTCAACAGAGAGACCAGTTGGACCTATAGCCAATAAACAATTTAGGGATATTTAGAACCATTATGGCATAAAATGATAATCTTAATTTCTGGTACATAATGATAATTGAGTTCTTGAAAGAAGAACAACAACTTCATGCTAGGATTCTTCAACAACTATTATTATTAGAATTATCATATATAGAAATTGGAATAATTGAGGCAAAATTAGAGTTCTGTGTATCAAATAACATGTGAACTGAGAAGTAATCGGTTAGCTAGTGATTAAACTACTAATTAAAGAATTAACTTTGTATTATGTTCAGAGAATCGAGTGAATAATTGACTGATCTCGAAAGAGAGAGAACCTTTTCTGGTCGTCATGGCGGCGACAGACGAAGAAGGAAGGGTGAAACCTACACGACGAAGTGCTGTTCTTCGCCGGATCAAAGCTCCGTTTGCACCGACGACACAGCTTCTCCTTTGCTACCGGTCCCAGTTCACCGGCGACGGTGGATGTGGCGTTGTTGGTGGTTGGCTCAGACATTCTCTCTCTTCTGATTACTCGAAGACGCCTTATGGTTTTGTTTGCTGTGAACAAGATTGAGGAGAAAAGCGTGTCGCATTCGACAATTCAGATCCATGCAATCACTGACCGTGTAAACTGAGATCTGATTCGTCTGTTTTAATCTGGCACGAATCTTATAACGAACCCCGATATTCATATTCCAAATAGACTCCGAACTCCGAAGTGATGGTATAGACGCCGTCATTTTTATTTATGCCCACTGTTAAATATAATTTGTCAATTATGTTCAGCAAATCAAACAAAATTTGTTGCTACTCAAACTGGTTATTTAATAGCCGGTTTCTAATTTTTATTAGGAACCAGCTATTAAATCGCCGGTTCTTAATTTTTTTTTTTTGAAAAAAGTTATAATTTTTTATTTTTTTTATTAAAGTTTTAGAAATTTTTGATATGTTTCTTTGAAATTGGATAAAATAATATATATTTTAGTTTATTAGAAGGACTGAAACAAATAAACCGGATCAATATTTTTCAGATCGGATTTTTCGTGGCTATAAGAAAAAATAAAATATTTCTTTGTATGTTATTGGAAAAAAAATTAAAATGCATTGAATTTTAGTTATTGATCCCGGTTCAAAAGTCACATTTGAGTAAATATAGAAAATCTGTTAACGGCAATTCTCGTTAACCATAAAAAAAAAGTAAATATAGAAAATATTTGAATTCTTCTATTTTCAAAAAAATAAAACAAATTTCCGAAAAAGTGTCAGAATTTTATATATTATGCACGATTTTTGATGCAGAATACACACTTTTTGATGCGAGAATTATATCAGATTAAAACAACGAACGACTCAGATTCAACACTGTTTGAGTAATGATTACAAAGTTGCGGCAACTTTTTTAAATTATTTTATATATTATGCACGATTTTTTATGCATAATGCACACTTTTTGATCCGAGAATTATATAAATTAAAACAATGAACGACTTAGATTCAACACTATTTGAATAATGATTACAAAGTTGAGGCAACTTTTTAAAATTATTTTATATATTATGCACGATTTTTGATACAGAATGCATACTTTTTGATGCGAGAATTATATTAGATTAAAACAACGAACGACTCAGATTACAAAGTTGCGGCAACATTTTTCTTAATTTATTTTATATATTATGCACGATTTTTGATGTACAATGCACACTTTTTGATGCAAGAATTATATCAGATTAAAACAACGAACGACTCAGATTCAACACTATTTGAGTAATGATTACAAAGTTGCGCATCATTTTTCTTCAATTTTTATTTTTTCAAAAATAGAAATACCATAATATTTTCTGTATTTACCTAGAAGTGACTTTTGAACCGGGATCAATAATTCAGATTCAAAGTATTTTTATTTTTTTTCCAATAATACACAGAAATATATTAATTTTTCTTACCGCCGCGAAAAATCCAATCTGAAAAATATTGATCCGAGTTATTTGTTTCAGTCCTTCTAATAAAATAAATTATATATTTTTCTATCCAATTTCAAAGAAACACATCAAAAATTTCTAAAACTTTAATAAAAAAATAAATAAATTATAACTGTTTTAAAAAAAAATAATAATTAAAGACCGGCTATTTAATAGCCGGTTTGAGTAATTTTGATAGAATTTAATTTTGGTGGATAAGTTTGGCAAATTATATTTAATAGTGGGCATAAATAAAAATAACGGGTATAGACGTGTAGTATAGCTATTTCATTAATTTATTTTACACTTTATTTATTGTTTACATAAAATGCGAGATACTGCAAATCTGATTCTTCAGGAAAAGCATATAAAGCTGCTTTTAATTTTTTTTATAAAAACTGACACTTCTAATTTTTTTATTATTGTAATTCTCTTTTTAGAAAATATTTATAAGGCCATCAAACATTTCAATAATAAATATTTTCCGTCCAGTTTGTAAAGCATCCCTCGTGTTGCTTGTTATTTATGCTTCTTGAATCCTTAATATATAGTATATTAATTATATATTAATTTGAGTCAGGTTATGGTATCATGCATAGATCATACTATAGATTAATATTTTCGTTTTTAAAATTCAAATTATTGATACAGAATGCATACTTCGTGTTTGTAAAGCATCCCTCGTGTTGCTTGTTATGCTTCTTGAATCCTTAATATAGTATATTAATTTGAGTCAGGTTATGGTATCATGCATAGATCATACTATAGATTAATATTTTCGTTTTTAAAATTCAAATAGTTAATGTTAAATCGTTCAACATCATCTGCATATGCAAATATACTTGGTCTATATTTTACATTTTTTTAGAATTTTTTTAATTTTTTAGATAAGTGATTTTCTACCTATCTAAAAATTAGTAAAATAAAATAAAAAAATATATAAATTTTGATATGCAGGTTTCATATGGAGATCATGTTGAATGGTTTAGATCGACTACAGTACCATAGAATTTATACGGTATTTTTTTTTTCTTCATTCACTACAACAATTGGTATAGATGAGATCACATTTCAATCTATATCAATTTTAAATGCAAATTTTATATTATATATTAAAATTAAAGGAGCCATTAATCTAAATAGAATTAAATAATTTTTTTTGGAAAAAAAATATAGAGTTTTAAAATAGAAGAATGGGATAAATTAACCACCACTTTAATAAGTTCAATTTGAATCTAAAAAAAGTTCAAAACAACTTTAAATTATTCTTTTCACTCGAACAAAATGGCAGGCAATTCAATAAATAAAGAAAAATAACAAAAATAATATATAATAAACACTTTTTTTTTAAAATAAAAGTAGTATATATAGTAACTCCTGTTTCATTAGAAACAAGGATGTTTTTATAGGTAGATACAAAATGTAGGAAACTATCAACAATAATTTCTCTAGTTGTGAAGCAACTAGGAAATACCTAATATATAATAAACACTTAATTAAGTCTCGTCCTGTTCTATTCTACAAACACATTTTTTTTCCTATTATCAAATTAAATCTATTCTTTTTGCACTTCTCCAACATTAATTACTACACAATTTATTTCATAAACAATTGAAAAACTAAATCAAAGGATCACAACATTATGATACAAAGTTACAGCAATTGCCCTCAACCACGGCCACAACCGAAACAATCAGCTAACATTCCCCATACCGGCGATACCTGCGATCCGCCGGACTGATTTTGCGGCCCCTTCGGTTCCACAATCGGGATGTGGGACCCGTCCATCCCAGCCTGTATGCATCGGTCGCATTCTTCCCGGAACTTTTGACACGCATCATTCACGTACTGAGCGGCATCCGCCACTGTCATTCCCTGCACTAGCTTATCCGGATAGCTCTCCTTCGTGTGATCCCCATTTAGTACTGCTGCTAACTGTACCAGTTCTGACTGGAAATCTGATATCAGTGCATCCTCATTTGCACCCCTTTCTCGCAGCTTCTTGGCCTCCGGTAGAGTTTCTACAAATTAATCCATCAAATTTAACCATCAATTAAGATTTATGCTTGTAATTGATCAGTTTAAAAGTTTTGGTTTCATGAATATATTGTATGTGTTTAATTAATTAACCTGGGCAGTCAGTTCTTGGAGTAGTGCGTGATAAAACGGATTCAAATGTACCGGCCCAGGCGTCACGCTTGGTCAAGAAATTCTTGAGGTTAAAGATCTTCTTCACGGTTGCAGGAATGGACGAGTGCTCAAACTGCGATGTTTCCTCCGGACCAGATGGCCTGTGAAGCACTGAAACAGAAGGAATTCAGCATTCATCATCAGTTCAAAATTTTGAAAAAATTAAAAACAGAGAGAAAGAGAGCGATCAATGATCAATTTAACCTGTTCCAGGCTCAACCCATGGAGAGATGAAGAAGGTCGGAACCCGCACACCGAGACGATCAAACTGAAATTTGAAGTTGTTGCCGACTATACCATCGGGGCTCGGTACACCGACAACCGGAGTTGGTACGTGGTCATAGAAACCCCCGTGTTCGTCATACGTTATGATGAATAACATCTGCTCCCATTGCGGGCTCGATCGTAGCGCCTCGTAAACCTCTTTAACAAAATTTTGACCCACCGAGACATCGTGTGACGGGTGGTCGTCATTTGCCGGAATGACATGTAGATCCCAAAAGCGTTGTTCAATGACAACATAGTTTGGCAACTTTCCTTTCTTGCAATGTTCTTTAAACGACAAGTCGAATGGATGGAAATTATTGACATACTTGAGTTTTCTCAGGTTCCTACAATCATAAATGAAATAATTAATTAGTGATTTGAGTAGGCAATGGAACAAAAAAAATCCTGCTTTCCATACTAAGTAGGTTGATTTTATTAACTATGTGAATTGGGGATGAAACAGAGATTAATTAATTCTGTTGGTTATGCTTAGATTGCTATTTTCTGGATTGTAGACGGGTTAAGATATTGACAGAACAGATTTTACTTCATGCAGTGCACAGAAATAGAGTCAAAACAGTGCTGCATAAAGCAAAAATTGCTCTGTCGATATCTTTAGTTCATTACCATTGTAACAACGAATTCGTATCCTCTGCTAATCTTTTGAGTTAATAAATCTCAACCGTCCAATTTGTTTTAAGATTCGTGCAAACTAAATCTGCACTAATATTGAAAGACCTTTATGTTATAGGCAAGAGCCGGATTGACTCCGTTTAAAATCAGACCATTGAGTTAATGCAGAGGATACGCGTTCTGTAACAACGCCTCTCTCTGTTTTTTTTTTTCTCAGTTACGAAATCTATAATCTATTTGTCACTGCGATGACGAGTTGTTTGCATCCCTACTTTTTTAAACTTTTACCATATATGAGATAACTTATAATATGAAAAACTCTTAATTAGTTGATGACTATGGGTACATATATATATATTGAAGTGTTATAGTCATATGAGCTCCTACCTAACAAGATACATATATACTTAAATTAGTAAATTAGTACTCTTTGCTAATGACAAAGTCTTGAAACCTGACAGATAATATAAACAATGTTTGAAAGAGAAGAAAGATATTTTTGTATGTTTTTACATTTACAGTGCATACTGTATATATAGGAAGAAAGTCTAACTAAGGTACAAAACCAGCTCATGCAAATAGACAAAATAGAATAACAGCTCCTGGAATGAGATAAGAGAGAATCAATCCTTTGGGTTGTCATCTTGATCATCTGTGGCAGGGTCTTGCTGTGTATGACTCAGTGTTCTAAATAACGGTATGCAGTAGTCGGACAGACGGGGTGCTGCCAAGCGATTAATCGGTATGCGGCCGATTAATAAGAATTATGCGGACAATTTAATGTTTTTATTAAATTTATGTATATATATCATAATTTATTAAAAATAATTTATTTAACTCATTAAACTTATCAAATAAACTTAATTTAAGTTAGTTTTATTATTATAACATGACACTATGCTTATTTATTCTTAACACATAAGCATTTTGCATGTGTAAGTAACACATTTATTTATTCAAAAATAAATTTGAGAATTAAGTTTTTTCAAATACTAATAACATATTATTTGAAAGAAAGAAAATATTCAAACATAAAATCACTAAATTTAATTTATGATAATAACTTAATTTCATAAATAAACATGTCGTACTAATTGAAAAAATTACATCAGTAAGTACAAAAAATATATGGTATATAAATAATAGAATAATTAATCAATTTCAAAGTAAGTAAGAAGAAGAAAAAACATATATAAAAAAATATTGGATATATATCCAAGCACCAATAAAACTACAATACATGATTTATAAATCTTATTATCACACACTATCATAGAAAAAAAAAAAACAATGTGAAAAATAAATTTCACTGTAATAAACGAAAAAAAGGGGAATAAACGGGAATAAACGAGAATAAACTGGCGATTAAACGGAAAACGGCCGATTAAATGTTCGAAACCGCAAACATGCGTCCGTTAACAATGTGCGTAACGATTTGGCCACCGTTTCTGTTTAAATGGCCGTTAACAACGTTTTTTACAACACTGAAATGACTTGTAATATAATATACAAGTTCAAAACACGGATGATGAAACCTGACAGATAATGAATTGTTTGTTTTATGCAAGATGTGACAGTAGATATGTGATATGTGGTTTCCTTTTTTTGGTTGGCGCAGGGATACATCATATATTACTTTTCCTTGCTAAAAGGCAATTCTTTAAACAAATTGTAGACTGCGTTACAGCTTCAAATACTGCTTTTTTCTTAATTATTTTTCATATGAAGAGTATTACGTTCCTTAATTAATTTTCTATATTAAATAACATCTTTTTTTCAAGAAAGAAAAACAGTTAGGCCTTGTTCGGCCGCTCCATTGTTTTCGCGAGAAAAGAAAAATTCAGTTCAACTGAATTTTTATTTTCCCACGTGAATAGTAATTTTTAGTTCAATTCCCGTGCCCGCGCCCATTCCCAATGGCCCGCCGAACAGGCCCTTAGTCTTGCATCCCGGAAGAAATTAAACTTAGATTTTCATATTAATTTGAAAGTAAATATTTGGTTTAATTAATTACATTTTCTCCAAGTAACAACACCCAAATAAAATATTCTAGTTGGGTCGACTTCAAAGAACTAAGTAATTTAACTTCTGAAATATTTTAATTATAATAGTTAGCAATTTAATAATTAAAATAACACAAATAATTAGGTTTCAGTATTATACATTTATATGCAGTTAATTCTCTTAAAACTTACTAAAAAAATTATTATGCCATTATGCATCAGGTTTATACATTATATATATATACATGGTATACCAACCAACATGGTACTTGCAAGGGAATATACCAAGATATTCGATTTATATACCATCTTCTTAAACTCAGAAAGACAGAGTCAATGGGCAGCATTAATTTTTCGCATTTTTCTCAACTTAATTGTTACCTAGTCAATCATTATTGGAACTTAGTATTTTCCTGATTTATTATTGAAATTGACCTATTAATTAATAACATCATTAAACCTAATTCTTTTTTTTTTTTTAAGGTTGGTGGCCTAACGCCAGCAAAACATGTATTGATAATAAAAAGTTTATATACAAGGGTCTATTTAATAAAAAAAATCAAGCTATCCCTATACCTATCCCTATATTTACACTAGCAATAATCATTAAAACAATTCTTTACTACCTTATTTTACCCCCAATGTATGTAAAATTTCCTCTCAAACCCAAAAGTAATGCTAAACAAAATTAAAATCATGTGAATTGAAACCTTACAGAAATACATTCTCAACAATTCAAATAAAATAAAAACCAAGTACCAGATTTATAGATACGTTATTGAATATATGAATAGAGTACCAATGTAAATATGCAATTTCATGCAATCTGAGTATAAAATTCAATTCACTTGATTAACTTCAAAACATGCATCATTCTCATCATTTTTTGTTAAGCATGATATTTGTACTATATATATAGATAATTTTATAATGTTAAATTTTAAATTCAAATTTTATTTCTGATGATTTTGAATGCAAGTTGCTGTTGTAAATTTTTAGATCATACCTGTAGAAGAGAGTAGAGGGAAGCGACTGGAAGTAGATACCAAAAGAGTAGCCTTGTTCATCCAATGATTCAAATATGGTCTTCTGTGGCATGCCCTTTTTCAATATATCTGTATTGTTACTCGTCAGACCGTGCGAGGTAGCAGAGTGTACGTACTGCCGGTTTGGCTGAGTCGAGGCTGGGATTGATGCAAACCACTTATCACAGATTGAAAATTCCTTGATTAGTTCTTTGTAAACAGGCACTGCATCTGGTTTGAAGCCATTCATCACGGCTTCTGGTGTGCCGGGCTTTTCACTTTCGGCTTGTTGAGCGAAGCCATTCATCGGTGGTACCGCTATGTCTGGTGGGGTTATTGGAGTCTGGCCATCCACATATTTTACACCATAGATCTGCATAAATTGCACAATAACTTAATTATCTGTTTTCTGTTTGTTTGGGGTAAGAATGTACACTATATTTCTTTTACAATTCCTTTGCACATTCATGCCCATATATTTTGCAAATCAATATTTAATTCAACTAACTTTATATTTTGCACAGTATACATTTGGCAGAAATCAGATTGAAAAAGTTACTATACAACCAAAAGTTAAATATTTTCTTATACAATAAATGTTGCAAATGAAGTTAATTTCCAATATGTGCTTTTGAAAAACAAAAAAAAATTATATGAAATCTCAAACGAGAATGTCATAACATCAGTATATGTACATGATTTAACAAACCTGCTCATACATGGCTTGAATGGAGTGGCCAGGATCTGGATCAACATACGCAGAATTATTCCCGAAATAGATTTTTTTGGACGATTGGTCGGAGGTAGATAATGGGTTTGAGTATTCGTTATTACCCGTAACACCATCAATCTCTTGGTTTAAGGATTGCATCCAACCGAGCATGTGGTCAAATGATCGGTTCTCTTGCACCAGAACAACCACAGTTTTTATGTTATTTGCCATTGCTTTTGGTTTGGTTTTGGAATGATTAACAGATTATGAGGTGTGGTTGAAGGAAGAATGTATATACTATATAGTGATGGTATATATTAGGATTGAAATGCTAGTATGAGAGGTTTATGTGTATATATAGAATTTGGATTGGTGAGGCATATTCTGGAATGAAACCTTGGACAATGTCAACTAGAGTGCAAAAATGGTGCTCATATGCTAGCTTTTGAAAGAGATGGATGATCAGACAAGGTTTGGTAATTTAATCTGAAGTCTAATATACTATACTAGAAAGGAATAAATGTGATGGTAATGATATTGACAAAGTTTATTTTTCTCCATACAGCGCAGGACAATAGAGCCAAAACAGTGGTGCATATGACTCTTATGCTGCATGAAGCAAAACCTAATCTGTCAATATAGTCAAGTAGCTAACCATTCAAGGTTTTTTCTATTTGACACAAATTACTTTCCGTCTGATTGAAAGAGCTTGATTATATATTTATATGTGTTTCGGAAATGACATAATAACATGATTCGAGATTTTTTCCTTAAAGAAAACTAGCTTGTTTATACTTTATATTATGTTTTCGTATCTTGTTCTATTTCATCTGCTGCACACAAAATGTTCGGTATATATTTTAATGACAAAATTTATTTTTTCCTTTACACGGTTTCTAACGATTCAACGACAATTGTAGTACAATAGCTGGACCGAAATTTTTATAAATATACAAAACACGAAATTAATTTAACAATCTATACAAATTTTGAATATAATTTCAAAACTATCTACACCGATGATAGACTAATCGGTTTCATAGCTTGAAACCGTTGACCTATTCATCGGTCCCAGAATTCCCAAACCGATCAGTGTGTGATCCATCCCAGAACCGATGACAATATCATCGGTTTCAGAAAACTAGAACCGATGATACTGTTATCGGTTTAAGCCAAGCACGATTTTTAATGCTTTCTGCACACTTTTTGAAACAACGAATGACTCAGATTAAAATACTTTTTGTAATCATTACAAACTTGCGCAGAGTTTCCATTACAAACTTGAGATATTTTTGTAATCATTACAAACTTAGATATTTTTGTTAAATTTAATTTAAAATAATTTTTCATTTTTTTATTAATTAGAAAATGTTATAATTTATTTATTTTTTTTATTAAAATATTAGAAATATTTTTAAATTAGATAGAATACCATATAATTTGATTTATTAGAAATACTTAAACAAATAATTCAGATCAATATTTTTCAGATCGGATTTTTTATGGTTGTAAGAAAAATTAAAATATTTTTTTGTGTGTTATTAGAAAAAAATAAAAATGCTTTGAATTTGAATTATTGATCCCGGTTCAAAAGTCACTTCTAGATAAATACAGAAAATATTATAATATTTCTATTTTTGAAAAAATAAAAATTTAACAAAAATATCTCATTTGGATTAAAACTCTACGCAAGTTTGTAATGATTACAAACAGTGTTTTAATCTGAGTCGTCCGTTGTTTCAAAAAGTGTGCAGAAAGCATCAAAAATCGTGCTTAGCTTAAACCGATGACATTATCATCGGTTCTAGCTTTCTAAAACCGGTTCTAGGATGGATCACATACTGATCGGTTTGGGAATCCTGGGACCGATGAATAGGTCAGTGATTTCAGGCTATGAAACCGATTAGTCTGTCATCGGTGTAGATAGTTTTGAAATTCTGTTTAAAATTTGTATAGATTGTTAAATTAATTTCGTGTTTTGTATATTTATAAAAATTTCGGATAGCTGGAAGTAGGGTAATTATATCCCGGTATATATATAAGTATATTCCCTCAATAATATATATATATATATATCTGTTAATTGAAATTTTATACGGTGAGCTAGCCACGTTCCTTGATCCAGAGAGCAGTTAATATACGAGCTTATTAATTGAACTACATCTCTCCGAAACTAATGAAACAAAAAATATATACGAACATTTCCAGAAACTAATTGATGTTGTTTGAACAATTGTCAGTTTTTGCATGAAGAAATTCAAGTATATTCTTTCAAAATTTTCAAATTTCATAATTTTTTCCTTCAAAATTACAAATATTATATCTATCTTTCTACAACATAAAACAAACACTTCACAAAAAAATATATTGAATTTTCTAGGTCTTTCAGTCTGGTAATTTCTGCAGATCTCTAGTATTAGGGGTGTCAATGGATACAATATGGGTATGATGGAAGCATTTTCATACCCATAGTCATTAAGAGTTGACCTTACCCATACCCTACTCTTACCCGTTAAGAATTTTCCTTACCCTACCCTTTCCGTACCGGTTAAAATTAGTGGGTAACAAAACGGTAGCGGGTGAATAACAAATAATATTAATATAATTATTTTATTATTTTTATAAATATACCATCAAAACTCATCATGTCATACATATGCAATCACAATTACTAATATAAAAATCAAAATCAAATATGCAATCAATTCTAACTAATAATTTTTTTATAAAGAAAAAAACAAAAAAATACAAACATCTGTTCTAACAAATTCAAAATTCAATTCATTAATTAAATAATAAAACATTCAAATAAAAAAAAGTAATATGTTTAATATAATATTTATCTTACAACAAAATGCATACTTTTTCTCATGGATTAACATTGATACAATAATATGAGAAACATAAAATTGAATAAATTGAATATAATATTTATATATCTATATGTAATTTATTTTATATAATTATCTGTTACCCAATGGTACGAAATAGCCTTTACCCGTATCCATACCCATTTAGCTAACGAAAAAAAATTCTCACCCATATCCATACCCAATAAGCTAACGAAAAAAACACCTTACCCATACCCGTCTTATCGAATACGATATGAGTAGGATAAACAAGTAAACGGTTTTCATTGACACCCCTACTAGCACGCAATATACTAAGATTGTATGCTGTAAACTTACAGAAACACACAATTTACCAGAAATTTATTCCTAGTTTGTACAAAAGAAGGGTTTACATAAAAAAAAAAAAAGAACAGCAGAACAAGTCCTTGAGCATCTAGTAGTGTTAATTCCTTGTCCATTATATCAGTTTTGACTTGTTATTGGTAATGATAATTGGGGGAATTTCATATATTCCCATCAAAAACTATGAAATTATCGTATTTCCCCATCTAAAATTCATAATATCATATTTACCCTTATAAAATTTAAAACTCACAAATTTACTAAATTTATTGGCTTATAAAGTACTCATTTTATTCTTTAGTAAAAAATAAACTTATCGGTTTCCAAGAACAAATAATTCACTGCTCTGGTGTGACATTTAGACATGTACTTGTACATGCGTCACAAGTAAGATACTTGGTACATTCATTCCGTGCCTGTTCGATGATACTTCAATTGTGTTGTCAGTAGCATTCCTTGGGAAATTTATCCGTGCTTGTTCGAACGGTTCTGTTCTCTGTTTTTTTTTAAGAAATTATTGGCATGTTGGGGAATCATGAAGGCAAAACAATTACGCCTTATCTAGAGATCAAACAATTACATCTCATCTAGGGGTCAAACACTTACACCCCGGGGAAGAAGAAACAATCCCCACCTTAACTTAAGGACCGCCCTATGCCAAAGCCGACTCATATAAACATAATCATAAGTGCGGAATACAATACCTGATTCCATAACGTTGGCCATGGAATCCTCAACTGCGAAGAATCGTCTCCGTGAGCACGAGACTCGTCTTCTACGGCAAGAAGCCCTTCTCTCCTCGCCTTTGGTTGTATGGTCGTAGACTAGGTCTTCCAAAGCAATAAGATCGCCTCTTGAGAATCCCTCTCCAATTTTCTAAATGGAATTCTCCTCTCAATTCTTTGATGGTGAAAGAAAGGAGAAAGGCACTCAATTTCTGTAGAAGAATAACTTCTGAAAAGAGTTGGTTATCTTGTGCCTTGGGGACCCATCTATTTATAGTTTACACATTCTGGCAGCGCGACTGCGGGTGGTCCACCCGCACTGGATCTCACTGCGTCCGCACTGAGATAATTCGCGTCCAAATAACCGTCTTAAAACTTAGCCCAAATTTTCACTAAGTCCTGAGTGCGTCCGCACTGGATCCCAGTGCGTCCGCATTACGCTCGGACTTTTTCCGAATTGAACTTCAGAACCTGAGTGCGTCCGCACTCAGGTCCAGTGCGGGTGAACCACCCGCACTGGGCTCCCTGAAAACTCCCAGAATTTGGCTAAGTACTGAGTGCGTCCGCACTCAGATCCAGTGCGGGTGGACCACCCACACTGGGAGCCGACTGCGTCCGCACTGGGGTTCCAGTGCGTCCGCATTACGCTCGAACTTTTTTTGTGTTGTCCGAACTTCCCAAAATTTGGCTAAGTACTGAGTGCGTCCGCACTCAGATCCAGTGCGGGTGGAGCACCCGCACTGGGAGCCTAAAATATTTCCAGAATTTGGCTAAGTACTGAGTGCGTCCGCACTCAGATCCAGTGCGGGTGGACCACCCGCACTGGGCACTGACTGCGTCCGCACTGGGATCCAGTGCGGGTGGACCACCCACACTGGACGTCCAAAAGGCAGTTTTCTCAATTGCAAATTTCAGAATCAGTCCATCAATGATTTGATCTTTGCCCAAATTGTTCTACACACTTATGGACCGCATCCTATTGAATACATAGATTGTCTAATATCTTAATTCCATATTAGATCACTTTAACTGTGACAATCATATTGACAGTAAACAATTCATAATTATATTACATATATGCTCAACGTTGGATTAAGATCCAACAATCTTCCACTTGAGCAATATGTTATACTCTTTTAATTATGTATTGTCAGCCTTATGTGCGCACATACTTTTCTGTCATCCTTATGTATTCCCAAACCAATTCCGTCCATCAATCATATTAGCAAAGGACTAAAGCGGCTTTCGTCACATTTATTTTAGTCGTAACTCAACCATCAATAATCACAGTACTAATATAACTAAATGACATGAATCATGATGTGGATGTGTAGCATAGAAATTACACGCAGTTGTGATCTTACGTGCCAATTTCTAACTAGGTCTCCCACTTAAAACTTGAAACTAAATTTCATAAACTTATTGTAAAATGCAAAATTCAACTAAACAATTTGCAAACACATATCCAAATTTGAGGTCAAACTTAAAATAGAGACAGAAAACAAAATAAAACTCTTTTGCAAAACAATGCATATTACACAAAGAACTTGTTTCATGTTACAAGTTACATATCCAAAATAAGTAAATAGAACATCAAAATAGATAATTAACAAACTCCCACTAAAACTGAATTTTCCTAATAGGAATTACACCCATATGAGCAACATGCTCTTCAAACTTATTGGGTGGTAATCCTTTAGTGAGTGGATCCGCTAACATGGAGTTTGTCCCTATATGTTCTATTGACAACTGACCTTTCTGTACTCTCTCTTTTACAACCAAAAATTTAATGTCAATGTGCTTGGACTTTGACGAACTTCGATTGTTATTTGCGTATAGCACGGCTGAGTTATTGTCACACAACAATTTTAGTGGTTTCTCTATAGACTCCACTATGCGCAGCCTAGTGACAAAATTGCGTAGCCATACACCATGATTCGATGCTTCATAACATGCAATGAATTCTGCGGCCATTGTGGAAGATGCTATAAGTGATTGTTTAGCACTCTTCCACGAAATAGCTCCTCCAGCTAACATGTAAATGTAGCCGGATGTCGATTTCATGCTATCTTGGCATCCTCCAAAATCAAAGTCGGTATACCCAATGACCTCTAGCTTATCCGACCTCCGATACGTGAGTATGTGGTCTTTTGTTCGCTTCTGGTACCTCAAGACCCTTTTGGCTGCTTTCCAATGATCTAGACCTGGATTTGACAAGTATCGGCCCAACATGCCAGTGATGAACGCAATATCTGGACGCGTACACACTTGCGCATACATTATGCTCCCAACAACTGAGGCATATGGATACTTTTGCATTACTTCCTTTTCTATAGGATTCTTTGGGCATTGGCTAAGACTAAATTTGTCTCCTTTTGCCACAGGGGTATTTCCTGGTTTACTGTCTTGCATGCCATACCTTTTCAGGACCTTTTCGATATAATTCCTTTGGGACAATCCTAATATACCTTGGGTTCTATTCCTCAGTATCTCAATCCCTAGGACAAATGATGCATCACCAAGATCTTTCATCTCAAAATTCTTCATCAGAAATTTCTTGGTCTCATGCAACATATTTATATCATTGCTGGCAAGTAATATGTCATCCACATATAAAACCAGGAACACGAACTTACTCCCACAGAACTTGAGGTATATACACTCATCCACAACATTTGCCTCAAAACCAAACGACATAATCACATTGTGGAATTTGTAGTACCATTGACGAGACGCTTGCTTTAGTCCATAGATGGATTTCTTAAGTTTGCACACCATAGACTTTACATCTCCCGATACATAGTTTTCTGGTTGCATCATATAGATCGTTTCTTCAATGTCACCATTTAGAAACGCTGTCTTAACATCCATCTGATGAAGCTCTAAATCAAAATGCGCAACTAATGCCAATATAATCCTTAAAGAGTCTTTCAGTGAAACCGGAGAGAAAGTCTCTTTATAATCGATGCCTTCCTTTTGTGTAAAACCCTTAGCGACAAGACGCGCCTTATATTTCTCCACATTGCCTTTCGAATCCCTCTTGGTTTTAAATATCCATTTGCAACCAATAGGTTTCGCACCTGATGGTAATGGGACAATTTCCCAAACATCATTGTCAGCCATAGATTTTATTTCCTCATTCATGGCATCGATCCACTTGTGAGAGTTAGAGTTTTGCATGGCTTGTTGTAAATTTATGGGGTCATTTTCCAACATGCCAACATCAAACTCATGTTCTTGAAGGTAAACCACATAATCCGAAGATATTGCAGACCTTTTCTCTCTAGCAGATCTTTTTATTGGCACTTCTAAATTTTCTTGAGAATTTCCAGCATTGTCTACAACAATTTGGCCAACAACAACATCATCTATAATTTCTGGAATTTCTCTTTGTGTTGTTTGATCTTGTTGAGTTTGGTCTTCAATAATGGTTTCGTTTTCGACAATTGTATTTTGAGTAAAAATGGGTTCAATATCCACAAAACTCTCAACACCTGAGGGAACATTTGCACATTCCTCTTCGAATTCAAAATCCATTATTGTATCTCCCCCCGCAAACTCAACATCCTCAAAAAATTTTGCATTTCCCGTCTCAAAAACTGAATGTTCTGTAGGATTATAAAACTTAAAACCCCTTGATCGCTCGGGATACCCAATAAAATAACAACTAACAGTCCTTTCATCCAGTTTCTTCTCGTGCGGCCTATAAGGCCTTGCCTCAGCTGGACATCCCCATACACGCAAGTGTTTTAAATTAGGCTTTCGCCCATTCCAAATTTCATATGGGGTTTTGTTAGTTGCTTTAGTGGGTACTCTATTTATGATATATGCTGCTGTCTTTAAGGCTTCACCCCATAGATTTTGTGGTAAAGTAGTACGACTCATCATACTTCTTACCATATCCTTAAGCGTTCTATTGCGCCTCTTAGAAACACCATTCATTGCTGGCGAACCGGGCAATGTATATTGAGGTACAATTCCACATTCATCTATGAACTGTGCAAAAGGCCCTCGACATTGCTCACCCGATCCATCATATCTGCCGTAGTATTCACCACCACGGTCAGATCTAATGGCCTTAATGCGTTTGTTAAGTTGTAACTCAACTTCCGCTTTGAAACTTTTGAACATGTCAAGGGCTTGAGCCTTTTCTTTAATTAAATATATGTAGCCATATCTTGAATAGTCGTCTATAAAACTAATAAAATACCGCTGACCATTTCTTGTAGCCGTTGGAAACGGACCACAGATATCGGTATGAATTAATTCTAAGACTTCTGAACACCTTTTGGCTTCATATTTTCTGAAATTGGTTTGTTTCCCTTTTATGCAATTAATACAATCATTAAGATCTGAAAATTTTAAGGGTTCAAGAATTTCATCAGACACAAGTCTTTCAATTCTACGTTGAGAAATGTGACCTAATCGCTTGTGCCATAATGCAGCCGAATTCTCATTTGTTAATTTTCTTTTCTTACTATTTGTATCCACATGCAAGGCTTCAATATAAGAACTATTGACATCCAAAGAATATAGATTATCATAAACCGAAAGAAAACCAGAACCAACTTGTTTTGAATCATGAAACAAACTGAATTTTTCATTTCCAAAAGTACAAGTAAATCCATACTTATCCAAAGAAGAAATAGAAATTAAGTTACGTCTAAAAGACGGTACAACAAATGTCTCATACAAATTCAAATAAAATCCTGATTTTAACAATAATCTATAAGTTCCAATAGCCTCCACCTCAACTTTATTGCAATCGCCCACAAAGATGAATCTTTCATCATCACTTGGCTTCCGGCAATTTAGGCAGCCCTGCAAAGATATACTTATGTGAGTAGTTGCACCTGAATCTATCCACCAAGTATATCTAGATACAGAAGATAAATTAACTTCCGTACAAACCATAACAAGATATTTACCTTTCTTAGCATGCCATGCGTGATAATTCTGGCAATGAATCTTCTTGTGTCCAACCGCACCACAGAAGTAACAGGGATTTTCAGATGTGGCAACTTTCTTGCCCTTATTCTGTTTCTTATTGGTGGTCAATGCAGCATCTTTATTATCCTTAGTCTGATTGGATTTCTTACGCTTAGCCGGTCCCTTAGATTTGGAAGTAGTAGCAACATGGGCACTTTCTGTCTTATCCTGTTTCAGTCTTTCCTCTTCTTGCACACAATGTGAGATGAGCTCATTAAGTGTCCATTTTTCCTTTTGACAATTATAGCTCACCTTAAACTGTCCAAAGTGTGAAGGAAGGGATATCAATGCTAAGTGCACCAAGAGATCATCAGAAATCTCCAACTTAAGTGTCCTTAGTTTTGAAACAACATTAGACATCTCCATGATATACTCCCGAATACTTCCCTTTTCCTTATACTTCATTGAAACAAGTTTCGTCAAGAGTGTACCAATTTCAGACTTTTCATTCTTGACAAACCTTGTCTCAATTTCGGCCAAATATTCCTTAGCGTTAGTAATCCCATCAGTAATCGAGCCTCTAAATACCTCTGGAATGGACCTTTTCATAATCATTAGACTCACTCTATTGGATCTGTCCCACCTCTCCTTCCCCTTATTTTCTTCAGGGGTAGAGGTATCAATAATGGTGGGACAGGCCTCTCTGAATGCTAAGTCTAAATCCATGACACCGAGAGTTATCATAACACTCTCCTGCCAATACTTGAAATTTGATCCATTCAACATCGGAATATCTTTAAGGCTAGTAGTAATGCTTGCTGAAAAATACGAACAAAAAACACACAAAACAACCACGATTTAGTGAAAAATTCTAAATTTTTATAAATTATATTCAAATAAAGGCTAAACATTTCCATCATTAACAAAGCATCGGTTTCCATTAATTTGTCATCGGAGGGTAACGAATTAATTTCTTATGATACTTTGGCGCAATAATAAAGCATTGATGATTTAGTGACATATCGACAATATGCCTTCCGGAGGGCCGACTTATTGACATATGTAATAAGACATAATAATCATCACTACACTTTATTATCACTTAATTGTACATATAATTTCAACAACCATTATCTTCCGGAGGGCCGATAAATGATTGCTTCCATCAAATGCACACCTAATTTCCTTTTATACAATGAATATAAATTAACTTTGTCAAAAGAGGCACCGGAGGGTACGATAATGACTCAATCAATTCAATCCAAGGTATATATATAAAACCTTAATACCTTTATAAGAACAATAATTTATACCTTAGTCACAAAATAAAAGTGCAATTAAATAAATATAATTGCATCATAACAATTGTATTCATTTTCTGGATTTTCCCGAGTCTAGTGCGGATGCACTAAGTATGAGTGCATCCGCACACTTTTTTTTTTTTATATATCCGAATTTAGGGAAAATAATGAAAATAAATGACTACAGTTGTTATGCTGAATTATGACACGTTCTAGAGAGACAAACTTCAAAAAATTGGAAGCACCTTAATAATAACCTTTCAAATTTAGAAATTTATTTCTAACTTTGTAAATTCCTAATTCCAAAATTTCCCAGAAAATTGCCAAATGAATGGCATGCGGAATTTCATGCGTGCCATGGTAGGCCACAAAGTATTCCAAGACCGAATCTTGATTAGGAATTTTCCGATTTCTAATGGAAATCTTCGAGGAAACCCTAACCAACTTAATAACTTGAAAAACTGAGCAATTAGGATCTTAATTAAAATATAATTTTGTGCTCTCCAAACTTCAATTTTCAGATCAAAACCAATCAAGAAAATCCAACAAAAAATCAACGAAAAAATCATCAATTCAAATCCTAATTCTCTCTAGATCCAAAAAACCTAATCCTTCAGCATAACCTGGCTCTGATACCACTTGTTGGGGAATCATGAAGGCCAAACAATTACGCTTTATCTAGAGATCAAACAATTACATCTCATCTAGGGGTCAAACACTTACACCCCGGGGAAGAAGAAACAATCCCCACCTTAACCTAAGGACCGCCCTATGCCAAAGCCGACTCATATAAACATAATCATAAGTGCGGAATACAATACCTGATTCCATAACGTTGGCCATGGAATCCTCAACTGCGAAGAATCGTCTCCGTGAGCACGAGACTCGTCTTCTACGGCAAGAAGCCCTTCTCTCCTCGCCTTTGGTTGTATGGTCGTAGACTAGGTCTTCCAAAGCAACAATATCGCCTCTTGAGAATCCCTCTCCAATTTTCTAAATGGAATTCTCCTCTCAATTCTTTGATGGTGGAAGAAAGGAGAAAGGCACTCAATTTCTGTAGAAGAATAACTTCTGAAAAGAGTTGGTTATCTTGTGCCTTGGGGACCCATCTATTTATAGTTTACACATTCTGGCAGCGCGACTGCGGGTGGTCCACCCGCACTGGATCTCACTGCGTCCGCACTGAGATAATTCGCGTCCAAATAACCGTCTTAAAACTTAGCCCAAATTTTCACTAAGTCCTGAGTGCGTCCGCACTGGATCCCAGTGCGTCCGCACTGGATCCCAGTGCGTCCGCATTACGCTCGGACTTTTTCCGAATTGAACTTCAGAACCTGAGTGCGTCCGCACTCAGGTCCAGTGCGGGTGAACCACCCGCACTGGGCTCCCTGAAAACTCCCAGAATTTGGCTAAGTACTGAGTGCGTCCGCACTCAGATCCAGTGCGGGTGGACCACCCACACTGGGAGCCGACTGCGTCCGCACTGGGGTTCCAGTGCGTCCGCATTACGCTCGAACTTTTTCTGTGTTGTCCGAACTTCCCAAAATTTGGCTAAGTACTAAGTGCGTCCGCACTCAGATCCAGTGCGGGTGGAGCACCCGCACTGGGAGCCCAAAATATTTCCAGAATTTGGCTAAGTACTGAGTGCGTCCGCACTCAGATCCAGTGCGGGTGGACCACCCGCACTGGGCACTGACTGCGTCCGCACTGGGATCCAGTGCGGGTGGACCACCCACACTGGACGTCCAAAAGGCAGTTTTCTCAATTGCAAATTTCAGAATCAGTCCATCAATGATTTGATCTTTGCCCAAATTGTTCTACACACTTATGGACCGCATCCTATTGAATACATAGATTGTCTAATATCTTAATTCCATATTAGATCACTTTAACTGTGACAATCATATTGACAGTAAACAATTCATAATTATATTACATATATGCTCAACGTTGGATTAAGATCCAACAATTGGCACATTCATTTCAACCTTTGTGGTTTTTTTTACTGGGTACAGGTGAAAATTTTCTTCACAGTTGTACAGTAGCCAATATATGAAAATTGTTCTGTTGATTTGTTAACAATAAAGAAGCTATGTACATAAAGATATCTCAATATATTTTTTTTTTCAGAAAATTAAAATAAATAAAGAAAGATTAAAGTGAAACCAAATAACAAATAAATAACATAAAGAGATCTCAATATATGACATGAATTTCTTATTACTGTAATTATAAGTTATAAATAATCCAATAAGTGCAACCAAATAACAAATAGAATATGCACTTCAATCCTCTTAATTATTCTATCTTAAAAATCAATAATTTTTCTCAAATTACAATTACAATCTGTTATATTTTCCTTCTCATTTCAACATTCAATTCCTGTAATCTTTGTCAATGAATCAGAATATTCTGGCAGAAATGTGGCATTTCAATTGCCATCAGCAACACCACGGCCGCAACCGAAATAAGCTAATATTTTCCAAATTTGTGATCTGCTGTGCTGATCATCTGGCTTCTTCGGTAACACGATTGGGACGTGGGACTCATCCATTCCTGCTTCAATGCATCGGTCACATTCTTTGCGAAATACCTTATAAGCGTTGTTTACGTACTGAGCGGCCTCTGCTACTGTCATTCCTTCTACCAGTTTGTCAGGGTAGATATCTTTAGCATGGTCACCGTTCAGTACCGCTGCCAACTGCACCATCTCTTTTTGAAAATCTGATATTTTTGCGTCCTCCTTTGCACCCGTCTGTCGCAATTTCTTGGCCTCTGGCAAACTCGCTACAAATACACCAACAATTTAGTTATCTCTTTGTAATTAATTGAACAGTTCATGAGAGAAAACTGATCTCATTTTGTTCAATAACCTGGGCAATCTTTTCTTGGACTGGTACGTGATAGAACGGATTCGAATGTACCGGCCCAAGCATCACGTTTAGTCAAGAAGTTATTGGTGTTGAAAATCTTTTTCACCGTAGCAGGAATAGAGGAGTGCTCGAACTGGGATGTCGAATCTGGACCCGTTGGCCTATGGAGCACTGCACATGCAAGATTTCAGTACCCATTTTCATATAATGAAGAAATAATGGTTCAGAAAAAAAAAAACAGAATACTATAAATTTACCTGTGCCGGGTTCAACCCATGGAGAGATGAAGAAGGTCGGCACCCGAACCCCGAGACGGTTGAACAGAAAATTGAAGTTGTTACCTACAATATCGTCTGGGCTGGGCACACCGACAACCGGAGTTGGTACATGATCATAGAACCCACCATTCTCGTCATATGTTATGATGAACAGCATCTCATCCCATTGCGGGCTTGATCGGAGTGTTTCGTAGACCCTTTTTACGAAATTTTGACCCTCTGAGACGTCATGCGACGGGTGGTCATCATTTGCAGCAACGACATGTAGATCATAATAGCGTTGTTCGATGACGACGTAGTTTGGCAGCTTTCCTTTCTTGCAATGCTCTTTGAATGATAAATCGAATAGATGAAAATTGTCGACGTACTTGAGTTTTCTCAGGTTCCTACAAACAAATTGGGTTCATTTTTTATTTAACAATATAGATAATAGATTGCAAAACTATAGCATGCAACTCTTCATTTTCTTATTAGGAGGACTTCAAGTCTGTACCAATTATGTTGATGTTTGTGAAATCAAATTATATTTTCATGAACAAATTAATCACTTTTGTTATGAATACCACTCTGCTAGGTTGCCACTGATGCAGGGGCGGACCCAGGATTTTCGTTAGGGGGACAAAAAAATATCGAATCGGATTTAAATAGCTAATCGGATTCAAATTCATTAACTAATTAAGTACTTAATAAAAAATAATGCTTTAATTTATACTTTTCAATACTATGACTTGTAATTTCTGATATTTTAATCTATAATTATAATTATTAATCATAATTGAAGAAATTTACTTTAATTTTAACTCTAAATTTAACCCGAACTAACAAATTAAACATCCAGCGGGGGGCAAAAATTTTTCCAGAGAGGGACAGAGTTGATCGAAACACCCCGACTTCCACTAAAACGCAAAATTCAGAGGGGGCAGCTGCCCCCCCTCTAGTTGCACTTGGGTCCGCCCCTGCACTGTGTGTTGTAACCATATTTAATTTGAATTTTTGACACATTTATTTATATACATCTAGTAATATGAAAAATTAATCTAGCTGTTCTCCTAAATTATGCACAATTGGTGCGTGTAAGCGTGTTGAAGTGTCATAATCATACCCTACCTAAATTAGACAGATTTGCAAGACTAATCTTTGCTATTGACATGCTGTCTAACAAGTTTAAATTCAATACAGGGATGAAGGCTAGTATCTGTAACGTGACTTTAGAAATTAATATTGACTAGTGGATAAATTTTCCTAGCTAAAAAGAAACTTTTGAGTTATCAATTTATTAAACTTGTAAGCAACGTTAAGGATTCAAATACTCCTTTAATTTATATTTTCTATTCTTTGGGTATCTTATCTCTAAATTTATTAACTTAATTAATTATTTGAAACAGATCTTTCCATATTTATATATCTTAAAACTGACGTGTTAAGTATCTATTTCTTTAAAAGAAATGTTTGCTGTATTTTAAAATTTCATGCAAATGAATTGTCCCTGAAAAATATTAACAGTAAGATAAAAGAAAATTTGGTTATTAATTTACACACCCTCATACCATGGACATAAATGTAATTAAACTCAGACCAAAGGGCTGACAAGTAAGAAAATCACAAAGATAAGCAGATAGACAATTATAGAAAGTAAAACAGTAACAGGCAAATCACATATATATTTGAAATAACAGAGAACAGGAAGTCATATCAGTAAAAGGTGTGTGTTCATGTAAATTGGATCATACCTGTAGAACAGCGTCGAGGGTAGGGACTGGAAGTAGATACCGAATGTGTATCCCGCTTCATCCAATTCTTCAAATATAGTTTTTTGTGGCATGCCTTTTTTCAATATATCGGTATTGTTACTCGTCAGACCGTGTGATGTGGCCGAGTGCACATACTGACGGTTTGGCTGAGTTGAGGCTGGGACGGGTGCGAACCACTTGTCACAAATTGCAAATTCCTTAACCAGTTCTTTGTAAACAGGCACTGCATCTGGTTTGAATCCATTCAGCACAGATTCTGACATGCCGGGCTTTTCACTTTCGGCTTGTTGAGCGAAACCATTCATTGGTGGTACCGCTATGTCTGGTGGGGTTATTGGAGTCTGTCCATCCACGTATTTTACGCCATAAATCTGCATAAGTTGTAAATTTTTTAAAGTTCTTTACTGTCTATTAATAAGATTTACATAAAATGTTTCTTTCAAAATTTATCTGCTTTGGTTATATATATGTAAATTTAGGATTTTGGTCATAGCTTCCAATTGGCTGCATTATACATTGAAAAACAAAATGTATGACTTCCTTTCATATTCACCCAAAATTAACAACGAAACAAATAATAGTCCAAAAGGTATCCATGAACCTCAAATTATTTCAAGTGTCATCTTAATTTTCTTATATAAGATAATTAAGCTTTGATCAGTTGAAGGTGATAATTATCTAAAGTTATCAAAACCTGCTCGTAGATAGCTTGAATGGAGTGGCCAGGATCTGGATCAACATACGCAGAATTATTCCCGAAATAGATTTTTCGGGACGATTGGTCGGAGGTAGATAACGGGTTTGAGTATTTGTTATTATCCGTCACGCCATCAATCTCTTGGTTCAAGGTTTGCATCCAACCAAGCATGTGGTCGAATGATCGGTTCTCTTGTACCAGCACAACCACAGTTTTTATATTCTTTGCCATTGCTTTGGTGTAGTTGTGGAATGATACTGTGGTGTGGTCAGGGAGAAGTATAATTTATATGCTGAGATAGTACAAATTGTGATTAGAAAGCAAGTAATATGTTTAGAACATGATGGGGATAAGCGGGGTATATTCTAAAATGAAACCCTGAAGATTAATTAGCTAGTGTGCACGTATTGTATTTAATTATTGGCTTTGACAGAGATATATGGAAAGAAAAGGGATAAAGATATTCACAGAGCTATTTGTGCTTCATGCAGCGTACTGATCATCTACTTCTTGATTTTGTTTCTATTGACCTTGCGCTATGTGAAGCAAAAATAACTCTGTCAATATCGTTACTCAGATTTGGTGTAGACATGGCGCTACAATATGTGAAATTCTAATGTAATAAAATGGTATATTATAAATAAGAAGAGAGATCAAGTTACAGTAATTTTGAGTTACAACAAAGTTATAATAAATGGTATAGAGAAATATTTCTGATATTTGTTCTTAGTCTTTTTGTATTGATTTCAAACAGAGAAGATTACAACCTATATAGGAGATTACAAAATGTATGAGCTGTGCTACAAGTTAAAACAGAAAGAGCTGTAGAAGAAACATAAAGAATAATGCGGTTATCTCTCTGGTTTTTTTTGGTTGAAGTTGAAGCTATCTAATTATTTAATATTCTTGTTATTAAAATAAATAATTTTATTTATCCGAATTTCAAACTCATGATTTTTCACATAAAAATTATGTGTCTTTCTCACTAGATCAAAAACAAGTTTTCTATGAGATGAGAACTATCTTAGAGAATAACATCTCAATTTGAAGACTGAAATGGGGAAGTCTATTTAGTATTTACAGTTTATTATATATGATTGATGAACCATGGAAATAATTTAGAAACTAGGGTAACCATTTCGAGTTTGTTTAATTTTTCAATTTCAAAAAATTAAGCCCCGCAAAAGCTTTTTTGTTCTTCTATTAAAATTCGTCGTTCTATAATTTTTCTAATACTCTCAATTTTCAAATATTGGTCAGGACATGTGGAGAAACGCATTAAGGTGGCAGCTCAAAACTGGTTACCGAAGGATCTCCGTGACATACCTCTTCGGGTTTGGGACCCAAAGGATAGCCATCTGGTGTTGTGCCAAGCTGAAGAAGAAGAAAAAGGAATGCATCTAGGTGGTAATGCAGGTGGCACTGGTAGCCCAGCGAATTGAAGACACGAAGGCAGCACCATAGTTTTGTTTAGATCCAGAGTTAGGATACATTAACATCAACCTCATTACTAGAGGCTTATCAATAGTTTGTTTCTCAATAATTGTGTTTTGGTGGTTAGTGAAACGTAGGGCCTTTATCTTCTATTGTTTGTTAGAGATTTTGGTTGTGTTTTGTTGGTTGGATGTTTCGCTCGGATGACTGTAACTTAACTGGTATGTTTCATATATGAAACGGGCATTCATATGCCTTTCATCAAAAAAAAAAAAAAAATGTTTTATTATACATTTTCTGGATTTTTTTTATTTAGCACCCCAAAAAATCGTTTTAAAATAAATAGCACTAGAACCACTATTTTATCAAAAACGACACTCTTGCGGACTCAATCCGCTCACCCAGAAGGACCAGTGCGTGGACTGAGCAAGTGCACCAACTGGTGGGCGAACTGAGGGCGCAGACCTAGATACGCGGATACACGAACTGGACGTTTACTTTTATATGCTGAGAAGGCCAAGTTGTTATTGATTTTAGATAGGTGTGTGTGTGTGTGTGTATGAATCATAAATTTGAAATTATACAATTTTTTGATCAGGCATCTGGGTCTGCGCCTTCAGTTCGCGCACCAGTTGGTGCACCTACTTAGTCCGCGCACTGGTCCTTCTGGGTGCGCGGATTGAGTCCGCGAGAGTGTTGTTTTTGATAAAATAGTGGTTCCAGTGCTATTTATTTTGATAAAATAGTGGTTCACTGTGATATTAATAATATTTGCATTAACAATTTAAGCTGTTGAATATGTAAATAAATTAGAAAAACTTCACTTGAAAGGAAGGCGATATAAATGGATAATACTTACGTTACATCAGTTTCATTTTTCTTAGCCCTAAAACATCATTTGTTGCTATTGGATCTGATAACTAACTTCATAAACTCATCACTAAACATCTCCACCTCAATTTTCATGTGCACCTAAAAATGCTTATTTAGATATTATAAATGTTGGATTCATACTTGTGTACTGTGAAATGTAAATTTGCCTATTTCAATATGAAATACTGTAAATAGTCGTCATATGATTTTTTACCTATAAAAATATATTTTGGTAGTTGTCAATGGTTATTTTAATTTTCTGAACTCATTATTCTGATCTCTAAATTTCCACTTAATTATTTCACCATGCCCGCTCGGATATTGCAAAATACACATTGGATCATTTTATAATACATCTTAAAATGTATATTTATTTATTTTTTTTTTAAAATCGACCAAAAGAGTTTACTAGAGTTTAAGAGTGCGGTTTTTTTTTTTTTTTTTTTTCTAAAATTGTTGCTTGCTTGCTATAGGGTCCAAAGTATGTAAACGAGCTGGTTTGGATCAAGCTGGGTCTTAACTCTGCTCATTAATTCTGAACTGAGCGAGCTGGATCTAGGACTTCCGAGTTAAAACCTCAACTCAAACTCGTGACAAGCCAATCCGAGTTAGCTCACGAGTTGACGAGCTGGCTCACTGGGTCTCGCTGGACCTTGTTTTAAGAAGAAAACAAATTTTAAAAACTATTTTGAACCGAGTTGAACCGAGCTGGATCGAGCTTGACAGTATAAAATGCATACAAATTCACAAATTGATGCCTAACCGAGCTAGCTCGCGAGCTGACGAGCAAGCTAGACCCCAGCTCAAACTCGTTAATTCTGGACCGAGCTGGCTCGTTAACAGCTCGGTCCAGTAACAAACGAGCTGTTAGTAAATGAGCCAGATACGAGTCACGATCGAACCACTAGCTACGAACTTTTTTGCCACCCTAGTCCAAACTGCTGCTAACACACAGCCATTTATATTATCGGATTCCGTTTTTCTTACAACTAGTTCCTATCCATTAATTGCTCTGCCGGAGCCCATTTTAAGTAAAGAAAATATGAAGCAACATCTAAGTTTGGCCCACAGCCCACTACTGCTTCCTTAGACAGGAAGGGCAAGAAGCAAGTAGGCCCAAGGGAAAGGCCGAGGAAAAGAGTAAAAAAAAAGAAAAAAATAATTATTTGCCCCTCTAAAACTTTCAAATTTGAAAAATATCATCACAAAACTATAAATCTGAAAAATACAGCTCTAAACTTAGTTAATTCTTAAATTTACCACAAATACACAATTTTTATATTTTTTTTATTCAAAATTAACTAAAAAATACAATTTACGTATCTCAAAACTGTATTTTTCAGTTAATTTTTAACAAAAAAAAGTATAAAATTGTATATTTGTGGCAAATTTAAGAATTAACTAAGTTTAGAGTGACATTTTTCAGATTTGAAGATTTTGAAGTGACAAATAACTAATTTTTTCAAAAAGAAAACCAAAGACGAAATTGGCGACCAATAATAAATTAAGTGTTGATTCGGACTGATTTAATATTATATTCAGCAGACACGTAACGAATTAGGACAAAGCTACAATTAGATTCAACAAATACTCAGCTAATTTGGACTTTATTATTATATTATATATAAATAAGGGATCTCTCGGGTCTACAAGTGGGACCCTTGAATATTTCAGACCCCACAAGGCCGCAAAGCTAATGCAACATTTTTTTTTCCAAAAGATTCTGAACAAAATTTATTCAGAGTCAGATCTAAACGGTATGATTGATGTTAAAATTTACATGGACGGTTTAGATTTACAGGATCAAGCAAATATAATATGCCTTTTCTGTTCAAAAGATTTTGGACAAAATTTTCAAAATCTTCCTTCATAGTGTTTCACTTTTGATCAATGAATAGATATAGTACTTTATGTTCTAGATTTTGTAAATTTTCAACTTGGTATCGAGCAATAAACTGTTTTCGGCAGTGTTTTGAAATTCAATTCTCATTTGATATGCGGAAGGCCACCGCATACTGCATATACGGTATGTGGCCGCATATGCAGATTTTTATTCGGATTTATATATGCAGATTTTAAATGAGAATTCGTAAATATAAATAAGCATACAGTAATATGTGGTATGACTCACTGTTAATATACTCTAAACTGGTATTTTTTTTATCATTGTTAATATACACTAAACCGGTAATATGCTCTAAACTTCATATTCGGACCGAATATAGATTTTTTATTCATATTGAAACCGAATAGGAATATTCCGCCGAATATTCGACCGAATATACTGAATTTTAAAACACTACTTTTAGGTTATATACTTGAAAACTATCTAGATATCCTTTGAAATCCTCTAGTACTGATAGATCAAATTTGAAAATTAGGTACAAATTTTCTTTTCCATAGACAAAATAAAGAGTATATTGAAAATCCAAAGTGCGCCACTACCATCACCATCTACTGGTGGGTGGGCGGCGCCCGCAACTACATAATCAGGATTAATTCTAAATCAGGATTAATTCTAGATAGCATTGGCTTTAAAGTTTAAACTGTATGATTGATGTTAAAATTTACACGAATAGTTTAGATTTACATGATCATTTGCATTTACTGAGTTTTAAATTATTTGCACCAATTTCAACACAAATCAAACCGTTTAAATCTGATTTTGAATAAATTTATCCAATAACTATTCGAGATTTTTTTATTTATATTCAAAATTAAATACAAATTGTCAAAATTGACCACAGAAGCTGGGTTTTAATAAAAATGCCCAAACCGGGTCCTTAATTTTTAATAGAAACTGGCCAATAATTGGCCGGTTTTTATTTTAAAATTGTTTTTTTGGTTTTTGGAAACTGATGTAATTTATTTATTTTTTGTATTAAATCATTAGAAATTTCTTTTTGTTTTTTTTTAAATTAGATAGAATAATATATAATTTAATTTATTAGAAAGACTGAAACAAATAACCCGGCTCAATATTTATCAGACCAGATTTTTCGCAGTTGTAAGACAAATTAAAATATTTCTTTGTGTTATTGGAAAAAAATAAAAATACTTTAAATCTGAGTTATTGATTCCGATTCAAAAGTCACTTCTAGATAAATACAAAAAAAATGTGAATTCTTCTATTTTTGAAAAAAGAATTCCGCAAGTGTGCCAGAATTTTTTTAAAACTATGTTCTCTTAATTTTCATTTTGAAAATTGAGATATTTTATTATTTTTATTAAAATTTTAGAAATTTTTGATATGTTTCTTTGAAATTAGATAGAATACCATATAATTTAATTTATTAGAAAGACTTAAACAAATAGCTTGGCTCAATATTTTTCAGACCGGATTTTTTGCTGCTGTAAGACAAATTGAAATATTTCTTTGTGTTATTGAAAAAATAAAAATGCTTTGAATTTGAATTATTAATCCCGGATCAAAAGTCACTTCTAGATAAATATAGAAAATAATTGAATTCTTCTATTTCTGATAAAATAAAATATTCTATTTTTGAAAAAATAAAAAATTCAATGGTGTCAGAATTCAAATCTGACACACTTGCGGAATTCTTTGTATTTTTTCAAAAATGGAAGAATTCAAATACTTTTTGTATTTACCTAGAAGTGACTTTTGAACTAGAATCAATAATTCATATTCAAAGCATTTTTATTTTTTTTCCAATAAAAACACAAATAAATATTTTAATTTTTCTTAAAGCTGAGAAAAATTCGGCCTAAAAAATATTGATCCGGATTATTTGTTGTAGTCTTTCTAAAAAAATAAATTATATAATATTCTATCTAATTTTAAAGAAACAAAAAGAAATTTTCTAATGATTTAATACAAAAATAAATAAATTACATTATTTTATAAAAGCACAAAAACAAATTTAAAATAAGAACCAGCCAATTATTAGTCTGTTTTTATTAAAAAATTAAGAACCGGCCAATAATTGGCCAATTTGGACCATTTTATAAAGAGGAGGGTTCAAATGCACCATGGTTTTGTGCTCTAATTATGCTCCACATCTTTATCTCTATTTTTAAAATCCGAATAGTCGATGCGAACCGCTCAAAATAATTATTACAATAAAATATGCTCGGAGACCAAATTTTACATTTTTTTAGAATTTTTTTACTATTTTTTTGATAGGTCCAAAATTTTAGTTTCCAAGAGATCCTGGACCATCCAAATAAACGATATTGTACCTACAAAAAAAATAGTAAACAAATTCTAAAAAATGTAAAATTTGGTCTCCACCCATATGTTATTGTAAGAATTATTTTGAGCGGTTCGGATCAATTGTTCGGATTTTGAAAACGGAAATAAAAATTTAGAGCATAATTGGAGCACAAAATCATGGTGCATTTGAACACTCCTATTTTATAAATAGCTTATATGAACATATTTAATAATTTGTATTTAATTTTGAATATATATAAAAATAAAAATCACGGAATAACTATCGGACAAAACCCAGTTCCTTTAGATATCGACGTTATATATATTTTATTGGAGAGAGGGGGGTGTCCGATGCCCATCGGACCAAAACAGTGTTCGATTGGGGTTTGGGCCGTCCGATTCATTTCAATGTCTGTGCGCATCACTTTAATATCCGTGCTGTTTGCCTCAATATCCGTGCGCACAGATCTTGAAGTAGATCGGACGGTCCAAACCCATCGAACACTGTTTTGGTCCGATGGGCATCGGACACCCCCCCCCCCCCCCCCCCCCCCCCCCCCTCTTCCATTTTATTGCGGTATGTTGAATATAAAACCAAGTTTCGTGCAACTGTAAACTCATGAACCAAGGTATTAAATCCTAATTCTCGACTTCCCTTCAGAACCAATCATATCCAAGGTTCGATCACTCCCAATTCCCAAATCCCAAATCCCAATCCCATCCCCCTTCCATCAAACAATGCCTACGCCTGTTCTAATTAATACACCCAAGTCCCATACAATTGTTGGCGCACCTCTAATGGGTCGCGAGGCAGAAGCTCCATCCATGGCGCCGATCCTAAGAGATTGTACACTCATCTTCACCTACGGCACCTTGAAGCGCGGTTTCTCCAATCACAAGCTCCTCGAATCCCTCATCCAATCCAACCACGCCTCCTTTGTTGGTACCGCTGCCACATCATCATCTCTTCCCTTAGTCTGCGGTCCCTACCGCGTTCCCTTCCTCCTCAACCTCTCTAATTCTCTCTCCGATGAGATCTATCCGGTCTTAGGAGAGCTCTACTCTGTTTCTCCTCTTGGATTGGCTCGACTGGACGAACTGGAGGGCGTGTCGAAGGGACACTATGAGCGGTTACCGTTGATGATACGAGTGATCAAAGGAGAGGGGAATGGAGATGAAGAAATGGAGGTGGAGGTGGAGGTGGAGGTGGAGGCGCAGGGGTATTTTGGGCATAGGAGTTATGCGATGGAGATGTGGAAACGAAACGGGGAAAGGGGGCTGAGGGAATACACCAAGGAAGTGGCAACTGGATACGTCCGGCGCATTGACCGACCGCAGGGCTTGACATTTCTCGATCACATTAGATTCTTTGTCGAGTCGAAAGGTTAGAACTGCTGGAATTTCTCCAGTTTAAACTTAATTGTACTTCCTCCCAATCGAAAAAACCAGAGAGTGTGGTATTAGTTTTCTCTTTTCAATTATTTAAAATTGCAATTATTGCTGATTTGTGTATGAGCAGCTTCTGTGTTGGATTGCTCCAGATTCTAGTGATATTTCGTGTGTTTAATTATATAGCACAAGGTCGTTTCTTATAGAGGAACTACATTATATATATGTTATGCTGTTATATGTATTATTTTTATTATAGGGTGTGTTTGGATGCAAATTTTGAAATAGTAAAAATAGCGTTTGGAATAGCATGGAATAGTGCTATTTCATTGTCTGGATGAGTTAGCAACTTTATTCTTCGAGTGATTCAAACGTAAAATTTGAAAAAAATGGTCATTAATCCAAAAATACTGCTAACTTCATACTATTCTTGACGATCCAAACGCAGTAACGCACCATCATACAAATAATATGAAAAAATTAAAGGAGGTAAAGTTTACTAATTACTACTGAACAGTAACAGCTGAGAACATAATGGAAATTAAAATTGCATCCTAATCATACAACACCTGGAATTAAAGACAATGACAGTGGAATTAACACCATCTTATAATACAGTAACAATAATAATTGAATTAAAGTAAGATGAAGGATTATAAAATAATGTGAATTTAAAGTGGGAGGAAACCTAGTCAGCCATCATAATTGTTAATTGTTAACCTTTGATCGTACGAAGATATTAAATTCATAATAATTAAGATGTCATACTCATGTATACATGACAATATAACATGCCAGCCCAATTTCAACCTAATTCTACATCGTCAATGCAACCATCGCTATACGCTGACGTGTTAATTTATATTTTTTTCTTATATTATAAGAATAATTTTAGCGTAGATTCTAAATTTTTATGGCACATTTAACATTTATAGTTAGGGGTGTAGACGGAGCAGATTTGAGCGGATAATGGTAATACCGTATCTGCATCCGTTTTTCAACGAGTGGATACGAATATGGATACAGATACCATATCTATTTATACTTATACGGAACGGATAATCTACGGATACAGATTCAAATCGAAGTGGATAATTGTCGGATATTGAGTAATTATACTAAATTTCATAATTTTAAATTATCTAAATTGACAAAAATTTAATGGACTTTTTAAATTTACACAGTGACAATTATACATGACTAAATGCTTATTGTTTCAGACAACCAATTCATTTTCCTACCAAAATTTTCGAACTTAAATGAATATGTATGTTTTTGGGAACTTTTCAAGGGTGAAATGAATTGAAAGCTGCTGAAAGATTAAATTTTGGATCTGGAAATATACGGATATCCGCTCCGTTTATATCCCCATGGAATTATCCGTATCTGTATCAGATTATTTTTCCAGATACTAAAAATATCTGTATCTGTATCTGCAAGTATCTGTATCCGTTTGATCCAGATACATATAATAAACAGATTCGGAGCGGATTATCCACGGATAATCCGAATCCGTTTACACCCTATTTATAGTACATTTATTTAAAATATGTTATTTAATTAAAAATAAATAAACTGTTGAAGTGTTCTCAATTATCAAGATAGGTCCGATAGGATGTCTCTCAATTTACAGTCAATTTAGAATTTGATTGTTCATTCATAATGAAACCATTAAATTTCATTGTGAACATTTTTTAAATTACTTGATGGAAGGTTAAAAGTCTTTTAAAACGATTCAAAATGTAATACATGCTTTATAAATAATTAAAAATACATCTACATTTTATATTTTTATTATGTTTTCGAATTATATGTATCATAAGTGTTGGATATATCATAAAAATGAAATATAAATTCATATTATGAGGGTTCAAATGCACCCAAATTTCTTAGATTTTTTAGATTTTTTTTTTACTATTTTTTAAGATAGGTACAAAATCATTGTTTTAAGGAGATTCTGGACCATCCGATAAAGTGATTTTGTACTTATCTTAAAAAATAATAAAAACAATTCTAAATAATATAAAATTTGGTCTCCAAGCATATTTTATTATGAAGGTCATGTTAATCAGTTCGGATCGACCGTTTGAACTTTAAAAATAAAAATAAAAAATTGAAGAAAAATATGAGCATAGAAATTTGAATGCATTTGAACTCTTCTCTTATAAAAATTACTTTAATATTCTATCTAGTGATGACAATTTTATTGGGCCTGACTAGGCCATCGAACCCAATTAAACTCGGTGTTCCATGGATCAAGCTTAGCTTGTAATTCTATGTAAACTTCTTTTGCTTGTTATTCAATTTTTATTAATTACTTGATATAATAATTTTTGTTGTAATTTTTTCGTATGAATTTGATTATAGACTGGTGCAAATTGTTGAAAATAAATGATGAGAATCATTATATTAATAAGATGAATTCATTGTTAAGAAGAAGAAAAAAATAATTCAGAGTTTTCATCAAATTACAAAAGCTGCCATCAAATGAGATAAATGTGTAAACCGGAGAATAAAAACCCAAACACAACGGGCATGGTGAATTCTCGCCAAATCCGACGAAAGTCACAGAAATTGCATATGATTTAAAGTGTTCTTTCAAATTCCTTGAAATGAAATCATTTGTTTTTTGATTTCGATCAGAGAATCAAAATAATTTCATTTCTTATTTATGAAGAATCTCACTCCTTCAGATCAGACCCTAAACCACAATGAATATAATGAAGCAACATGTTTTAATTCATTGACTTTGTAATCAAGTAACGTGCAGAGTCTTATTATAAAAATATGACACTATTCACAAGAGTAAAAAGTAACTATTATCGAGAGTACACCAACATAAAATTTTATTTTCAACTATATCGATATTGCTCGATATTGCTGACAATAGTATTTACGAAAATACCGTCAGTAAGAAGCACTTTTATTCTTGTGAATAATGACATATTTTATTGTAAGACTATGCATGCATGACACATCTATTTAGCAACAAACATGTTTGATATTTTCTCGATATCTGAGAAAGTTTTCCTCCAAGTTTGAATTAACAATGATAGATTTAGAGCGTGTTCGGTTGCTTAAAATTCTGTGAGAAAAAGAAATATATAGTCATTCGTCTCCAAGTTTGGTTTTATCCCATTTAAAATCCCAAAAAAGTTCCCATTTTCCTTCCAATAGCATTGAAAAAAGAAATTCAGTAAGAGTTTCGTTTTTTTCCTCATTTGACGCAACTAATGTGAAGACAGTAAATTTAAGTTGATTGTTAACATAATTAAGCTATTTTATGATAATTATTAGTATCAAAATGGATTTAGCTAATAGTTTGAATTTTAGATGCTTGGCTTGTCCATAGCACGTAAAAAAATTATTATTGAAAAATTATCAATATCTTATATTTTATTTCTTTATAAATATTTTCTTATTTTATTTTTATTTGTACCCATTTTCTTATTTTATATTATAAAAATATTTATATTTTGTAAATAATAAATAATATTATGCTATTGTTTTATTTATTTTAATTAATTGCATTATTAATAATCATATTAATAAAAGTAATTGTATAATATCAATCATTTTAGAAAGAAAAATAAGAATTTTCACAAACAATCCCACGGTACAACCGAACACCTATTTTAGCACATTCCCATAATCAATCCGGTACATACTTGTACCCATGGGTTCCCATTTCAAAAATGAATTCTCATCCCCGTCAAATTCCATCCCATGTAATCCCGTGACAACTGAACACGCACTTACAGTATATTATAAAAAATGTTTAGTTACTCTTATAATTTTAAAATTTAAATAATTTTTTTAAAGTTTTTATATAGTGCAATATCCTTATAAAATGTTATATATGTTTGTAACTTATTATCTACAAAAATGCGTTACTATCTGCGAGAGCAAAAGTGTTTTTTTGTCAACGGTATTTTCTCAGATATTACTATCTGTCAATAATACAAATACATTCAGAATAATACTTTCTGTTGGTGTACTCTAAAAAAAAGTCACTTTTTACTCTCGTGGATTAACTTTAAAGTCCAGATCAAACTAGCTCAATTTGATGCCTTTTTAAATGTACGGAATTCTCTTTTAAAATTTGTGCAAAGTTAAAAGAACAATCCGAATACACTAATTCTAATGGATTCTCTTTTCCGGTACTAGAGAAAATCTGAATTCTCAATCAAAACATGACGGTAAATTTCTGATAAATATTAAATAATTTGGTAACTGAATTTCAACTTTTACTTTAAAAAAAAATTTCTAACAGGTTACAGGTACACTGTGTACGTGACACGTGCGAATTATTTTATCAAAATGGCACGAAGTGGGCCTAATTTGTTAACTAAGAATTTACGGTCTTTTAAGTGGACAATGCATAAGCCGTGATTCTTATTTCAGGCTATTTAAATTTGTGTGGCCCAAATTCTTTAAATTAGGCGATGCACCTTGTGTTAAACAACTATATATATTGTGATGGTCCTAGATCTAAGGCCCAGCACTGGTACTGCAAAATCGAAGTCATCATTACTTTGTCCATAAAATTACTCTTTGAGATCATATATGTCTGGCTAAAAATATTTAATGCATGCATGCATCTAATGCTATTAAAATTGGAATAAGATTTGGTTCAAATGGCTTTGGACCGGACACCGTTTAAGACCTCTAAAAATTGTATGATTAAAGTTCGAATAGTCGATCCGAACCGCTCAACATGATTTCCATATTAAAATGTGCTTAGAGATCAAATTTTATATTTTTTAAAAATTGTTTACTTTTTTTTTAGATACGTACAACATCACTGTTTTTGAACGGTCTAAAAACAGTGATTTTGTACTTATCTAAAAAAATAGTAAAAAAATTTCAAAAAATATAAAATTTGGTCTCTGAGCACATTTGAATATGAAAATCATGTTGAGCGGTTTGAATTGACTATTCAGACTTTAATTGTATGATTTTTAGAAGCTTTGGACGGTGTCCAGTCCAAAGCCATTTGGACCAATCCTCATCCCATTAAAATTACTCTATGCTAATGCTCACCTTATGTCGGTCCCTATTTGTTCATAAGATAGTTGCTCAATTTGCACCAGAGATAATGTCTGGTCCCAAATTAACACGTGCTACACAAATTTATTCCGTCAGAAATGGACGCCAATTAATAAGATCACCAAGTGAAACAGCTCAGAATCTGCACAGTTGAAAAGATTTCTTTTCCCTACTGCAATAAATCACAAATTAAGTGAAAGCCTGTAGACATCTTGTCATTTAAATAGAGTTACAAGATTACATTTACAGGTATAATTTAATAGAAAACATAAATGAAAACCTAATGCAGTAAAAGTAAAAACTACCTTACTGGTAATTAAGAAATCCCCGATACATTGAAAGCAAATACCAGAAAACACTGAAAACCAAAGATCATAAAGGCTAAAAACCTGTGTGTGTTGGAGCGCCATTTACTGGTAAAAAAGCCCTACTGCAAGAAAACATAAAACTAATTAAACTACTGAGTTCAAGCTACATGAATATTACACGCCTTTGTCTTTTGAGTATGTTAATTGCGTGCACCTTGGAAGATCTCTAACAAAAAATCAATTATGATCAAAATGCTCTTTGGTGTGAGCATTTCATTAAACAAATTAAATGCATGGATCTATAACTCAAAAACTTTCATAAAATTACTTTAAGTACTTGATCCTATATAGCTAGTAGCTTCTTTTGTGATGATATTTCAAACAATATCTTGAGAACGACATTTTTGTCGGTTTGATTCAACAATTATTTAATAAAACCCGACTGGGTGAACCGGTATTTGCAGTTTCTTAAAGCTCCAAATATTTATATACATTAATTAATAACTAATAACTATATATTTGTATTATTTTTCATAATTTCAATCAGAATTTCTTTACTCTCTATTTTTTTTTTTAAATTTATCAATGCGATGCACTAAGTCGTTCAATCTGCGTCGATATCGTCAATAAAAGCATATATATTTTGCTGACTTTTTATCTATACTATTTAACAAAAAAAATAATTTAACCTGTGTTATCAAATTTAATTAGAATATGGACAAATGCTGCCGTTGACAGCGTTTCAGATCTAAGGAGAAAAGACGTACGTGGTTGCTGCATGTTAAAGGAGAAAAATTACAATTGCCATCATGTTAATAGAAGTCAGTGTCGGATCACTTAATTAGCTAAGGCAGGTAGCAGCATAGTGACAAATCAATTATATATTCGTGTTCGGTTCGGCGATGTCAAAAATTCGTGATTCGGGAATAATTCGGTATTATCCGAATCAGAGATCTCAGTTCTGTAAGGGAGCAAAAACAAAAAAATAACCAAAAAATAAAATTATGGAAAAAAATCGGGAAAAATTCGTAAAATTCGGGAATAATTCTTAAAATTCGCGAATTATTCAGGAATTATTCGGTCAAAGTTCTGTCAACTGAATAATTCGGCGTTCGGTTCGGCATCACAAAAAAACTGAATAATTCGCGAATCTTGTCACTATGGGTAGCAGGATGTTCGAGCGGGTCAAATGGGATTAAGGTGTGCTGTTATAGTTTCATATAGTAAGTGACTACTATGTAATCCTGTTGTAGGAAATAAATAAGCCTACGGGCATGCAAGATTGCAAAATTAAAAAATAAAAAAACAAAAAGGAAGAAAAGAAAAGAAAAGACGTGGTTACCGCCATATGAACCCTTATGAAACACTAGCAATTAATTAATGACGATATTCCGGTCTAATATCACTGCTCACAGAACAGGTTTAATTCTGCGATGTTCTTGTGGTGCACATTTAATTGTAATTTGTTAGTGATGATATACGTTGTTGCGATGCATAAAAATGAACAAGCGTTAGCGTGTGGGGAAACAAATGATCTATTTTTTTTTATTCTTTTTCAGATTTTCCTGAAAGACATGAAGATGAATGGTAAATAAAATCTAATTACACATGCATTTAAAATTAAATGACGCTGAACAACTCATACAAAGTATATATATTACCTATATATCGAGTACAAAAACTCATGAATTCGTGTAAAATAAAAACCATCCGAACATGCCCCAAGGGACATAATAGCCGCTTCATTGTCCAAACACAAAATCACTTTCTGACCCGAAATTAATTAGTTAGCATTAGAAAACCAAAAAAATCTATCGGATGTTTATAAGTTCATCAAGTCTTTTTGTGAACTCAATTCTAAAACCTATCGAATTAATTTCAAACGATAAATTCAAACAATTAAAATCCTTCTATTTTATGAGTGATGCGTCTACATGCAAAAAATTTAAAATTTAAAATTAATTTTGTATAAAGTCAAGTTGTCAAAATTAGCAGGTTTATAAATTAATTTTAATGAATGCATTTTTTGGACGCCTTTTGGCTACCTAACTCTATACACAATTAATTTTAAATTTTAAATTTTAATTTTTTTACATGTCGACACATCACTTGTAAGATAAAAAGATGTCAACAGTTTGAATTCGTCATTTAAAGATAATTGATAGATTTTAGAGTTGAGTTTACAAAGAAACTTAGTGAACTTAAAAACAACATAGTTCTATTGTAGTGATAAAAGTAATTAATGCATGTACACGAGGCATGGCAAAATGATAAATGCTGCAAGGTCACGAAATTAATCCACACTTCAATTAGAAGGTGGCCATCAAATTAATTAAGCTCAGCAAGTCCAGATTGATTTCAAATAGTTCTATTAATTGAAATTATTTTTTTTTTGATAGAAATTAATTGAAATTATTGAAATCAATTTATTTCACAAGTGATCGTGTTTACATGTAAAATTTTAAATTTTATTAAATGATTTAGTACAAATTTAATTAAACTCTAATAAACTAGTAGCATTTCTTCATTATTCCTGACAGCGTAAGTTGGCTATACTTTAAACAAACATATATTACTTTTTTGTTATCCCAATGAAGAACCGTATTACGCTACATCGATCATCGCTAATAAATTAATTAAATTAGCGACGAACTTTATTATTATTCATGCACAACTACATTATTATACTGAGCCTAAAAACTGTGGATACTGTTAAGTGTCCCCACTAAAACAATACATAACATGGCGATAGTTATGTCGTCGTCAGGCCGTAGGAGGGGTAGGATTACCGTTGGCAGGACTTACAGCGACTCCTCCTGGGCCAGTGATGACAGTGGCGCTGCCGCCACCACCGCCACCTCCATTACCGCTTCCACTAGCTGTGCCACCTGATTTACCAGTACTACCAGATCCGGAACCACTGCCTCCACCACTACCAGAGCCTTGCGCAGAACATCCACCAACAGAAGCCCTGCCACAACCTATGCCAGAGCCACTGCCACCACCAAGTGCTGACGAATTAGGTCTTGAGGCGATGCCAGCACCTCTACCACTGCCACTACCGGAACCGCTCCCTTGTGCAATATCTTTCTTAGTGTAAACACCGCCGGTTTCATGGCTAGCGTAGCACAGTGTCAATCCTAGAAGGACAAGCAGGGCTGCAGTGAGAACCCTGGTACTTGTGTTTTTTATGGTAGCCATCTTATGAGGAGAAGTGTTTTGTTTTGTGGGATGGATGACAAGAATTGTGGTTATTTTATAGGACTCTTAAATCTAATTTTAATTTTGTGTTTGGACTTCTGGATAGGAAGATCCGATCCATTAGGGCAATTAATGTACATTGAATTGCATGTGTCCATTTAATTTGAAGCAAATGTACCAGTTCTATATATATATGGAGCCCGCTACTGACAATGCATCAATAGGTCATATTGCCTTGTCTACATTAAATTAGTTGACAAAATCTGAATTTCATGGAATTAATGTAACCAAATTATTTGTCATATTAATAAATTAAATCATGAATTCATCATTTTACTTTCATGCATGTTTGGTACATGAACCAATTTTATGTCAGGGTTGCCACAACCTTTTTAAAACTTCATATTTATATATTAGAAATTTGTACAATAAATTTGAACTATTAATCTTGTTGTTCTTTACAAGTGGTTTGTCCAGCACATAATATATATTGTACCATTTGTTGAGTCTCCATTAATTTATAAGATCCAGAGATAAAAAAAAAATGATATTGTTCATCTTGTGGAATTGTTGATGTCTTCCTTCATGATAATATATATATCCATGTATGTTACTATAATTTTTTAATTCGTTTTATGTAAAATAAAAATTCTATTTACATATATTTAGGGTTCAAATTCAAACTTGAAAAATATAGTTGCTTATTATATTTTTGTTTTAAAAAAAGTATATTCCTGAGTTACTTGATTTCTAGATGGAAAGAATGTCTGTATTAAATGTATAGATCTAGAGATAAAAAAAAAACTATATGAAACAATCTTATTTATAGATACTCAATTGTTGAATATTTACTTTTTTGTCTTTTAAAAACTACAGTACATATAATTGTTGGAAAATATATTGTCCTTGAAATATTAACGGCTATTATTCTAGATGTACCTTAGGTCCTTAGGACAAGCATGATTTGCCTAAAAACTTGAAGGCGCACTATAATTGTTCTTATATATTAACTGATGTGTATTATTGAGTAAGAAATTGAATTTATTGCTTAAGTGAAATGTCATAAATTTATTAGCTTTAGGTAAAATTTGAAAAATATATATAGATGCATTCCAATTGTTAGAGTTTATTTTTCTCATTAAAACATCAATATATGATAGTACAAGTATCCATTTGCATCCATGCATATATTAGTAGTTTGGATTAATTGAAGTGCACAAATAATTTGCATCAAATATTTGGTCAAAACTTAAAATGGTAATTAATATATTGTCCCAGTTTCTTCCATCCAACTAAAGAAAAAAATCCAAAAAATAAAAATGATAAATTCGGAAGTTTTGATGAGATGGTATACAACTAAAAGCACAGTCGATCGATTGCTTAATTTCCAGCTGGTTCGAAATTCGACCTGAGAAAGAGGAGGTAGCACAGTTAGATAGGAAAAAAGTCATAGAATTGTTGGTTATCTAAAGATCGAGAGTTCGATTCCCCCTCACAACTTCGCAGCTTTTGCGAAGATTTTCAAAAAAAAAAAAAAAAAAATTCGACCCGAGGGAATTGTGATTTATTCATAAATTGGAGATATACTAGCCTCCATTGTTTAGCAGTACGTACGCTACATGCATGCCTACATCGCTAATAACTTAGCGGCACTTATTCATAAACAAACAGCACCAAGTTTCTAAAAAATGGCACCCTACATTATTTTCGATACTAATTAAGCACGGGCAGGAGGACGGGCAGGAGCAACAACAGGAGCAACACCACCAGGAGGACTGGCAGGAGCAACAACAGGAGCTACACCCCCACTGCCAATAGGTTCACCGACAGGAATATGATTCACAGGATGTTTAGGGCCAATAATTACACTGCCTCCGCCACCACCGCCACCAGCTCCACTACCGCTCCCACGAGCGTTGCCACCCCTACCAGATCCCGAGCCAATACCAACACCACTTCCGGAGCCACTAGCGGAACTTCCACCGCTAGAAGCCTGACCGCCACCACCGCCAGCTCCTCCGCCAGTACCATTGCCGGACGAACCAGGTCCTGTGCCTGATCCAGCCCCGGTGCCAATGCCACTACCAGAACCACTCCCTATAGCATCTAGCTTAGTGTAAACATCGCCAGTTGTTGCTTGTTGGCTACCTAGAAGGTTTCTACTGCCGGAGCAAATTGTTAACCCTAGAAAGAACAGTAGAGCTACTGTAAGGACTCCACTGTTTGTGCTTTTCATGGATGCCATTAGAGAAATGTTTTTTGTTATGTTTCATGAGAAGAATGAAGTAGTATTTATAAGCATGTTGCTACAAGAGCTGTTTTGTGATTTAATTAGGTAGAAGGGGATCTAACAGAATAGGATGTAAACATTTTTATTTAATCAAATACACTTGTCAGTCTCTGACAAGGTTTACAAAAAAACCAGGAGAGTTGTTGCTCTCCAACTTGTTTAACAACAAGAATTAGTTTCATTATTACATCAAAATATGCATTCAAAATGGACAAATTTCTAATTTAATTTGTCAAATGTTGTCAAATTAATACTTATATTACTTTTAAATGAGTAAGGTTATGGTAATATGCATATAGTGGATCCAAACTGTTATACATGATTTTCATATAAGAATGTAAAGTTAGAGACAAAATTATATATTTAAAAAAATAATTAGATAGATAGAACTTGATTTGAAAAATGAGTGAGTCTATGGTACTATTCATATCATGGGTTGATAAGTAATACGAGTCAATATTTCTGTTTTTAAAATCTTAATAGTCAATCTGAACATGCAACATGATCCCCGTATGAATATCTACTTGTGGGCTGAATTTTATATTTTTAAGAATTTTTTTTACTATTTTCTAAGATAGGTAGAAAATCACTTGATCTGAAAATTCTGGACCATCCAAAAACAGTGATTTTCTATCTATCTTAAAAAATAGCAAACAAATTCTAAAAAATATAAAATTTTGGTCTACAAGTACATATTCATTTGAAAATCATTTTGAACGGTTCGGATTGACTGTTAGGAGTTTGAAAATGAAAATATTAATTCATATTATGAACTAAATCGAGATATGCATAGTACCATAGGCTCACTCTTGAAAAATTATAGATCATTTAAAAATAGTGACTTTTTATCTATTTAAAAGAAAGTAACTTTTTTTTAAGAATAATAAAATTTGGTCTCCAAATACATTTCTTTGTGGAATGACTGAAATTTGAGAATAAAAATATGGATATCCATATCACGAGTCGATTCGTAATTAGCGTATTAGCATAGCCACTGTCATTTTCATAAGTCTATGCTTGAAATAGAAGACTTCATTACTAAAAAAAAGTAACGAGGGAATATAGTTCAGTTCCTCTCTTACTAGCTTACCAGTTACCACACACCGTTTTACCGATAATGGTTCCAACGAGAGACACCAGCCATTTATTAATTTTAATTGCACGGCCCAAGTCAATTTAAGTGTGAAAATTTATTTGTTAAAATCAGAAAGTATAGTATTAATCATGTACATATATAATATTTTCAATCTATGGATTTTTTTTTAAATATTATAAGACATGGTATTAACTTATTTTATAAAATCTTTATAACTAACATCTAAATATTTTTAACATACGCGTTTTATCTTGTTTATTCAGTATAAAATTTCATATTCTTAGTTTTCACTAAGAATTTTTCACAAAAGTATTTTGTTAAGAATTTTATGAAGATGATATTTTGTTCTATGTTTTGAAAAAGAATAACACTTTGTATAATTTCCCACAAGTATCCTCTCATATATTTGTTAAGTTGAGTCCACAACTTTACAGTCCAGATTAACTTCTAGTTAGTTTAACTCAATCCGGTGCTTCTTTAATTAACTGTAGAAAATCTCCTTTAAAATTCATGCAAAGTTAAGAGAACGATCCAGATTCACTAATTTTAATAGATTCTCTTTTACGATACTGGAGGTGATCTGAATTCTCAAAATATGCCATTAAATCTCTTTTACGATAATTTGGTAATTGAATTCGGTAAAAAAAATAAAAAACCTCACAAGCTACAGGTACACTGGTGTGTCACACGTGCGAATTATTTTATCAAAATGGCACGAAGTGGGCCTACGGTCTTTTAGTTTGGCCCAAATACCATAAATTCATCGTAACTTTGTGTCCATAAAATTACTCTTTGAGAAGAATACAAGAGAACTATGCATATTACGATTTAATCCGTAATATGGATCAATATCATTGTTTTCAAAATTCTAATGATCGATCTGAACTGTTCAAAATGATTTCCATATGAATATGTACTTAGAGATCAAATTTTATATTTTTTAGAATTTTTTACTATTTTTAAAATAGATATAAAATCATTGTTTTCGGATGGTCCAGAATTTTCAGATGAAGTAAAAATAGTAAATAAATTCTAAAAAATAATCATTATTATTATATTTCTTTTGTTACAGTTATTTTTAATCACATAAGCAACAAAAGCAGCTGCTGTTATTATTTCTTGTTCTTTTTTGCTATGCTAATGCATGCATCTAATGCTCACCTTATATCGGTATCGATTTGTTCATAAAATAGTTGCTCAATTTGCACCAGAGATAATGTCTGGTCCCAAATTAACACGTGCTACCCAAATTTATTTCGTTAGTAATGGACGCCAAGTAATAAAAACACCAAGTGAAACAGTTCAGAATTAACCAGCACAGTTGAAAAAAATTACTTTTCCGGTTTTCCCAACTGCAATAAAACACAAATTAAGTGAAAGCCCGTAGGCAACTTGTCATTTATATGGAGTTGCAAGATTACAGGTCTAATTTAATAGAAAACATAAATGAAAACCTAGTGCAGTACATGTAAGAACTAAGAACTACCTAACTGGTAAGAAAACCCCAATACATTGAAAAAAGTTTACCAGAAAACACTTAAAAAGTAAGATCATAAAAGCCAAAACCCTGTGTTTGTTGGAGCGCCATTCACTGGTTAAAAAACACTAATGCATGAAACCAGAAAACTAATTAAACTGCTAATTAAGTTCCAGCTACATGAATATTACCCGCCTTTGTCTTTCGAGTATCATGTTAATTGCGTACACCGTTAGAAGATTGACTTGTATGGAGTTAGTAGGGTAGCTATTTGATTTGAGCCTAATTAACCTTGGTTATACGTCAATTGTGATCTCTAAACCAAAATCAATTATAATCAAAATGCTCTTTGGTTTGAGCTTTTCATCAAACATGCACCTTTAATGCATGGATCTACTCAATAAAATTAACTCAAAAGTTTCATAAAATTACTTAAATACCTGGTCCTCGTAGCTTCTTTTGTGATGATGTATCAAACAAAATCTTGAAAACGAGATTTGAGGCAGTTTTGAGAATAGTTCAAGTCTGGAAGGAGAGAGCCAAAACAGAAAGGAGATTGAAGTCGTTACTGCCGAAGAAAAGGCAATAAATCGAAGGAGAATCAGATTTGATAAACGGATCCGTTTTGAATAAAAAATTGTTGAATTAAACAGCTCTTACAAAGTATTATATATTGAGTACAAAAACTCGTGAATTCATGTAATTAAAATAAAAAACATCCGAACATGCCAAGGGACATAACATAACTACTTCATTGTCTAACTGGAAGGAAGGCAAACACAAAATCACTGTCTGACCTGAATTTTTTTAGTTAGAGTCTACCGTTTTTCTTTAGGAAAAGCAAGACCTCATCTGACATTTCATGTACGAATATCGATGCGAAAATGAAAGGTTTAATGAGAAAAAGCATGTTCTTTCTTTTCCAAAAAGAAAGCAACATATTTCATTCCAAGCTTCTTTTAGTTAGTATTTGACAAAAAAAAGTTGGCAGCATAATGAAAAAAAGTTCCAATATTAGTTGAGACTCAAGACTATATCTGAATGTCGCTCTTAGACAATACTCGAAAAGAACAAAATTCAAAAAAGAAATTCACAGTAAAATTCACATTAAAACAGTGCATAGATGTCTTCTTGGTGCCGCCTAGGTGCAGCACTCAGGACATAATCTGAATACCAGCTAGCTAACAGTGAATTTTTTTTCAATATGCCAACTTTGTATTTTTTTTTTGTTAAATACTGACTAGAAAAACTTCGAATACCTGATGCCGGTCCGGCACTACACTAAAATTCTTCTCCTGGATTTGAGAAAAAGGAAAGGAAATACAAAAATCCTCCTGAGTTATGAGAAAAAAAAATGAGGAAATGGTGAACTTCCTTGCACCTTGTATTTGAAGGGAATTTTTTTAATAAATAATTATAGAAGATTTCTCTCTATTTTTCTCCAATTAATTTTATTTATCTTCTAAAATTAATATTCGACTCTTAGGGAGCAAAGTGTAGGTGCTTCTATCTCTTCTTTCTTTTCTTTTCTTCTCTTCGTTACATGAGCCTCGATTGCATGTGCTACCCATATCGTTGACACTAGTTAATTACATGAATATCTCATACAAATAAGCATTATTTTGTTACATACTAATAACGTAAGTTATAGAGAGGATAATTAACCAAACCAATAATTGGCACATTTTATTCTGATATTTCTTTGTTTGCCTGTATATCCTAAATTTTTATTAATACCATTTAAAAAAAAAAAAAAAGACCATTGAATCTAGATAATTCTATATTTACCAGAGCCACAACAACAAATAGCGAGCGAACTAAATTTATACGTACCAAGTTTGAGACAATCACATCCATTAATTTCATCATTTACGTTTACTGGAACTCGGTAACATTAGAAATACCATGGTTTGAAAACTCGGCCGATTCCGAGTTAACTCGGTATCGGTCAGGTCCGATCCGATTTTCACCCGAGTCTCACGTCCATGCGAGTTTTACAGCAAAACTCGGTTGAACAATATTTGACTCGGCTGATTCAACCGATTTTCAAGCCGAGTTAGACCGAGTTAGGCCGAGTTTCACCCGAGTCAAGCCGAGTTAGGCCGAGTCAATACCATGGGTAGTGATAAAAATAGTTTTTTTTTGATAAAAAGATGTTTGCCGGTAATGTTGATAAGTGTATGTCAGGCGAAGTCATATAAGAACTCAGTTGGTTGGTTCTTTTTAGCTTTATATGAAGCTTGTAATTAAAGTGTCTGTCAACTTAGTTACTTAGTTCTTTCATTGGTATTTCTAGTAATTGCCTATATATCTTTTTTTGAGTGAAGGCCCTTAGGCAAATGTATTAAAAGAAAGTTTCTACATTTCATCATTCACTGACTATGTATGTGCTATCCTAATTGGCAGCCAATAGCTTTTACCAATAAGGCTGAATTCAAATTCTAAAACAGCAGAATTGAACGGAAATATGCAAAAACAGTAAGTAAACAGTGCATGTTATCATTTATCATAATATAAAGAGCTCATATAAGTAGAAACTAGAAAGGGAGCTTTTTGTTTGATTTGACTAGCTAATTAAAGTTCTCCAAAGAAGAGTTGCATACAAATTATTTTTTTACTGATTATTTTTTTCTAATTTTTTACTACAAAACAAGTTTCAGCAAAAAAAAAATCCGAGTTACCGATCCGATTCTTCCAATTTCGGTCAATTTATCCGATTCCACAATCAAGAACCCAATTCTGATTCCAATTCTGAATTTCAGAACCATGAGAAATACAACAACTGAGCAAATTTAATTATTTAATTACCTGTGTAGGAGTTCGTCTTGTTCCTATAGATGATCAATACAACATCATTACATCATGACAACATCATTAAGAAAAAAGTTATGCATCAGTACAACATCATTACATCATGACCCATTGGCCATTCTTCCCCTAACATAATATATTGGAGTCAAGATTCTAAATAGCAATTATAGCACTATAGCTTTTAAGATCCGATCGCGAAAAAATTATAGCACAATCATATATAGCTAGCTATTTAGAATCATTATAAAAGAAAAACGGTTAATAACATTATAGCTTTTGAGATTTGAAAATTAAAGCTATAGCGCAGCTATTGCGTGGCTATAGTTAGATATTTAAAACCCTGATCTAAGTACATGAAAACTGCTATATCTAATCCCACACGCCACTATATATGTATGGAGGAGTCACATCGTATTTATTGTAATTCAATGCCCATGCAAGCAGAGGCTTCTCATGTTATTATTATTATTTTTTTTATTAGCATTGATTTGATACCAAAATATTTCACACTAAATCTCTTTCCTCCCTTTCTAAATCAGATAATCAAAAGTGTCTGGCCGACGTACTGGCCCTCCAATAAAACAAGAGCCGCAGTGGACCCAATTAAATTTTGCCATTAGTTAGCCTTCCCAGAACCGGCCCCTAGACCCCTAGTTGTGCATCTGAATTAATTACTTTTGTGCCCATGTGCAATTTTCAGTTGATCGGTACAAACAAATGCTATAATGACGAGTAAATGAAATAATACACTTCAATGCACACATGCATGGAGTTTCCTTTTATTTGTCATGAGATATACATTTATTTGTAGGTAAATGTAAGTTTTTGAGCAATTAAATAGTCATAATTAATCTGAGCAATATGTTAAAAAGTGTGATTTGCTGATTTTAATGTGGATGATGATGATCTTTTGCAGCTTATATTGTAATAAGTTTTTTAATTGTAAATTGGATTGTATGTTGAGTTGGTACTAGCTGTGTGGTACCATATTTTCACTAAGGTTCTGTTCGGCCGCTTCACTGTTCTCATGAGAAGAAAAAAAATTCATACCATGTGAACAGTAATTTTTAGTTCAATTCCCGTGTCTATGTCCATTTCCAATAGCCTGACGAACAGGCCCTAACTCTTTTCTGGTTTCTAATGAAAACTAGCGAGTAGATACTCACTTTTATCAAAATAAATAAATGAAATGAATGATGTTTGTTGCTGGAATTTATATTGGTGTCATCTAACTAATTAAAATCTATCATACGTATTAATAAAATAACAATTTATCTATATCAATAAATTGTAGTGTTATATGCTAACAAGCACTCTAATTCCCATAACTATGTAAAAAGTTGTTGTGAAGTGTAGATATCAGCACTAATTTTAACCAATCGTAAATAAAAAATTTGTCCAAATTAACAATTTCAATTACAAAATATTGAGCCACTACTAATTGAGGAGTGATTCAATTAATAGTTTAATACCGATGGCTATTGATGTCAAGCGATCGATGTAAATTTTTTTATTGGAGCTTAAATTAATAAATTTAATCTGTCAAATTAATCGAAATTTGATTTTATTTGATTAGCCATTAAGACAGAGGATTGAATTGTAAAAAAAATATGATACCCATAATTTTTCTGTTGCATACTGATCCAATCAATTCATTTTGTCATTTAAAGTTTTAAAAAACAATTTAATTAATACTGGTTTGTTTTCAAAATTATTTACAGCAAATCTCTCTCCCATTCTAAATCAGATTATCAAAAAGGAATCAGAGGCGGTCCGATGAGCATTGGATCAAAATTATTAGTTTAATTGATGTTTGGTGGCCTGGTCGGAGCCGTTCGATCCGCATAAAGGCTAGCTCACCCGAATATTTTCAATCTTTTTGTTGATCAAGTGCGCATGAATTTTAATTCGGATTGAATGATTCCGATCCATTGTGCATCAATGGCCTCATCCTTATCAATGGAATTCATATCATCCTAGATATCTGAGGTGCAAGTAATAAATTTGAATCTTTATTTTCTCTACAGTCTCATTAGACAGTACCGAATTGAATTTGGTCTTGGTAGAATTAATTTGAACTGTCCGTCTTTTAAAAAAAATAAAATTTGAAGGTTGGAACCTTTTGATGTCGAATAGTTGATTAATTAATAAAAAGTTTTACAAAGTCCAAATAATTACATGTAATCTGAATTTGAAAAATAATTACAAGATCAGCTTGGTAATGTCTGTTTTTTTAAAATAGCACCTCAGGTACGTGGAGGACAGAGATATCACATATTTTGCGTTTGGAAAATATCAACCGTTGAAGAACGTCTGCACGAATCTCAAAGTTCAAATAATACTGCCCCTGCGTTATCACCGAATAAGCACCGGACACGTCGGCCACGAAAAATATGAGATATGATACGCACTCCCATCAATGTGCATTAACATAACTACGGTACATTACCAAGCTGTCAAAACGGAAAAAAAAAAAAAAAAAAAACAAATTACAGGACTCTAGCACATCCGTCATTTTTATTTATACACAACATTAAATAAAAATTGTCAGATATGACTACTAAAATTAAGTTTTATTAAATCTATTCAAACCGGCTAATTATTAGCTAGTCCTTAATTTTTAATAGGAACCAGCTAATAATTAGCCGGTCCTTAACTTTTTTTTTTGAAAAAAGTTATAACTTTTTTATAAAAATATTAGAAATATTTTTTTTCTTCTTTCAAATTAGATAGAATACTATATAATTTGATTTATTAAAAATATTACAACAAATAATCCGGATAAATATTTTTAAGACCGGACTTTTCGCGGCTATAAGAAAAATTGAAATATTTTCTCTGTGTTATTGAAAAAAAAAACTTTAAATCTGAGTGATTGATTCCGGATCAAAAGTCAATTCTAGGTAAATATAGAAAATAATTGAATTTTCTATTTTTAAAAAATAAAAAAATTCCGATGGTGTGTCAGAAGTTTTTAAAACTATGTTCTCTTTTTTGTTTTGGAAATTGAGATTATTTTTTAATTTTTTTATTAAAATATTAGAAATTTTTGATATGTTTTTTTGAAATTGGATATAATAATATATAATATAATTTATTAGAAAGACTAAAACAAATAACCCGGATCAATATTTTTCAGACCAGACTTTTCGCAGCTGTAAGAAAAATTGAAATATTTTTTTGTGTTATTGAAAAAAATAAAAATGTTTTGAATTTAAGTTATTGATCCCGAATCAAAATTCACTTCTAGGTAAATATATAAAATAATTGAATTTTTCTATTTTTGAAAGAAAAAATTCCAATGGTGTGTCAGACAACAATTTGCTGAGAACTGATTTTTTTATTTTTCAAAAATAGAAATATTCAATTATGTTCTATATTTACCTAGAAGTGACTTTTGATCCGGGATCAATAACTCAGATTCAAAGCATTTTTTTTTTCAATAACTCAAATTCAATTATTTTCTATATGTACTTTTTTTTTTGTTGAATTGTAAATTATTCATTAAAAGGAACTAGGAAAATACAAATAATGTCTCAAAAATTGTAAAATAAAGAAACAATTGTTGGATTTTTTTTTCATGTCAAACTTTGAATTGTAATCAAACAAACATTTCTAAAATTACGGCCGGTATGACATGTCAAAATCATGTTATGATGTTATCGTGTTAAGCCATATATACGTACGTGATAGTATATCATGACGTACTGTGTTCCTTTTTATCGAAGAAAATACATCATGTGACATGATAGACATTAGACACTCTTGTCATGATATATTTCTCATTTATTATACCATTTTGTTACAAAAGGCGTATACTTTTTTTTTTATCAATATGTGCAAACAGGGAAAGCACACCATGTCCACAATTAGCAAATGTATTATTCACTTTTCAATATTTTAAATAGGCGAATTAAAGCTGCCGTAGCGGGTAAATTTTCTTTATAACTTTGGTTGATTCATTGCAAAAACAGAGCTAATTTTGCAGTATATTGTTCAAGTTGGCATGCTTTTCGCTGTGGCATTAAATTAAAAACAGTGGATTACTGAAAAATTTAAACAATAGCATGATGCATTGATGCATGTCACCTGTCGCTAATTAAATCATATATAGGACCAGCGCATGCATCTAAACTGAAAGATAGAATTACCCCTTACATCAGCCGGTTAATAAGGTAAAAATACTAAAATCAATGTAAAAGAATAAGGTAAATTTTACGAAATGTGCTATATATAATTTTCTTAAAACATGAAACAATATATATATATTCATCTTTTAAATTTGTAAACAAAATATATTTGTGGGTCAAATATACACGAATCCGTATTATCTAATCTGAGATGACAAAATATTTGAGTTTGTCCCATCCTATCAGAATCGGAAGCAGCTTGATGCTCATCGGACTCAAACTGAGTCCGATGGGTTTCATAACCGTCCGATTGGCGTTAAGATCAATGACCAAGGATTTTAAAGCGAAAGCGCACGGAATTAAAGCGACCCGCACATATCATAAAGCGTATCGGACGGTTGTGGAATCTATTGGACCCAGATTGAGTCCAATGGACATCGGACCCAAGCTGCTCCCATCAGAATCTGGATCAAATCCGGCCTAAGGTAGAATGCACATGGTGCCTTTAATATCCGTGCGAAAGCAGATCGGACAGTTTGGATCCAAACTCAAATATTTTGTTAAATTACCTTTTAGTAGTGATATGAATTCAATATACACCTTTCCATGCAAATTTTTCCCTCCCTCGTTTACCGCCACCTTTCCAGTCTTTCTGGTAATTAGGCAAATATTATAGGGTTGTTCATTTTTATTTATATTATTAATATAATTTAAAGGGACTAAAGCAGTCTGCAACACGATCAAAATTCGACCTATATATTACTCGAAACTTCTAATGCATTACCTATATATCAACAGTAAATTATTAATTTCGCCCTTTGAATTCTATCTGTATTCTGTTGAAGTTTAAGAAATCACAAAAGGATGATGCAATTAAACTTATGGTATATATATACCACCTCTTCACAAAGAGGATATATGCCTATGAAACTCCACATATAGTTCTGAATTAGAGAGATACTTTACAAGATAGAGAGAGAGAGCACAATATTCATAACTGAGAATATTTGTAACTAGATCGATGAATATTTACTTTCTGGCAATCAGTTATTTTGTTAATTTTTTTCTGGCAAATTAATAAATTTTGCAGAGACCAGAGTTTAAAAATATTACTTAGTACCTATATCCTCTGTCCTGATCTTGATATCCCTAGTGCATATTGCTAGTCTTGTTCATTCAGATCCAAATTTAGTGAGAAAACAATACATATCCTTCTCTTCTTTCTATTTCTTATTAAGGAAGAGTAGAATAGTGCAAGAGAAGGATCCAGTTGCACTATTGGTAAGAGAGCTGTATGCATTTATAATTCTGATATTTTATAGGCTACATTAATTCTGATGTTTTATATGTTAATTATATCGGTGGGAGTATGAAAGAACATAGAAAAAAGATGCAGGTCAGGGAGCGGATCCAGGATTTTCATCGGGAGGACAAAAAAATATCGAATCGGGTTTAAATAACTAATCGGATTTAAACCCATTAACTAATTAGGTATTTGATAAAAAATAATACTTTAAGTTATAATTTATAATTCTTTGACTTGTAATTTATGATATTCTGACTTATAATTATAATTATTAATTATATTTTAAAAATTTTATTTTAATTTTAACTATAAATTTAACCCGAATTATTAATTAAACATTTAGAGGGGGAAAAAAATTTCCAGGAGAGGGTAAAGCCAGTCGGAACCAATAAATCTCCACTAAAACTCAAAATCTGGAGGAGGGGGGCTGGACTATGCTGGGTCTGCCCCTAGTCAGGTGTATTTATGTCTCACAGGAATACTTTGTTATTAAGTTGAAGAAATCTATTTTGTTTTATGTTTTAAACACAGAGAACATTTCATATAATTTCCAAAAGAAAAGCCTCTGTTTCCTAGGCCTGCTAACTATTAAATTTGGTCGCTCGCACTTGATTTTGAGAACGAATCGCGCTAAAACCTATTGATGAAGCCCATAAGTTACAGGTTGAGCCCAAATGTTTAGATTAGCTAAACTCAGCCCATATATTTCTGTGATAAAATTGGCCCATTTGAAAAAAAAAAACCTTTATGTCTGTACCGAAATATAAATGAAAATGTTAATGATATAGTAAAGTTGTAGATTTATGTATTATTCATGTGTGTTGGGTCTATGAAAGATGATTAATCTAAGATTATGGTATATATTCGATTCACTAAAAAAAAAATGTAAGATGCCTATGATTTCTTTAGATATTTTCTAAAGGAACCATAACATTAATTTTCATCCATTTTTATAACTATGCTATTGAAAATCTGAAAAAAAAAAACTTAAAGAACGATATCATTGCAACAGTTCTTTAAGAAAATAATCAGTGTTTTGAAATTCGATTCTCATTCGGTATGCGGAAGGCCACCGCATAGCCGCATATGTGGATTTTTATTTGGATTTATATATGCAGATTTTAAATGAGAATTCGTATATATAAACAAGCATATGGTAATATGTCGTATGACTCACTGTTAATATGCTCTAAACCGGTATTTTTATGACTGTTAATATACTCTAAACTAGTAATATGTGATATAAATCACTTTTAATATACTTTAAACCGGTATTTTATCGCTATTAATATACTCTAAACCGGTAATATGATCTAAACTTCATATTTGGACCGAATATAGATTTTCTATTCGGATTGCAACTGAATAGGAATATTCGGCTGAATAGACTGAATTTTAAAACACTGAAAATAATGAAAAAAGGTGAGATATGATGTAGTGTGTGAGTTTAAAAAAAATTTGGGGGCTATGGCTCCCGAGTCCGTATTTGTACTGCCGGATCTAATGAGTTGAGATTAACTTCCAGCCTAGCGATTAAAATTCACTGTCTTGAGATTTATTCATAGCCGAGCAATTATAATTTGGTATGCCTACTTAAAAATAGGGGGTCTATTTATTATAATTCAAATAATACTTTATTCAGTCTCACGCTCGTAGGTGTGTAAACAGAGCGGATTCAGAGCGGATAATGCTGATATCAAATTCATATCCACATTTCGATGAGCGGATGCGAATACGGATACGGATAATAAACGGATGTCAAAATTTAAAACCAAATCCACTTTAAACTAATACGGATACGGAGCGGATAATCCACAAATATAGATTCGAATACAGATACATAACGAAAATGACGCAGAAACATTCATGTTTGCAAAATAATTGAAACGCTCGTTAATATTTGAGTCGCAGAAGGTTGTTACTTAGTAGAGAACTTTTTAAATGGCAGAAATTCTGTGACAAAAATATTAATTTTTAATAGCAGAAATCTTTGCCTAAATTGAAAGTTTAATTGGTTGAATAAATTCAAGCTTATTGATGAAGGTTAAACATGAAACATAGTTTATGGACCTCCAGTGATATGAACCCCAATTTGGGAGATAATTCTATCACAATTCAGATTAGGTAAAATTACAGCTTTCTAATTGTGACGTAATTACAAGAGATGTTAGGTTGCTCTTACCTTAATACACACGACTTCATGTTATTTGGTGTTAAGTTCAAATGACTTACCAAAAAATATCAAGGGGCAAGGCAATGTAGACTACCCCATGGGTTATTATTATGATTATTTTTTTGGTATATTACCAATGTTAGTAGAGCTAAGTCTCAACACGAAATCATATAAACATAGTAACTTTTGGTAAGCTACCATGTAACTGAGCAGCACATTAGAACAAACACATAGTATTATATCTAATCGATTATTATAGTATTTCAACTGACATTCCAAACAATATCCAATAATAGTTCTGGCAAGTTACCGCTACAGAGCACAACAAGTGTAAAGGCAAAGGGGTCACTGAAAACTAGAACAAAAAACCATTTAACCACAGGTGCACTGTTTTTGGGTTTCAACAAAACCGGTGGTACCACAGTTTTCTTTAAAAAAAAAAAAAACGGCCGTTATATAGGCCACTTGATCACTTATTTTGAATTATGAAATTAGAGAAATTACAAGATGTCCTCCCAGTTTTGAACTTCAGTAGAGTTCTATATAATATATTAATATAGTAATTTTCAAACCAGTAATCAGTGGATAACAGTAGATTCAGTAACTTGTGTATTGAACAAAGGACCACAATGAACTACAAAACTCTAAGGGTATGTTTGGATGCACAAGAATAGCCACTGTTTCCGGAATAGCATTGCTATTCGGAACAGGGTGCATCCAAACGACTTTAGAGCTATTCGGAATAGCTACTGTTTTTAGAATAGCGTTGCTATTCGCTATTCTTACAAAAACATGGAATAGCATTTGTTCATTTCAATATTAATACTAATCTAATATTTAAACTAATATTATATTACATTTAATATTTAAATTAATATTATATTGTATTATATTTAATCTAATATTTTATTTAATACTAATATAATATTTAAAATAATATTATGTTACATTTTAATATTTAAATTAATATTATATTATATTATATTTAATCTAATATTTTATTTAATACTAATCTAATATTTAAAATAATATTATATTACATTTAATAATTAAATTAATATTATATTGTATTATATTTTAACTAATATTTTATTCAATACTAATCTAATATTTAAAATAATATTATATTACATTTAATCTAATATTTTATTTAATACTAATCTAATTTTTAAATTAATATTATATTACATTAATATTTAAACTAATATTATATTACATTTAATATTTAAACTAATATTATATTATATTTAATCTAATATTTTATTTAATACTAATCTAATTTTTAAATTAATATTATATTACATTAATATTTAAACTAATATTATATTATATTTAAGCTAATATTATATTATATTTAATCTAATATTTTATTAATACTAATCTAATATTTAAAATAATATTATATTACATTCAATATTTAAACGAATATTATATTACATTAATCTAATATTTTATTTAATACTAATCTAATATTTAAAATAATATTATATTCCATTTAATAATTAAATTAATATTACATTGTATTATATTTAAACTAATATTTTATTCAATAGTAATCTAATATTTAAAATAATATTATATTACATTTAATCTAATATTTTATTTAATACTAATCTAATTTTTAAATTAATATTATATTACATTAATATTTAAACTAATATTATATTACATTTAATATTTAAAATAATATTATATTACATTTAATATTTAAAATAATATTATATTACATTTAATATTTAAACTAATATTATATTATATTTAATCTAAAATTATATTATATTTATTCTAATATTTTATTAATACTAATCTAATATTTAAAATAATATTATATTATATTTAATATTTAAACTAATATTATATTATATTTAATATTTAAACTAATATTATAATATTTTATTTAATACTAATCTAATATTTAAAATAATATTATATTACATTTAATATTTGAATTAATATTGTATTGTATTATATTTAATCTTACATATAAATTATTAAACAGTAGCTATTCCCTCCAAACCCTATTCCAAATATGCAATCCAAACAACTTTTTCACTGTTCTGAATAGCACTGTTCTTAAACAGTAGCTATTCTTATTTACTATTCTAAACAGTAGCTATTCTAGCTATTCTTGAGTGCATCCAAACGTACCCTAAAAGGTCACAACTATGCTTACACACAAGCTCATTTATGCATGTATCGCAATTTGGAGCTCCTTTCGGTGTAGTAAAAAAAAAAATTTGAAATTCAAGTGTGTTTCCCTTTACAGTTTGCTGATGTAATATACAAAATAGAACAATACTATTGTCCCTTGACATGTACCTAACAAATACAAATTATACACTAGCACTAGATGACCAAACACATATCTGCCATTCCCATAATAGTGTCACTCAAGGAAGTGATCTACTAATTTACAATACTTTTACAACATCAATTTTCTAGTTGTTCACCAAATTAATTTCTATTTTTATAACTCAGAAATGTTCTTTATAGTTTCTACCTATCTGTCAAGCATGCAAGTCTAGATATCTAAATGCTAATTGATCACCCCCACTCTTCTGGTAAAAGTTATGAATACCCTCTCCAACAGTACCAACCATCAGTCCACCTGTTAACTCTATATAAACCCAAAATCATGCACACATATCATTGCAACCATCTCAGTCTAAAACACAGAATACACACATACTAACACAAATGGGTACTTTTACTAACAGAATTATCATTGCTACTCTGTTAGTTCTCTTAGGCGTGACCACGTGCTCTGCCACTCGGTCCCTCCTATTTCCCTATCCCTATGAGGGCAACCATGGAGGTTATGGCAGCGGATATGGTGGCCTCGGTGGTGGGTATGGTGGGTATGGTGGCGGGCCTTATGGAGGCCCATTTTTTCCTGGTTTTGGTGGGGGATATGGTGGGGGATATGGTGGTGGCTATGGTGGCATAAAAGACATCCATGCAGGTGCTGGTGCGGAAAGTGGCAATGGAGTCTCTGGTGAACGGGCCCAGAAAGGGCCTGATGGGCTTGCTGAAGGTTTGGGCTTTGGTGTAAGAGGCCATGAGGAGAAGGGTGGTGTTGAGGAAGGTATCGGTTATCACGAGGGTGGAGAGAAAGGAAGTCAGTTCGGTGGGCCAGGGTTTGGCGGAGGGTGCGGACGCAAATCTGAAGTTGTCAAGCCTGGTATAACTCCGTAGAGTTACCATTTGCTAGAACAAGAGTGTACATATATAGCTTAATGCATGTTCCATGCGTGCATCTCATGGGTCTATTATAGCAATAATCATGATCTATGAGCAGTTTGACAGTGTGTAAAAGAATGATAGAAATATAGTGATGCTCGTAGCTATTTATAATATCATACTTTCATCTTTAATAAATATTTAAACCTTTTACTTGTGATTTGACCTGTGCTCGTTCAATACTTTTTTAATATTCATGGTAAAACAAAGCACATTAGACTCTGAAGTTAACATAAACTGCAACTTTCCCGAAGTGCACTGCTATATTGTCGGTGATTATTTTAATAAGGGCAAAGAAATAGGAAAGAAATTTGGCTGATTATGCTTGGATTGGGACAAAAAGAGGACTTAATCTAACTACTTGAGAAAAAAAAACAGTGCTGTCCCGAAAACTATTATTTTAAATTTCTACTTCAATGAATCTAATTTCCAATAAGAAAAGGGCTCTTTCTAAAAGAGTATGTTAAAACAGAGAATTTGATATGAGACAAATAAACCAGATAAAATAAATCATAGAAGTTAGGGATAATATCTATTATGCAGCTCTTGAGGTATCATCTGATGATTGCTTTTGCAAACTTCTCCTCAGAAATTCAGAAATCGCAGCACATGCAGCTACACCTCTACTTATGCAGTCAAAATATCCACTCACTGCAATGAACAGAAAAGTTTGAAAAAATGAAAGGACAAAATCAAGGGAGCAAATTATATATGTAACCTGTTAAGTCTACTTCAGGATAATTATACAAGGAAAATTCTACAGGTTTTAAACAGAGGAATTACTATACCAAATGATAAGTAGGTAATAAGCAGCACGAACCTAAAAGGTATAGCAGTTCAAACCAATTTCCAGTGAAAAACATGGAGAAGTTTTCGAAAAAATGGTGTCATAAGTGTTTTGGGAAAGGCACAACTTTGGTATAAAGAAACTTTTAGGGAATAAATGTCTAAATTGACAAGGAGTTATGTACCAGGCATTGCACCATGAGTGACTGATGTTATGATTCCTTGCTCGATAGGCTGTTCTTTGCTCAAGGGTACTTTAGGGATAACAGTTAGGGGCGAATTTGGAAACACCAAATATGCAAATGCTTTCAATTTCTGCATAATTCACCGGTAAGTAAAAATATAAGGGTATTATAAGTTTCTCTATTTGTCAAAATAAATACTCCACGAATAAAGAAAAAAAAAGTACCTCTTCTTCAGACTTGGCCAGGTCTAAAATGATAGATCCCTCCTCCATCAACCCACAACTTATTGCAACTAAATAAAATGACACGTAATTCTACTTAACAATAAGGCTACAAAGTCTTAACTAATAAAAAATAATTACAGAAAAGAAGTTTATTACCAGCAAGGTTCTTCATAGGAATACCAGCATCTACAAGTGCTGCACATGATGCATTTATTGCGCATGGTAGAAGCTATGATATCACTCAAGTTAAGGACCCAAAATAAACCAAACAAGGCCATGGTTCAAGTTAACTCACTTTAATATATTTTATTTGTCAAAAGTGATCAAACATACTATAATTTTGTTGAAAATAAGCAATTGGCGTTTTAACAGCAAGATATACTAGTACATTCTTTAATTGCCAAGATCATGTTGGCACCAGTTAAGGCTGGTAGACGTCAAGTGGGTTTTTCAAAGCTATAAAGACAATCACCAGATAAACTCAATGCATTATAGAAAAGGGTGGTCAGAGACAAAGAGGATACTGAACCATCATCCCCTACAACCTGAGAGAGAGAGAGAGAGAGGAACTTTTATCAAAATATAGGAAAAAATTACGCCATACATCTGCAATGGCAACATATTGTAGAAGCTTTCAAACAATTAAACAAAATTGAAAGTAGCTTACCTGAACTATGATGGAAGTGGTGGTATTTGGGTGAACATTTAAAAGACAAATACTTTGCAATGTCCTCTTCAGTATCATCTCATACTCCCTTTCTTGCTTCCCTGTTGATGAAAGGAACAACATATAATCAATCAATGAACTTACAGAAAACATAAAATAGATATTTGTATAAGAAATAACATACCAATTTGACCAGTTTTAGGCTTCCAAATGACCTCAAAAGAGGCTTTTTCTGGGTTTTCTCCTTTCTTTGTTCCAGCTTTTGGTCCATATACAGCTGCTAGTACTATGGTATTCCCTATATCTCACAAACTAAACATAAGTATTTAAAACAAGAAAGAATATGGAGTATATACCAAACTAAACGAAGAAAAGAGAAATGGAGTAGACCTTGAGACCATCGAGCAGAGCCGTGAGCCCGATGCAACAGGTTGCGAGAGCACGCCAGAGGCCTCAGCTGATTTGCGTTGCGCCCGTCTATACGATCCTCCATTTTTCCCATCTTTCCCGCTCTCAAAACCCTAGTTAAACCTTTCTAGCGAGAGAGAGAGGGAAAGAGAAACAGTGCACCATTGGTGAACCGGGTTCGAGTACAACTACAAAGAGACGGAAAGGAGGACCCTCAAGACCGCTGATCGAACGTGCAAGGCTGTGTCATGATTCGCGCTAAATCCCATCAAAAATTCGATTATTATCCGCTACCGATAGGAGCTGGACAGCGCCGATCGAACGGATTATCATTGAATTTGTCTCGTCAAAATTCGTACAACTAAAATGTATCCTATTCTGGGCTCGGCCTGACTCGTTAAAAGGCTGCTCGGCCCAAGACTTCTCGTCTAATCCGATCCATTTACAACATTCAGCATCTCTCCTGAGACGTATGTGTACAAGTTTTTGGCAACTTTTTCTTGTCATTTTTGGTTGTAGATTAGCGGTGAAATAAATTTTCTATTTCATTTTTAAAGCGTGAAACAAGAAGAAATTTGAAGAAGTAAGATAGAGTAATGTTTGAGTTAATCCGAATTAAGTTACTCTATCTAGAGAGGTGGAGTAACTTACTTTATATGTAGATCCCGCTGTTATAGTCACATCATGTTATAATTTTCTCTTTTTTCATTAGCTTACTCCATCAAACTCCAATCAAGCTCTAACTAAACATGATTATTTTAATCTGTCTTAAATTGGAGTAAGAAATTTAATCTGGAGTAACTTTACTCCACAACCAAACATGACCTCTTAGAGCTTCTTTATTCTAGTTTAATTTATTTTTGTTGTTCAATTCTTCTTAATATGATTTATATTCATTTATTAGTGAGAATTAAGATTATCTTTTTTTTTTGTCCGAATCTTAATCTTATTTCCATATCTTAAAGTATTTCTATCTCTCAATTAAGTATTATTAGTTTTGATTCACAAATTATGACAATCAAACATAAATTTATTAGTGCGGATTAAAATTTAAATCAGATTGGTGCGATGGTGTCTATTATTTTTTTTTCCTTTTGGGCAAAGAGACCGTAGGTAAATTTGGTGTCTATTCGAAATACATGGAATGGTATTATTGTTACTTTGAGATCCGTGCAATTTTGAATGGTTCAGATTTTTCACATATCAAAGCAAAATTTAAGATATCTCAGGGATGCGAATTTGCTTTGGACAGCATAAATCGTCTCCGAGTACTACTAAAATTTAAATGACAAAATTGTCCTTGTTACTAACTGCTCTGTTCTTTCTTTGTTCAATATAGGCATATATATTATGAGGAGGGATCAAGTTACAATAATTTTGAGTTACAACAAAAAAAAATTCATTTTCAAAGTCCAAACTATCGATCCAAACCGTTCAACATGATTATCTAAATAAAATGTGCTTCCAAATCAAATTTTACATTTTTTTGAATTGTTTTACTATTTATTAAGTATTTTACAAAAACTAGTGAAATTCAGACCATTGAATTTTGTACCCGTCTTAATAAATAGTAAAAAAATTTACAAAAATATAAAATTTGATCTGGAAGCATATTTTATTTAGATAATCATATTGAACGATTTGGATCGACGATTTGAACTTTGAAAATGAAAAAAACCATTGTTGTAAATCAAAATTGTTGTAACTTGATCCCTCCTCATATATTATATAGTAATGTGTTCTTTCCTCAAACAAAAAAAAAATAGTGTTGTGTTCTTTCTTTGTTTAAATTTATTACTAAATCAACTATGATCTCTTCTACAATTTTACACTTTGTTTAGAATGTCAACCACAATAACATCATGTTTGATTAACACCTAAACCATTATATAAGGAGCTTATTGTTTTTATATAAAACTAAAAATTTATTATTATTTTTTTTAGTAAATATTATTACCGTTGAAGACAGTGAGCGAATGCTATTAACCATTCATTATCCCATCATTTTGAGTAAGACTCCTTCATTAACAATTTATCTGTTACTTTCAGTAAATACTATTTGGTATGCATGATGTAAATAGATTGGCATCTCTCTAGTTACATCTCTATCTACTATCAGTTAAAAATTTACTTATAAATGTTCTTGTACTTGAAATTAATTTTATTACTCTCTCACTTTCAGTAATAATTCATTTCTCTTCCTTTGGACGGCATAAATCTTCTCCGAGCACTACTAAAATATAAATGACGAAATTGTCCTTGTCACTAACTGCTTTATTCTTTGCTTAGATTTATTAATAAATCAATCTCCAACACTTCTACAATTTTATACCTTATTTATAATTTTAACCAGAATTACATCATGTTTGATTGAGGCCTAAACCATTAAATAAGGAGCTTAGTTCTCAATCATAGTTAAATATTGTTATATAAGATTCAAAATTTACTATTATTTTCAGTAATATTATTACCTTTGAAGACTCTGAATAACAGCTGTTAACCATGAATAGTTTATCTATTATTTTGAGTATGCACCATTTCGTATGCATGATGTAAATAGATTGGCATCTCTCCAGTTACATCTCTATCTACTATCTGTTAAAAATTTACTTGTAATTATATATGCTTGTACTCTTCATGGGTGACCACAGATTCAAGAGAGAATGGGAGAGAAATGCATTATTTACTGGAAAGGAAAGTGAGAGAGTAATAAAATTGATGTCACCCATGAAGAGTACAAGCATATATAATTACAAGTAAATTTTTAACAGATAGATTCTCTCTTGTACGCTAGAGAGAAATAGATTCTCTCTTGTACGCTAGAGACAGAATACACTCAAAAACAGTGATTCAAATTTATCTGAAAATTTGATTTATTTTCAATTTGATTTATTTTTATTTTTATATATTTAAACATTCAAATTTATCTGAAAATTTATCTCAACAGTTATTCAACCAACAAGTATTAAATAGACTGGCTTATCTATGTCTTTATGATGACTTAAACTAAACCACCTCTCCAAGTGCCTTAATTTTGTGGGTGCATCCTAGATTCATTGTCAGTGATTATTTTCAAAATTTACTCCTTTTTCTTCTTTAAACCTCAACCAAATATGAAAAAAAAAATAATTACTCCGACCTAAATCAGAATAACTAACTTAATCCTCCTTAATTTTAGTCCTCAATCGAACACCACCAATAGCAATATCTTTCTTCAGCAGCAGTTCAGTAAATGTGGGACTGAATTAATTAGCCATTAATTAACAAAGAAAAATACCCATTTTTTATTTAATAATTTAAACTTTTGTATAAAACTACGCAAAAAAAAAAAAAAAAATTCATGTAAGCAGTGTTTTTAAAAAGGAGACATCAATTGAAGCATTAAAAAATATTTACAAAGGCTCATTTTGTTAATATATATTTTATGTTTGTAAATAATTACTTGTGAATTTTTCAATTCCGAGATGGATTTACTAAATAAGCGTTAGGGGTAATTTTATCATGTATAAATTGTAAGAGTATTTTGAGAGTATTGAATGGATCATTTATTTAGCAGAGATATTTTGGGCACTGGAAGTATAGACATTTGTTTAGGAGTGAGCCTATGGTACTATGCATAGCACGGATGGGTCCGTACTACAGTTCAATATTTTTGTTTTCAAAATTCTAACGGTCGATCCGAAGGTTCAACATATTCTCCATATGAATATGTACTTGCTGACCAAATTTTATATTTTTTTTAAAAAATTTACTATTTTTTTAGATAGGCAGAAATCACTGTTTTTGGATGGTCAAGAATTTTCTGATCAAGTGATTTTCTACCTATCTAAAAAAATAGTAAAAAAAATCTAAAAAATGTAAAATTTGGTCAGCAAGTACATATTCATATGAAAAATATGTTGAACGGTTCGGATCGAGCGTTAGAATTTTAAAAACGAAGATATTGAACCGTAGTACGGACTCATCCGTGCTATGTATAGTACCATAGGCTCACTCTTTGTTTAGTATAATTATAGTCGGCCCAAAAATTCTCGTTTAATCTGATCCATTTACAAGTTACAACATTCAATATTTTTTCTGTGGACAAGTCTTTGTGATTTTCACCGGGTGCGTATTCTCTGAGATATCTCAATTTTTACGTGGCCGACGTGTCAGGTGTCTATTCGGGGGAATGTAGGGGGCAGTATTATTCGAGCTTTGAGATTCGTGCAGAATTTATTTGAACGACTGAAATATTCCAAAAAGTCACACAAAATTTGAGATATCTCAGAGGATGCGAATTTATTTTCACCTCTCCAATCCGGGGCTGCTGCTTTGGAGTCCGCAGATACGAATTCGTAATAACAGAATATTTCTGATTGGATCTGAACCATCCAATTAGAATCCGCACGACTATTAAAGTGGCTCCTTGCGTTCCACCTCGATCCGGATTGGCTCAGATTCCAATCGGACGGCAGTGATCCAAACATATATTTTGTTACCTCAGAGGAATAGATTCCCGTAGATGTCGGTGTGACGGTTTCTCAAACTTTGGGTGACTTTTTGGAATATCTCAATCGTTCAAATACGTTCTGCACGAATCTCAAAGTTTAAATAATACTGCCCACGTTCTCCCGAATAGGGACCGGACACGTCGGTCACGCAAAATTTGAGATATCTCAGAGGATACGCACCCTAAATTCGGTATCTATTCGAAATGTATGTGACAGTATTATTGTTGCTTCGAGATTCGTGCAAAATTTTGAACGGTTCAGTTTTTTAACATATCAAATCAAAATTTAGTATCTCAGGGATGCGAATTTGCTTTGGACAGCATAAATCTTCTCCGAGTACTACTAAAATATAAATGACGAAATTGTCCTTGTCACTAACTGCTATGTTCTTTGCTTAGATTTATTACTAAATCAATCTCCAACACTTCTATAATTTTAACCAGAATTACATCATGTTTGATTGAGGCCTAAACCATTAAATAAGGAGCTTAGTTCTCAATCGTAGTTAAATATTGTTATATAAGATTCAAAATTTACTATTATTTTCAGTAATATTATTACCTTTGAAGACTGTGAATGACAGCTGTTAACCATTAAGAGTTTATCTATTATTTTGAGTATACACCATTTCGTATGCATGATGTAAATAGATTGGCATCTCTCCAGTTACATCTCTATCTACTATCTGTTAAAAATTTACTTGTAATTATATATGCTTGTACTCTTCATGGGTGACATCAATTTTATTACTCTCTCACTTTCCTTTCCAGTAAATAATGCATTTCTCTCCCATTCTCTCTTGAATCTGTGGTCAAAGAAATTAAAAATGGAACTCCCTCTCCTTGGGGAACAGCTTGGTTGGGTCCGATAGCCATCAGACAGGGGCGGATCCGGCGCCCTTAGATTTTGAGTTTTAGTGGAGATTTATCGGTTCGGACTGGCTTTGTCTCTCTCTGAAAAAATTTTTGCCCCCCTCTGAATGTTTAATTGGTAATTCGGATTAAATTTATAGTTAAAATTAAAATAAATTTCTTAAATTATGATTGGTAAATATAATTTTAAGTCAAAATATCAGAAAATACAAGTCAGAGCATTATAAAGTATAAGTTAAAATATTATTTTTTATCAAATACTCAATTAGTTAACGGGTTTAAATCTGATTAGTTTTTTAAACCCGATTTGATATTTTTTTGCCCCCTCTTGACGAAAATCCTGGATCCGCCCCTGCCATCGGATCCAAAGTGGTTCCAACAGGTTCGCTCACCGTCGAATTTGCTTCATAATTAGTGCACATGGATTTTAAAGCATACGCAAAATTACGTACGTGACTAAAGCAGATCCAATAATGAGCGAACCTGTTGAAACCACTTTAGATCCGATGGCCACCAGACCCAAGCTACTCTCCCTCTCCCTTTGTATTCTCTCTCTGTTCGCATCTGACAAGAGAGAACATATTTTTCTATTTTGGATTTGTTTTCAAGTAATTCTAGCCCACTTTAACAAAAGATGTTTAAATCAATTTTGATCGAGTACCGGATCTTTTTGAGTTATCATCGGTCGCTTTTATGATTGTGTTCTAAGTTGCGACATCTTCGGATTTCAAATCTTATACGCTAGAGAGGAATACACTCAAAAACAGTGATGATATTACGATCTGAGTTTTACCCTTTCAATTTGATTTATTTTTATTTTTATATATTTAAACATTCAAATTTATCTGAAAATTTACCTCAACAGTTATTCAACCAAACAAGTATTAAATAGGCTCTAACTTATCTAAGCTTTTATGATGGCTTAAGCTAAATCACTTCTTCAGGTGCCTTAATTTTGTGGGTGCATCCTAGATAAACTGTTAGTGATTATTTTCAAATTTTACTAATTTTTCTTCTTTAGACCTCAACTAAATATGAAAAAATTACTCCGGCCTAAATAAGAATAACTAACTTAATTTTGTGGGTGCGTCCTAGATTCACTGTTAGTGATTATTTTCAAATTTTACTAATTTTTCTTCTTTATACCTCAACCAAATATAAAAAAATTACTCCGGTCTTCGGTCTAAATCATAATAACTAACTTAATCCTCCTTAATTTTAGTCCTCGGTTAATATGAGACTGAATTAATTAGCCATTAATTAACAAAGAAAAATACTGATTTTTTTATTTAATAATTGAAACTTTTGTATATAACTATGCAAAAATATTTTGCAGGTAAGTTGTGTTCTTAGCAGCTAGAAGCAAGCACATGTAAGCAATGTTCTTGAAAAGGAGACATCAATTAATTGAAGCATTAAAAAAGATTTACAAAGGCTCATTTTGTTAATATATATTTTACTTTTGTAAATAATTACTTGTGAATTTTTCAATTCTGAGATGGATTTACTAAATAAGTGTTAGGGACAATTTTATCATTTAAAAATTGTAAGAGTATTTTGAGAGGATTTAAGGGGTCATTTTAATCAGCATTGATTTTCTTGGGTACTGAAAGTATAGACATTTGTTTAATATAATTATGGTTGGTTAATTTGTCAATGTAATAGTGGAAAATATCTATCAATTTTGACACAATCACCGTCAGCATATATTTAATGATATGCTAATCAAACCAATCCTTATCTATCAGTACTATTTCAGTTTACCTAACAGAACCCATCCAACTATGTCTAATTCCACATAACTCAACAAATTTAAATAATTAAGAATTTGAATGGATGAAAATAATCCTCAAAGGTGTTTGTTGTCATAGGCAAACTAAAATTTTATTCCATTTTCAAAAATACAATCGAATTGACTAGAATAAACTTATTGACCGAATAAACTGAACTAAATTTCAGTTTGTTTGGTTGGACCGAAATAAGATGAACATTTTTTTGTTATTTTGTTATTTTTTAAAATGGGTTTAAAAAATTTGTTTGGTTCGGTCTAACCGGTTTTAAACTGAACCAAGCAGTATACATTATGTCGTAATTTTTTTGTTTTTTTTTTAATGTTTGATTTGGGCGGTCATTTCGGTAAGTTTGATCTAACTGATTTTAAAATTTTCAAACCAAACAATTAAATCAATTTTTAAATATGAACCGAACTGATCCATTAATTTAATAAAAAAAATGACCATTTAATTCGAATTCTCTAAATTCAATTTAAACCCGATTAAACCGGATCCGATAAGCACCCCTAATCCTCACATGTCACAACCTCTTTCTCATTCTATCACTACTTTAGTGATCTACATCTTTCTTGACTGATATCTATTAAGGTTTAATCAAATTGTACTCAAAAGATGGTAGGATCATAAGGAGGTCATTAAATTTGAAAATTGTGGCTCAATTAATCTCTCTATCAAAATATGTAAAATTGAAATTATTGGCACATTTAATATCTTTATCAAAAGGTGGAACAACTCTGACGCATTTTTTTCATTAATTTGAAACTATTAGTACAACTAATCTCTGTCAAAAGGTCAGACACATAACTCTGTCACTATTTTATTTCATTAATTTGAAATTACAGGCACAATTAATCTCTTTATCAAAAATTAAAAAAGTAATCTGTCGCTATTTTATTTATTACTTTGAAATTATTGGCACAGTTAATATTTCTATCAAAAAGACCAAAGACGTAACTCTGTCGCTATTTTTATTAATTTGGAATTACTGGCACAGTTAATCTCTCTATCAAAAGACGAAACACGTAACTCGGTCAAAAGACGAAATACGTAACTCGGTCACCATCTTTTCATTAATCTCTCTATCAAAAGACAAAATACGTAACTCGGTCAAAAGACGAAACACGTAACTCGGACACTATTTTTTCATTAATCTCTCTATCAAAAGATGAAACACGTAACTCGGTCACTATCTTTTTCATTAATTTGGAAGTATTGGCACAATTAATCTCTTTATCAAAACATCAAATACGTAACTCTGTCGCTACTTTTTCATTAATTTAAAATTATTGTCACAATTAATCTCTTTATCAAAAGACGAAACACGTAACTCTGTCAATTTTTTACACGGTTAGTCTCCCTATCAAAAGGCGGAACACGTACCTCCCATCGCTGTTTTTTTTCATTAATTTATATTGGATATTGTTTTGACATCAATATGTTTGACAACCATCAATATCTTCATAAAATAATTACTAATTCAAAATTGTCAACATTTTTTTCCTACGATTGTCTTCTATATTTTTATCTTCATCAACATCTGCTTATGATATCAATCAGACGATTAAAATTTATCTTTTTTTCCCTAGTCAAAATTAACAACAACAGCAACAACAACGCAAGTTTATTTTATTTATTTCTTTATGCATGCAAACGGTAAACCAATATATGATTAACCTAACTAACAAAGAACAAAAACATTTTTTTTTAGCTTTCGTTTTCCAAACAAGTTAAAGAGTAAGGGTCGTACTTTTGAATCCTTTTTTTAGGCTTAGTTCAGGAATATTGTAATATGAGTCCTATGAAATTAATATACTTTAATTTTTCTGAAAAGAAGGTTTGCGGTGTAAATGAAATTCCTAAAAATAATCATTATACTTTGAATTCATACCGGTAATAGGTCACATGAAACATTTTCCTTCATACCAGTATAAATTATTCATAGTCTATTCTGAACTGTTAATTTTTAATTAGTCTTATTCATATCCTACGCATACCTATTAAGAAAATGAGTAAATGAAACAAATAATGAATAAGTATTGAATAATTAATGGATTATATAATTTAATATACAAATATAACAAATATATAAATATATTAGACGCATCAAGTACTAATATCATAAAATATGAAAATTATAATTTTTTATTTCATTATTTTAAAAATTATACATTTATTAATAAAAATAACGAGATAAAAATGTTGTATATTCCAATTATGTCATAAATCACTAATAATTTTTTTTATAAGATGTTGGATAAATCAATTTTATCATTACTATGAAATAGAAATTATATAAAATGTTGTATAAACAAGTATAATTGTAATAATTGCAAATAATATAGTTATGCATATTTATAAAAAAATATTTTTAACATAATTTAATGTTGAGAAAAGGTTTCTATACCCAGTATTTTATACCCGGTTTGTACCCACACCGTTCCGGTCCCCACTTTCAACTACTTTTAACAATCATCCCAAACTGTCTTATTTAAAAGCTTTCCTAATCTATTTCTCACATTCTATTATCCTCTCAATTTTTCCGTCGCTGATCTTAATTCGCCCAAAATTTCTCCGCTGATTGAATCTCTATTTTTCCGCTGATCAAAATTCTCCGCAAATTGCTCGCTAATTCTCCGCTTAATTTATATTTCTCTCCGTTTTTTTGTCCTTTCTGTATTTTGCGTAGGGCTCCGAGTTCTAAATGAAAACTTTTGCTTTGAATACAATTTCTATTTTTTTGTCTCTTTTGCTTTGGCATTTTCGATGCAAATTTTCAATTTAAAATTACTTAGGTGAAATTAGATCTTTGCCACTACGTTGTGAGAGCCATTATTGATATTCAGTGTTCGAATTTGATCTGAGCCAAGAGATGAGAGAAAAACGATCTGAAAAAGGTAGGAGGAGACGATCTGGAGAAGATAGAGAGAGGCTGTCTGAAGAAGATAGAAGGAGACTATTGGTGCAGATTGTCAGTTTTTAAAGATTTGATAGATCCAGAAGCTGCAGTTAGTAGTGAGGTATGAATTTAAGTTCTAAATAATTAAATTGCTTAGACCTTGATTTGCGTAAATAAATTGCTTCTTGATTTAACTATTTGTTTGATTTCGTTGATTAGGCTTCATGTTTTCGTTTTCTCTATAAATGCTTTGATATCTTGCATGATCTATCCACAATTTATTCTATTTAGATCGTTCTTTTACATCTATTTGATTCATTTTATTTAGATCTATTTAGATCGTTACATGTTATATGACTTAAATCGAGAATTTTGGCAATTACATGATTAGGACTGGAAGTTGATTAATTCTTTCTCTTCATCTACTTGATTTATCAGATCTGATGTGACACTTCATTTTAGATGGTAAGCTTTTTCAATGTATTCTATCTAGTGCTTACAAGGTGTTTGATGAATTGTCTGAGTGAAAATTCGCAAGGTTTTCGTTCTATATCGCTACTGATTTGTTGCTTCTGGCGGATCCTAATCCGATATGGTAATACTTTCAATTAAGATTGAAGATCAGCACCGAGATCTAAATTCTGTGAGTTATTTACTGATTTAATTTTGCAGGATATAGTGCTGGTTTTAGATTTGTTACAGTACTGTTTTGCATTTGTTACAGTTTTGTTTTACCTTTGTTACAGTATTGATTTCCATTTCTTCCAGTATTGGGTTTAGTTTTGTTGTAGTATTGTATTTAGATTTATTACAGTATTGGTTTGCATTTGTTACAGTTTTGTTTTATCTTTGTTAGAGTATTGGTTTCCATATGTTACAGTTTTGGGTTTAGATTTGGTTTAGTATTGATTTACATTTGTTACAGTATTTGTTTGCATTTGTTACAGTTTTGTTTTACCTTTGTTACAATATTAGTTTCTATTTGTTATAGTATTGGGTTTAGATTTGTTGTAGTATTGATTTACATTTGTTACAGTATCGGTTTGCACTTGTTACAGTTTTGTTTTACCTTTGTTATAGTATTGGTTTCCATTTGTTACAGTATTGGGCTTATATTTGTTATAGTATTGGGTTTAGATTTGTTATAGTATTGGTTTGTATTTGTTACAGTTTTATTTTACCTTTGTTACAGTTTTATTTTACATTTGTTACAATATTTGGATTTAGATTTGTTGTAGTATTGATTTATATTTGTTACAATATTGATTTCCATTTGTTATAGTTTTGTTTTATCTTTGTTACAGTTTTGTTTTATATTTGTTACAGTATTGTCTCAATGTTTTTTTCTGTGCAGCTGGTTGAGCTCGTTTTGCATGCCATGCAATTTGAAACTCCTGTTGCTCACCCTTGATTTTTCATTTCGCCATACACCAAATTCAGGGATTGTCCAAAACAAGACGATGATTCAATGGATTGTGCTATGTTCGTGTTGCGCATCGTTTATAACATAATAACTGACCTTCCTCTAAACTTCTCCCAGGTATTGATTTATTTTTTAATTACTGGAACTCGAACAGTATTTTTTGGATAAATATGTTACAATATTTATTTATATTTGTTGGATTATTTGTTTTCAGTTGTTACAGTATTTGAAACTGATTGAAGTTCAGTCTTAGTATGTGTTGATCTGTTTCATTATATGTTACAGTATTTTTCATACATTTGTTACATTATTTGTCTAAACTTGTTACATTATTCTGTCTAATTTGTTACATTATTTGACCACAGTTTTAGTATGTGTAAAAATATATTTGACGACAGTTCAGTCTTAGTATGTGTTGATCTGTTTCAGTTTCAGTTTACAAATATATTTGTTACAGTTTTAGTATGTCTAAATTTGTTACATTAGTTGTCAAAAAATATATTTGACCACAGTTCAGTCTTAGTATGTGTTGATCTGTTTCATTATGTGTTACAGTATTTTTGCTACATTTGTTACATTATTTGTCTAAATTTGTTACATTATTTTTATAATGATTGATATTCAGAATTAGTTGATTTGTTACATTATTTGACCACAGTTTTAATTGTAAGATTTGTCGTATTTTTTTTTGCAGGACGACATATCAAAAGAGCGTTTGATCCTTGCAATGAAACTTTTGACGCATCCAAATAATGAACACCAAATATCTATAGTTTAAATTTTCGTGTTTGTTGTTTGCTCGACAAAGTTTTATATGTTTGACAAAGTTATGTTTGTTTATATAATTGTTGTGATATATTTTTTGTCTTGTAGTTGTTACCGTTATTGTTACAGTTTTAATAATTCATTGCTGCAGTATTTTGGTGTTACAGTTTGGATAATTCATTGTTACACTTTTCATAATGTTGTGTTATAGTATTTTTGTAATATAGATTTGTCGTTATTTTTCCAGTTCACACATCTATTTTTGACCATATTCATTCATTTTCATTATTTTGAATCCGTAATTTTCCATAATGAGAAATTTAAAAAATAAAAAAAATTAATAATCAAAACTTCTAGAACGATAGAAAACATTTGAAAAAAAAAATTAAAACCTTCTAGAAGGCGGAAAGTACACAATTTGGCAGATTCATAAGTAAAACAAGTACAGTTAACTGTCAATAACTGTCAAAGTACAACAGTTTTGAAAGTACAAAGTACATCAAGTACAAAGATGTTGGAAGTTGGAAGTTGTTATTTTTTACAAAATTTATCTCATCTTTTACAGTATTTGATAATGTATGTTACAGTATTATTACATCATTGTTACAGTATTTTTGTCAGCTAAATGACAGTTGGTTTGGGTAAAAAGTGGGTACAAATCCTTGGGTACAATTAGAAGGGTCCTTTAATGTTTATCAATTACTTTATAAGATAACGCATATGAAATAATTTTATTCATACTCTTGCCCAAGAAGCTAATGAATTTTTTTCTTATTCATATCCATATCTATTACTTAAAAAGATATTAATACCCGCTTTATCAAATATGATACGAATCAGATAAACGATTAAAAGATCTCATTCACACCCCTAAACTTATTATGAAAAGCTTTTAGAAGTAGGAGTAAGAAAGCTTTCTTTATTTGAGATCATGTGCCCATGTCCATTAAAGGTTAAATCATATTAAATATTGTTGTCGTGGGACCCACAAGTAAGCGGGGTTTCTAATCAACAAAGAATTGACCAAGTCAAACTACTACCAATACGTTTTGCTTACACCACCATTATGTCATGGAATCAAAGAGCTCAAAAAAAAAAAAAAAAAAAATCTATGATGAAATATTCATACCAAACTTCCACCAATGAAAGAAGTATGGAGAAAATAAGAAGATAAGGCTTAACCTACCAAAACTTAAGTGTAAATTATCTTTGTTTTCAACAGTAGAAAAAAATTATGTCAAATTATGTCATCTTTAACCAAATTTGTCGTTTCTCATTATTTTAAAAAGAAATAGATTTATGAGGTGTGTGTACACACACATGTACTTTTATTAGAACAGAATCAAAAGGAATGCATAAGAGGATGCTCTTGTTAAGTCATTATCATCCGGTCACAAAAAAGAAATGGTTATAAACTATTTTTTTTTAGAATAATTTATAAAATATAATTGTCAATATTCTAAATAATTATAAATTTATGCTCCATTCAATTTTTTTTTAGACTTCCCTTATGTGCATGATTCAATAATTTTGTAAGTTTATAAAGATGTTTTGATAACTCAACTTATTTGACAGCATGACAAACAAAATCAATGATGATTATCAAATCTAAAAGGGTCAAACTATATATTTGTTCTCCACGGTTTAGTTGGTGTGTATTGATTTTTGGTATGATTTATAAATCGCTTTGTCATTGATTAATTGTTGATAAATTGAACAACTAAATTTTCAAATTATTTAATGGGGGTCTTTAACACATGCCATTAAACAATTTACACATTTTTTGGACCCCCTAATTAATGTGAAAATCCTCTAAAGACACCTCGTCCTTAATTGGCGTCATTAGTTTAAAAAGGAATTAAACCAACCAAATCATAAAATTATTCCCCGCCGTTAAATGTGTTACATGTTTTTTTTATAAAGTTTTTCTTAATTGATGACACCATACTTACATATAGAGAATTATGTACATAATTTACTTTTTTATTTTTAATATATAATTATTGTATTAGTTGTTATAATTGTTGAATAAATTTGTTTTCAATTTATATAACATATATCTATAATATTATTTCAATCTATTATGCCTTCTGTAAATTATATCATGCATCTCCGAAAGAATTTCCATATAAACAAAATCTATTAAAAAAAATTTTGAGTACGGATAAATTATTTTTTGAAATGTTAAAGAAATGTACAATAACAACATTATTGAATCGCACGATAAATCAGCAGAGAAGAACATAAAATATTTTATTTTTCAAGAATTATATTACATCTTAGGCACATGAAATACTTCACCTTTAAAAAAGGAAAAAAATAAGAGCCTCAATCAAAATAAATAAGGAGAGAAACTAAATTTTGGATGGATGAAAGAAGATATCACAAAGCTAAAAACTTAGAGAAGTTAAAACATTCTTTTTTTTTTTTCATAAAATAAATTTTAAAAAGTATTGGGTGTTAATAGTTTGTATACAATGTTAATTTGGATTTGTTGAGACAATTAATTAATGCTACACAAAATGTCGACGCAATTAGTGTCAAGATCATAAATAAAGTACAAAGGCTTATTTTTTAAGTTAGAATATTTTTTTTCGATAAAGTGGGTGAAACTCACCGATTTCATTAGAAATCATAATATTCAAATGCTGAGAAGTTCCAAACAGCTAGAGCTCACAGCACGTACAAAATAAGACTGGCATATTGGCCAACGCTAACCAAAACTAAACACATACAGAGAAGACTTTTAAGTCCTGGAAGGTAAAAAAATCAAGCACAAAAGTGCCACAAGGCAAGACTAACTAATCAACACATCCTAAAAAATCCAAAAACATTGATTTAGAATATTTGTTTTATATGTATTAAATTTTCTGTGATTCAATTGTCATTGACTTTGAGTCACTGTACTGTGTGGTGCAGTTGGAACTATACTGTCAATCTAACATATATATATGTGACTAATACATGATTAATTCATGATCATCTGTTAGCGATCCGACGGTCATAACCAATTGTTAATTAAATGAAATCAAGATCCTTGATGAAGCATATATATAAAGGTACCGATGGGGCATGGTGGATAATACAGAGTTCTCACCACCTAAAAAGGAAGTATGTATTTTTTTTTTTTTTTTTTTGGAGAAAGGAAGTAGAGTAGAACTAGGGTGTTCTTAAGTTCATCAAATTTATTTATAAACTCAATTCTAAAATTTATTAGATTGACTTCAAACGAAGAATTCAAACTGTTGAAATTTTTTTACTTTACGAGTGATGCATCTAACATGCAAAAATTTTAAATTTTCGAATTAATTTTATATGAAGTCAAGCAGTCAAAACTAAAAGATTTATAAATTAATTTTAATGCATTCATTTTTTGAACGTATCACTCATAAGGTAGAAGGGTTTCAACTGTTCGGATACTTGTTTGAAGCCAATCCAATATATTTTAAAGTTGAGTCACAACAAAACTTGATGAACTTATAAACACCCTAGTTCTGCTCAAGGAAGTATGTCTTATTGTAGAGATCATTTTGGGTCCAATGGGCTCCATAATCATCCGATCTGCTTTAAAATCCGTACTGTTGCTTTAAGGTCTGTTGTTGCTTTAAGATCCGTCGGACGATTATGGAGCTCATTGGATCCAAATTTAAATCCGATGGACATCGGACCCAAACTGCTCTCCTTACTGTAACATGCATTTTCTTCTAGCATGTAGTCTTTTAAGTAGATAATGTAAAAGGCACTGTGGATATAGTATATTTTTAAGTGGATAGGGTAAGGCGCACTGTGCATGAATGAGATCACAACAAAAAAAAAACAACGAATCATGAACCACAAAGTACCTCTAATATCTGCTGATTGGAAGAAAATTTTGTATGAAATTAATTGTTCTTTCTTAGAATATTTAATTTGTTGTAATGTAATCAACTGAATAGATATTTAAAAAATGACTCGAAAGGTAAGGTAATATTAAAAATAATTCCTATAGATTTTTGTATGTGCGAATTTCAACGAAAATTAATGATTGGATGAGGAAAACTAGGTTCTTGTTTTTCTCAAACTTTTTTTTTTTCAATATATAGAAAAAAAAGCAATAATTTATTCGAATTATTTGATTTGATTCGGTTCATTCTACAACATACAAAAAGTCCTTTATCTTGTTTTGGACAAAATATTTGTTGAATTTTAAAAATAAACAATTAATTCTGAAAAAAAAATTAGTTACCTTAATACTTTTTTTTAAAATAGGTGCAAAATAATTACATGGGGAACAGTTATGTCAGGGAGGAACCCCTGGCAAGCTGGTAGCAAAAAGTCCTTTATCTTGTTTTGGACAAAATATTTGTTGAATTTTAAAAATAAACAATTAATTCTGAAAAAAAATTAGTTACCTTAATACTTTTTTTTAAAATAGGTGCAAAATAATTACATGGGGAACAGTTATGTCAGGGAGGAACCCCTGGCAAGCTGGTAGCAAAACAACCAAAAGTATAGTAACCACAAGAGCAGCATAACATCATATTAAGGATGAATCTAAAAACTAAAAATATAAGTAAAATGCTAGAACTAGTCTATTTGCTAATATTAGATTAGTCATCCTAGATACTAAAGATGAAACATCATTAGAAGACTTCATTCATCGACATCTGGTACTCCCCTGTGTAGCACCACCTCCATGTTTGGTGGAATAAAATCCAAAGGGCATCTTCAATGATAGGCATCTATTCAGCTGCTGCCTGTTGGACTTTCCTCTTAGCTGGTATTGTCCAATATAAAACAAGAGATTTGATGTTAAGAATTAAGGTTCTAGCAGATTTAGTATTGGAATTATTAAAACAAATCTCATTTTTATGTTTTCATATAGTCCAGCATACTGCACTAAGTTACCTAAATACTAAAAAATTTATATGAAAATTAGAAATGCACACATCAGCACCAGTAGATGTGATGCCAGTTCTGCTATTTAAAACCGAGTTACCGACATGTCGGTTGAAAAAAAGCCACATGTCGGATGACTTGGTCATTTTGATCCATCCACATTTCCAAATAAATATGTGATTAACACCTAGATCAATCAAGGTATATTGACATTTTGATGGGGACGCAGCATTAACCAAAGGTGAAGTATTGAATAAGAAAGTGTTATGTATCTATGTCAATGACATTTTTTTATCTGTTTACCTACTCGTATCAATAAGATGAATCTAAATAAATAAAAAAGTTTGTTAGTTTCTTGGGTATGGTTCATTAGCGTAACATATAAGAATACAGATAAAATAATTATAAAATATACAATTATATATATATAGATGTTGACTAATATTAAAACGTTTGTTCTTAGACCATAAAATAAATGTTTCGGTTTTTATATTTTCGAAGTCTCAATCTATATTAAAATATTCTTGGAGATCAAATTTTATGTTTTTTGGAATTTTTTTTATTATTTATTAAGTCAGATTTAAAATTGATATTTTCAATGATCCAGAAAATTTTCAAATCAGCGATTTTAAAATTGACATGATAAATAAAAAAATCCAAAAAAAAATGTAAAATTTGGTTTCCAAGAACATTTTAATATAGAAATCACATCTAACAATTTGGATCGACTGTTTGAACTTTAAAATTGAAAAACAAATTGGCTGCACCATGATTTTAGAACAAATGTTTTGATATTGTTTTATTTATAATCCAAGTATATAAGGATGATACATGATATGATATTGTTTTATTCATAATCTAAGTATATATGATGTAACTCTAAATTTATGTTTTTATCCATTTTTTCTTTTCTCTTGCATTGAAAAAATAATTTATTAAAAGCATAAATAGGAGTGTCAAGAGCACCTTTCTATTTATTTATCCGATTCGTATTGTATTCAATAAGATGAAGATATGTATGGATACAAAAAAAAATCATTAACTTATAGAATATGAGTATGAATACAGGTTTTTTTGTTAGCTAATAAATATGAATATGAAAATAATTCACCTAATCCGTATTGTGACTGTTTACCTCCCAACTAGGGGCTAGCATACGCATATATAGTAATGGATCGGTAAATCGGTGTTTCAAATATTCGATCCATTATACTTTTTCCATTCTATTTTGACCTAATTTTTTTAGATTTATTTAGTTTAGTCGGTGACAGTTCATTAAAATCTCGTCCCATATTTTATCCTGTCTCGTCTATTTATCATAATTTTTTTATATTTGTAGACTATATATTTTAGACATCACATTGAATTTTGTTCAATAATAAGAACTATTTTAACCAAGTTTACTTCAATCTTATAATGTCTAATTTTAATTTAGCATCATTATTGCATTTAATATCCATAGTATATCACAGTATTGCAGTAATAATTATATATATATATATATATATATATATATATATATATATATAATTACGCATTTAATAATAACAACTGCAATAGTATTGTATTACAAAATAAAGCCAGCGAAATTCAATAATACATGTTAATTATTATTTTATAAATTAATCTTATGTAATAAAAAGATTTTAGATACTTACCATAATATTCTAACCATAAAATATTCAAATTGGTTGAATACGGACCGGGTCGAGTAAAATCATATCGGATCCGGTTCGTTCGGATCATATAAAAATTGACATCCTAATAAAAGCAGTGATTAACAATTATGTCGGTGAAAAAAATAATAATAAAATAGTTGGTGAAAATGAAGAGCACTTTTACACATTGTTAGACATTGATTGTGACCAGCGATATATAGCGTTCCTTTTCATTGGTTGGTATCAGACTTGGTGCTCTTCACAAAACAAATATTTTAAGGTTCATTGCTTTATTTCCAAGTCTTCAACTGAACCACAAATATAGTTATGTTTAAGTTTAACACATACCATGTCAAAACTCTTCAAGTCTATCAAACATAAAATATTATATCTTGTTTGAATCTATGTGACTATGTCGCTTCAATAATTACTCAAAATGTTTAAAAGCAAGAAAAAACAACAAGAATAACTGCTGTTGCTGGTAGTAACGTGGAACCGACTCCGCTGCTTGCCAAATGAGCAGGGTTCTGCTTTTTTAAATCTAACCATTGAATTTTTTTCAGACACGAATCTCAACACAGATGAATGGTTTGATTTGGAAAAGCAGGGTCCTGCTTGCCCATTTGGCAAGCAGCAGAGTCGGTTCCGTAGTATCGATGATGATGATCAGAGGCGGACCCAGTGTAGTCCGGAGAGAGCCGTAAAGTGAAATTTTTATTTTTGATACAGCTACAAAGTGAAATTGCAAATAAAAATTAAATATCTGGAACTTAATGTTGTTGAAAAAACTTTTTCTTTTTATAATCAACTCTGACTCTAGAGTAGAGAAGGAAATTTGTCACGGCGTGACTAGTTACGTCACGGAATGTCACGTCACGTGTGACGATTACGTGACGTGATCATTCGCGTGACGTGACCGCATTCGAGCGAAAATTACACATCACGTTTAATGTTTGGTAAACAGTCCGGGCGGACCAGGCCGGGTCAAACCCGGGCGGGGGCACGGGCACGGACATCACAGGTAGGACCGGTAGCACGGTCCGGATCGGACAGGCAAATTTTTTGATCGGACCCTTGCCCGCACGGGTCTGCGGTCCGGGTTTGATCGGACCGGGTTTTTTTTCTTTTTTTCTTCTATTTTTTTTCGATGGACAAAATATTTATTAATAGATGAGTGAATATTGATAGGACTTGTTTAGATAATATTTAAGTAATCAAGTAATAATATGTACTCATTAGTATGAATTTGTAAATAACACATCTCCCTTCTTATATAATGCACGCAATTGTCCTGATCTGCCAACGGCTGAGATTGTAAGATGAATTTTCAGATTTAATATCAGCCCTCCAATCACATAATCTGTCATATTTTGATTAAATATATATGTTTTATATGTAGAAGTCTAAATTTAGTTAAAAACATACTCGCCACACATACTGCTATACAGTTTGTCACAATTAAAATTGAATGAATCTTTAGCAATATGTTTTCTTATTTCTTAATTAAATTATTTCCTTATTTCTTTGTTTCCTAAATTGTCATTTAGAATGCAATATAAAAGGACAACCTTATCAACAAAAAAATATACAATCACTATTTAATCCGTATTTAATATGTTATTTGATTAAAATCCAATGAGAATGATACTTATGATAAATAGATGTAAGATGTAGAATGCTATTCATGACAGAAATTTCCAACAATATACTTCATACAGTTACCTTTTGAAGTATATTTTTCTTTTACAAATTTCCAACTTTTTTAGCATAAATTATTCGAGCAACATTAATCTTTATTCAATACATAATTTACATCTTCCTTTATTTAAATATTTTCTTTTTAATTTTATAAATTATTTAATGGTTCTAGAATGTATATTTATTCAGCTATTTTTATTAATTATTATATAGGTTGAGAATAAATTGAATGACATATTTCAATGTAAACTCTAGAAATAAAATCATTCAATAGAAAATATATAGTATAATTAAAAATCTTTCAATAGAAAATATATGGTATAATTAAAATGAGGAGGGTTCCAATGCCTCATCTCCTCATACCTCATTCATGCCCCTTATTTTATATCTTTGATTTAAAGTCCAAACAGTCGATCTGAACCGCTCAACATGATCTCCATGTTAAAATATGCTTGGAGACCAAATTTTACATTTTTTGAAATTTTTTTACTATTTTTTAGATTTATTGAAAATCATTGTTTTTTTATGGTCCAGATTTGTTTGAAAAACAATGATTTTCAATAAATCTAAAAATAAAGAAGTAAATATTTCTAAAAAATGTAAAATTTGGTCTCCAAGCATAAATTAATATGGAGATCATGTTGAGCGGTTCAAATTGACTATTTGGACTTTAAAACAAAGATATAGAACATGAGGCCTGAATGAGGTATGAGAAGATGAGGCATTGGAACCCTCCTCATTTTAATTATACCATATATTTTCTATTGAAATTTTTTTAAGTATACTATATATTTTCTATTGAATGATTTTATTTCTGGAGTTTACATTGAAATATGTCATTTAATTTATTCTCAACCTATTTACAATATATATATAGCTACTACTATGATATCTGCAATTTGCAATTTATCAACGTTATTTCTCATTGAATTTTATTACACTAATTTCCTTTTTATCTGTAATTTAAATTTAGAAATATGTCATTTTGTATGAGATATTTTTTTTCTTATAATATGTTTCCGTTACAACGCACGGGCATGATACTAGTAATTAAAAGATGGTATAAAATGACATATTTGAAAGATATATAGTAGGTGTCGTGGACCTATGATTGTAAAGTGATATTTAATTAAAATATTATATTCAAGGTATTTTACACATTTGTTTGACTACACGGGTACTTCACATCATTTTAAGTATAATATTTACATTTGGATTTTCTTCAAGATATTAATTTTGTATATTACTAATTTTTACAAATACCATTTTAGAAGTAGTTATAGTTAATTGTGTGACTTGTGTCAATTAAAAAAAACAAATATATTTTAAATGATACTCCTAGCAATTTGTGCAAATGTGCAATACAATCTGAATTGTTGGATCCCCATTTGTACTAGGAATGGAGTGGATCCAGGACTTAATTTCTCCTATTTTTTGTACAGAGCGGGTAGGGCAGGTAGAGCGGGCTCCAAGAAGAGATAATCATCCTTGTGAACTCACTGCGGGTAGGGCAGGTAGGGCGGGTTCAAACCCAGTCCGGGCCTGGGTGGTCCGGGTTCAAACCGGTCCGGGCACGAGTAACAGGTTAAACAGTTTTTTTTTTTTCAAAATTTGGTATCCGGTCCGGATTTTTGCCCGTCCCGGCCTATCCTTGACCCGGGTCAAACCCGTGCACGGTCCGGTCCAGACGGGCATGGGTCAAGGATGGACCGGACTAGGTCACGAGTCAAGGGCGGAAATTAGAACACTAGTCACGTCACGTCACAATATGAAACATAAAATATCTAACTTTTTTGGTATATATAGAGCATTCATATTTTTTTTTTAGTGTAGGTTCAGTGATACTGGTACTCATGTAGTACTGATTTTTATTTTCTCTAGTTTAGTCTAATGAATGTTTGTAATATGAATTTTTAAAGTAATATCAGATGTGCAATAGTTTTCCTAAAAAATATAACATTTGCAACATTATTTACTTATTTTAGAATTTTTCATATTTTTTTCTAAATTTTCAACAATTTAAATTAAAATATAAAAAAATTAACGTGACTAATTTACGTCACGACACATCACGTCACGTATGGTCATGGTGTGACTATGCGTGACATGGCCATTCGCGTGACGTGACCATCCGCCACCATTTTGGTCACGTCACGTGAAAAAAAAGTTAATCACGTCACGTCACGTCACATGACCAAATCACGGCGTGTTTGTCACATCACGTCATGGCGTGTCACGTATTTCCTTCTCTACCCTACGGGTGCAAACGGATTGGATATTATACGACCGTATCCGACTCCTTATCCGAATATTAGATACGGATATCTGATATCTGAATATCCGTGCGGATAAGGATACGGATATGATTTTTAATTTTAATTATCCGTATCCGAATAGTAAATATATGATATATAGTTTAATATATATTATTGAAAAATTATTGTTATTAACTATTATAAAAAGCAGATATCCGTGTCTGTGTCCTTTTAATATCCAATCCGTATCCCTATCCGTCTAATATTCGATCTGTATCCGTATCCGTATCTGAAAAATAAAAGCGGATATGAATATGGTTTTACCACTATTCAATCCGTATCCAATCCGTTTGCACCCTATCTGACCCAACCAATTAACTTTGACCAAACCACAAACTCTGACTGGCCAAAAGAATTTGCTT
>CAXKVW010000440.1:0-140810 GCA_964058825.1 Carex arenaria | reverse complement strand
AAATAAGAAAATAAAATTCCATCTAACAATATATTTTTTTAAAATAAAAGAGAGCTTTTATGTAAGTATCAGCTGTCTACAAGAACATTAATTATTGGGTAATAACCTTTTTTATTATTTTCCAAATTGTTGTATTGGATAAAACCGAGCTTACTTGCGACAAAGAAAAAAACAAAGTTGGGGAAATGGGTAAAGGGACAACGAGTACCAGTAAATATTTTGCAAGTTGCAATTTGTAACAAGAATAGAATATCTAAAGAAAATTCATACATGTCTTCACCAATACAGTATATCCAATCGCCTTTAGGCGAAACAGATGCAGCCACGAAATCTCCTCCTTCCCTTTTACCGGATGAAAAGCTCTTCACCACCTGTTAAAGCATTTACCAATGATTAATATTATTTTTTTGTTTAATCAACAAAAGATTCATCATATTTTCTCAAGACAATTTTACCTGGCCTTGGAGAGTCATGATATAAATTGAAGAAGTTTTATTGCATACAACAATATGTTCAGGATTCTTTGGGAATATATGCACCGAGTTTATGGAAGCATCTCCTCCCTAAGAGTTGAAAAAAAATGAAAACAACAATAAAAGGATGTAACCAAAGATATAGACGAACCGAAATAATAAAAATCTGTAGTACAAAGAAGTACCCTCAATGGAGGTGGAGGCTTGAAAGTTTGAATACAATCTGTAGTTTTCATGTCCCACACCTTTACATAGGCAGCAAAAATTAACACAATTTACTTCATAAAATTAAAACCAATTAGAAAGAAAAGAAAAGTTGCAATTGGAAAAAAATATAAGAAAATAATAAAAGGATAAAAACAAATTTTGAAAAGATGAGAGGAGACCTTGACAGTACAATCACTTGAGGCAGTGATGACACGGCCACCATCATTTGTGAATATGGCATAGTTTACATATGAAGTGTGTCCTCTAAATTCTTTCAACATCTTTCCAGATTTCAAACCATGAATTCTACAACCAATAACATCAAATTTAATATCAAAACACAAATCCACCTTTACTGAGGCAACAATATGAACAAACTAAATTGCCTTAGTTGATCTAATTTTTTGCATCAGCTCAAAATTGGGAGGTTAATCGAGGATAATTGGGCTAGAATGAGGCTTCAACGCAAAACTTGGCTTAAATGAGCTAACCTGGAGAAGTTCAACCAACAACTTAGTGTAAATACACACAAAGCCCAGTTTCTCTCAAAACTTGTAGCTAAACCCAACAAATCTCACACTCACAAATAAGACAAGAAGTGTTGCATACATGTGATGTACTGCTGTAACCAATCAATAGCAATAATTAACCTCTGTAAAGAAAAAGCACCTAGCAGTAGTATCGAAGGAGGTGCTAAGAATTTGGGTGCCATCCCGAGAGAAGGTAACGCTGGTGACCCCTTTGGCGTGAGCACGCTCTAGCCTCCGCAAGCACTGCCCAGTTCTTATTCTCCATACCTATTATTAAATTAAAACAGAAATCATCAGAAAGCTGATATAACTGGAGTAAGTTTAAGCTCGTCATATTACTTCGTAGTTTGTAAAGAATGATCAATCCCAAAAGTTAAGCCCTTGCAAACTCTAGAATAACCTTGATTGATCTTTTGGTACAGTACCAGAGCCTTACTGATGTTTACTTTTACTTTTTTACTACCTGAAGATATTTGGCCATATCATTGATGCTTAAACAGTAACTGAACTCGCTACTTACCTTCATAATTTGCTCAAACATACCAGACAGCATGTGTTAGAATATGGAAGAAACAAAATTAAGCCAAACAGATATATAACCTTGATCTTGCCGTCTTGTGAGCCAGAGACAAGCATCTCAGAATCTCTACTGAAGTCAACACACAATACCGCCTCATCATGTACCATGAAATTCTCCTGTAATACATTTTAATTATACAAATATGATTACAAAAGAAAACTAGGGATTAATTTGAAAATATGAAGGGTACCCACATCAGCTTGGTACTGGAGATCCTTTTTGAGCTTTCCACTTATGTAATCCCAAACCTATTGAGGATGAAACCAAGATAGAAGCAAGTTAATGGAGAAAATTGTTATTTTACTGGAAAGTTGCTCTTTTTAAGGTGTGAAAATACTGTAAAAAAACAAAAAACAAGAAATTACCTCAATAATGCCATCCACGGAGGATGAAACAAGGTACTGTCCATCTGGTGAAAACCGAGCACATTCAGGGTTGCTTTTCTTTCCAAACTGTATAAACAATGTTGAAGAATTAAATTTAAAATTATGCACAATACACTTAGAATTATTAATAAAATAAAAACTGGTAAAATTCACTCAGTAAGCTAATTAAAAATAAAAGGACATGATATCTGGTACTAAGATGGCACAGGTAGACTGGTATCATATTGTAGTTGTAAACTAGTCATCTTTCTGGACTCGAAGGGGATTAAAAAAAGCTTATTGCATAGCATTTTAAAAAATTAGGTATTTCAACACAAAATAAATGAAAACTAAAAATGAAAAACAAATCAGAAGCAGCAGTAATAAAATAGTCTCATACCCTGATTTGGTGAGATAACGTATTAGGATAAGTTTCTTCTTCATCTTGTTTCATTGCTGCTGTACCTCTAAATAAATCAAACTGTGTGCCAGGCGGCAATAATCCTAAAAAGACAAAGAGACGTTAAGATAATGTGCCTTCAATTAAAAATATAATACTCAATTGTAAAAATAAAAAGATGAGGAGAAGAAAAGAGAAACCTTGGTGCTGCTGCCATTTTAAGGCCTGACCGATTAATGCCATTAACCGAGACGGTGGTACTACTGATACCTCTACAGCTATTGCTGTTTATTATATTTAAAAAAAAAGAGATAAGGAAATAGATTATTGTTATTTAAATTAATAGTAATAAAAGATAAAAAAAATTGTTAAAAGAAAACCTTGAGCAATTTGAGCTCGTCTCTTTTCCTTTGTAGAATCTTGGTATGCCTGAAAATCCCAATAGGAAGAACATTGTTTAGGACTTAAGGTTAGATTATTAAAATGACCAGGAACTCAAAAGGAACAAAAAAGATAACCTACTTGATACATTCAAAACAAACACACATTACTGGATCTCAACACTGTAACTAACCATATTTGCAAAATATTTGCAAATTTATTCCACTCCTTTCTCATTTTATTTGGCTATGTTGTCCTTTAGTTATCAGGTTAACTGAGTTCTTTTATACAATGGCAATTAACACAGAAGTACAATTCATATTGCTTAACAGACACACCCATGGAGCTTAGACCAATAAAAAAAAGGACATACCTCATTAGGGTCAAAGTAAGTCCGGACTAATAGATGCTCAAGCCTTAAGTACCTCTCTGGTTGCTCCTGTTTCATAACTCCCATAACCTGTGTTTGTCTTAAAATAGCACGAGCTGTGTCCATTTCGCGGAGCTCTATCATTTCCAATACTATCTGACCAAATTCACATAAAGGTACAGAAAATAAGTAGTTGAATGTTGAATCACGTCTTCCATGCATGGCAACAGGTTAAAGATACTTGCAATGTGGTATACTGGTATTATCAGCGCCAGTTGGTACTTGGTACCAAAACATTTATTTAAGGGAAAAAATGAACAAGATTTAGCAGTAGCACTTGTCTTTACTACACAAAATTTCAGTGCGCTCAAATCAAATTGCTTGGGAACTCAAATTAGTACTCAAATACAAAAAAGTAAAATAACTTTTTGATTAATGGTACTGGGAAACTGGTTCCATAATTCCTGACTTGAGGAATGACATTTGCCAGATTTCAGTCCTATCTCTGTGCAATGCTGAACTTAAAGCTTGTTCTGCGGACCATTGGGAATGGGAATGGGCGTGGGAATTGAACTAAAAATTACTGTTCACGTGGGAAAACTCTGAAATTTTTAGTTCAATTCCCGCGCCCATGCCCATTCCCAATGGTCCGCCGAACAGGCAATTTTGTTGCTTGATTAAGGCTTTATGGGACTTATTTGGGAACCGAATTCATGCTGGAACATCATTTTTGCCCAAACTTACAAACAAAGGGGAAAAAAAAAGCAACCTGTTCATAAAGATCCTCCAACTTCTTTCGGGGCAACTTCAATTGAGCAACTTGGGGGAGAATGGCATCCCATCTGCCACTATTTATGTCAGCTATAAACGTCTCAATGCTGTCGACTGTGTTCAGAGAGACCTGACACTCGCTTTGTAGGGTTTGAAAGGTTTGGTGCAGGGAGTTCTCTTTGCAGAACTGAAGAACTATCTTTATCACGCTACAATAGAGGATTAATAAATGTCCTTAGTATCACAACTAGCAAAATATAGAGAAATTCATGCACAGGAACAAACAAGCTAAAATGGATCTAATTCGCCACTTATTGTATTCAACTCCTAATATCTCAATTCACAGATGTATTGCAGCATAAAAGAATTGATTAAAGAGAAATATACACATTTGCATGGAGAGAGAGAGAGGGGATCCTTGGCAGCCGCTGCCAAGCACTTTAAAAAAAAAAAAACAGAGAGAGAGAGAGAGAGAGAGAGGAAGGTGGGCACTGGGCTTACTCGCGAGCTTCGATTTCTAGAGTGGACATGGTAACGGCTTGGTTACGTGTTGTCTTCTCCGACGAGTTTTGCGAAGACGAGCGGGATAAAGACCAGAGAGTGATACAGTTCGCGGTCTAGGGTTTTGGGTTAGGGCCTTAGGGCCCGGCTCTGTAAAGCCGTTCAGCAATTCCGAAAAGGTGAAGATCCATTGCGAATTACCCAAACACCTCTTACGGAATTAAATCTGCTGCGATCCAAAAATCTCTGCAATTCTCTGCGATTTCAAATCATGTTTTGAGATTTGTGCATTCCAAAAAATAAATGGGGAAATTTAAAATCACAGAGAATCATAGAAATTTTTGGATCGCAGCAGATTTGATTTCCTTACTTTTACGCTCCCGGTTAACATGACACGTAACTCAAATTAGGACACGGCACAAATTTATATTTCTAATTAAAAATGTATTAAAAATTGGACCACATGCCCGCAATGTGTTATAGATGCACACAGCAGATTTTGTTTGTATCAATTTTACGTTTTTGAATAAAAAAAAATTACGTTTGTTAATGATATAGTGGAAATAAGGTCACCTAAATGACGTAACATAGAAATGATCTGTTTGATAGTTTTATGACCTCGCCTATGATCGAAAATTGTTAATCTTATGAATAGACACATGACATTATGACAACATGTTGCAAATCCTATATCTGTGCAAAGCTGATGTATATTTAAAAACTGGTATATACATAAATAAATATGGCCAAGTAGTCATGATATTACTTAACGATTCAAAGATCAAAATTGAGGCCAACATTGATTAAAAAAATAAAAATATAAAAACGCAACGCATGATATAAGCATTTTCACATATATCTTTTATGCTTGATAACTTGATATTGATTTGGCACCAAACAAATGTATGCACGCGTGGAAATAAAAATAGAGGTTATATGTTATGATGATTTTAGAAACCAAATTGGTGCACAAATTGCTTAATAATATAAATACACGTACGCATTGTTGCGTCACAGTATATTTTTGTTTTATGATAATTTATATATCTCAAGATTCTTGAGTAGAACTAGAGTGCTTTTAAGTTCACTAAGTTTTTTTGTGAACTCAATTCTAAAATTTATCGGATTGACTTTAAATGATAAATTTGAACTGTTGAAATATGTCTACCTTATGAGTGACGCGTCTACATACAAAAATGTTAAATTTTCGAATTAATATTGTCTAGAGTTAAGTGGTAGAAAAATATTCAAAAAATGAATACATTAAAATAATTATAAAGCTTCTAATTTTGACCGTACTTTATACTAAATTAATTTGAAAGTTCAATTTTTTTTGTATATAAATGCATCACTCCGTCACTCGTAAGATATATAAGTTTCAACAATTCAAATTTGTTATTTAAAATCAATCCGACAAGTTTTAAAAAATTAAGTTTAAATAGAAATTTAGTGAACTTGAAAACAGCCTAGTTCTACTCATCTTAACTATACATGTAAATGATAACATCGAGAGAACATATATATATATATATATATATATATATGCGAGTTTTGGTAACTTTTCAATGTGGTTTTTGTTGTTATTAAGCATGTCCCAGTCGGCTAACAGTTTTAACTAAAAAATAAAATTTTGAATTGAATCTCTGATAATATTTTAATTCAATGTATCTATTTGATATTTTTTTTATGTATAGAGGTCTAAATTTCTTTAAATACGCACTTGTTACATACAAATTGTATCCTTTTTTTATTGATTTTGATTTTGTTCTATTTTTAAATATCATTTAAAGAATTTTTGAATTGATTGATTATTGAATGGTCATATTTTGATTGCTTTCTATTTTTTTATATAATTTAAAAAATATTATTTATCAATTAATATACCATTTTGTTTGAATTTTTTTTATGAAAATATTAATAAAAATATATATGTCATTTAAGAAATATTATTTACATGTAGATGTCATTTAATATGTTGCTTAAGAAATATTATTTGTCATTTAGTTATTTTTTTAATGAAAATATGTAATTTGGTAAGCGCTTTTTTATTATCTTTTAATATGTCTCTATTGTAACGCAAGAGTACGATACTAGTATCTTTTACAATAAACACAAACTTATGACTTAGTAGTTGATGACATTACCTTAGTACCCGTCGTTTATGGCTAATTTAGAATCAAACTTGGGATTCAAATTGATTAAAAAAAATAAAGACATGCAACATACTTGTAAATGCATTCCAACAAATCTTTATGCATAACATTGGACAAATCATTATAATTCTGCACACATAAAATTAGGGGTGCAAATGGGTTGGATATTATCCGACCGTATCCGGATTTTTCGGATTCGGATAATTTATGGATACGGATATTGAATATGCAGATACAAATACGAATTCGGATTTAATCTGAGAAGCGGATACGGATACGGATAATTCGCATATATTAGTAATTCGGATATCCGTTTCTTATTTCCTGCCTTTTCAACTTTGCTATTTAACTTGAATATTAAAATAAATTGTGAGGATCTATATATACCTGTCACTGTATTTTTTTTTTTGAAAAATTGGTAGAGGCTACCAATATGGAATATAAATGTGTTTACAACCTCATTACCTAAAAAATTACACCAACAAACAACAACAACAAAATTTTAGAGCTACTGATTAAGTAAATATCCTCTCCATCCCTGATTCCCCCTGTTTTTCACACAATATCTACTCCATAAACCAGCATCTTCTAAAGCTCTGTTAGCCACGATCCAAGGAGGCAACTTGGTACCCCGAAAAATCATCTCATTTCTTTGTCGCCACAACGACCATAGCACAGACATGAATGCAGTTGCCCACCTCTTCTTGTGCGACCCCGTTTTATAACATACTAGCGGCAGGCCTCGCGTTGCTTTGGCAACGATTGTCAATGTAGGTGGAGAAGTATATAGAAAATTTAAGAAAGAATGTACATAGAATGAGTATGTAGCGCAGAATCATATAGGAAAAAGGTATATATAACATAAGTTGTACATGAAATTATAAAGAAGTTCTAATTTAGATGTATTTATAATTTAATCTCGCATCGGATAATTTTAGTGTTTGGTTCATTTGTTGGATTTAAAAGAGGGGTGACAGTCCCCAAGTAGCTTGTTATCGACCTTTGTAGTATTTGCAAACACATTTTTTTTTTTACATAACAATTGCTAGTGTATGTTTCTGTTAAATAGTAGGCGAAATAATATATACAACATACAAAAGATGTGACTGTTTTTGTGGAGCTGGTGTAGTTAATTATTTTTCCTTTTTCCTTTGCTTTCCTGTTGTCCATGCTGCAGAAAGTAAAAAGTTTGTTAGCGTTGAGTATAATTGTGGTATGCTATACTTAATTATTTACAGTATCTATTTTGCAAACATCTTTGCTAGCAACTTCCGATTACTCCTTGAACCTGTTATATTCTACAACCTTATCAGAAGTAAAGTTACACTACTTCAGAGAAGAGAAAAATTATTAAAAAAAAAAAAAGATGGTTTGAATTTTTTTAGAAACAATTAAAATTGGGTCCAAAAATGAGATTTTTTTCATGTAATCTATTTGTGTTGGTAGTGAAGTTGTGTGAGAGCCATTTACTTAGTTTCTTCCTTATTCGTGAAGTTTTTTGTATAACAGGAATCCATGTAATATGTTGATGTGTTGAAAGACATTCTTGGTTTTAGCCAGTACCAGTAGTTGACCTAGTGGTTACCAGAGATCATAAGAATGTAAGAAAAAAGAAAATCCTCATCTTGGGAACGTTTTGTTGTATTGGCACAGATTAATCTAAATATTATTAAGGTTCTATAAGAAATTAAAAATGACTCAAAGAATATCAGACAAGAAAAGAAATTTTTTTAAGAAAAAGGCTAACCCCTGCCATAGAATTTGTAATCTTTTGAAACTTATCAGAAGAAGAAATACCATTTTTAGAAGCCCGGGTCCCACCTCGATAGAGTCATATTCCCGATAAGAAAATTTTGGAAGATCTCCACTGTTTAGATGCACTGTTCCATTGTGACAAGTAAAAAAAATTAGAAGTGGCTTATTTTATTTTAAATGTTCTGGGAAGTCCTACCTTTTGATGTTTACTTAAAAATGTAGTATGAATTCCAACCCAAAGGAGATGCAGAAGCTTGAAAAATAAGCTAATATTTTGGGGTCTGCTTAGGGGAACTTGCAAGATGTGGTACTATTTTCTTAAATTTAGTGTGGTACTATCTATCTCGACAAAAAAGTAAAAGTTCCACTTGAGTCCTTTACTACAAGTTGGCCATCACCAAACTTGAAAATAATAAATAACCAGAGAGTTTCCAGAAAGAGCTTCCACATATTTACAATATATTAAACCCATTATCTGAAAATAAAATATCAAAAGAGTTCACCAGGTGTATTGAAAAAACATGATAACATCACTGTGTTACTCACTGATATCCCGATGAAATCGGCATGGTGCCATCCAAGAGGGTTGTATCTCACCACCACCTAAAGTATTCACTATTCAGACACTTGCAAGATTTAGAGTATTTAGTTATCTTTAATTGTATGTAGAAATAAATCTCAATGAAAGTTAGAACCATACCAAGCTTTTCTTGGATGAGATATTTTGCTCAGTTGCAGGGTAGTAGCTAATATTTAGCAAAATCTGCTGCAATTATAGAACATAATGTTTCAATTAGCAAAATTTAAGTCATTAGTAATGACTTATACCAATGGATTTCGGGAGCTCACAGCTGATAAGAATATATATTTATTATTGCATTGTTGTTTTGTTATTTTTATCCTACTATGATTTTTTATGTCATCGCTCTCATTAATAAAAGAGAAATAATACAATCTAAAGAATAAAGACTACGAAAATAATTAAAAATTGAAGGTAATTACAAATTTAGGCACCTGGCTAAGTTCTGATTTCTAAAGCTGAGAAAAAACAGGTCTTGTATCTACTTGTCTTAGCAACATCCACACCTTTTGTTGCCTAAAAGGTTTTAATATGAGCAAAAATATGACCAAAGCTTCTATGAATTCAGGAATACCCGAAAAATAATACAAAAGAAAGAAAGTGATACCTTTGACACATCAATGGAAAGGCATTTGGTGTAATCATCAGTGGTGTGTTGCTGTGCAATTCCTGAGCATCGTGGTGTTGTGTCCCTGCCAGTGCAACTTGTAGACTTGGTGCTTCTTGTATCTGTTTTATGCATGTAACATAATGTAATTAATTAATCATGTTTAATAGCAGATAAATAGTTAGGTTTTCTTTTGAAGTTTAAGCAAAAAAAAATGTAATTTAAAATCGGAACCCTTCTGTGGAGTCATGCTGGTTGAGGATAACAATATATTATTTTATATATGCTATTAGATTTGATAATTAAAATAGTAGTATAAGATTATAGGACAAAATTACCAGTAATTTACAAACTAAATTACCTTTTTTGCCCAAATAGCAATATATTATTTTATTATGTGCTATTAGATTTTATTCATCATGTAACACTAAACTCTTACCTAATGGGCAAAAATATCAAACAAATGAGTAGTTCGATGAAAATGGGATTGCCAACTGATAGCAGTTACATTTCCAATTTCAGATTTGCGAAATGGGGTTCATAATCTTACATCTGCGTGATATTTTTGTTCAATAAGTGCAGAGAGTTTTGCAAAGCCCTGAAAATAATTTCTTATTAATTACTGATAAAAAAAAACTAACATTCTGAAGCTAAATGGTACTGTGCGGAACTTATATGAAAGAGGAGATTTCAGCATGGTCAGATGTCATGTTAGAAGCTCTCGCTAGAAAAATTGCCACAGTTGGTACCACTTATAGCCGCTTTTGAACGAACAATCATGACACCCTTACAGTAAGGTACCATATTTTAGAATTGGTAATTTATGTCATGAGTACCTTTATAGCAATCTGCATGGCCCTTTTTAGCAGTTATATCTGCAATTATCGATTAACTCAGACTATTCACAAATAAAATAGATATCTGCAAAGAGAGAAAATAGATTGTCCAAAATTAATACAAAAATCCACAGTAAGAAGAAAAACCATCAAAATTTTAGAAAGATAACGTAAATTGAACCTTTTCTTCAATCTCTGAAACACTGAGAGCTTTCAAATTGATCTTCCTTTTTCTGAGGTTTGGGAATTGGTTTGAGAGATGAGAGGTGAAGCTGGGTAGGGAGTAGAAGCGAAAAGGTGAAGCTAGGGTGTGAGGAAGGTAAGGGGAGGGTTTCGGGTTTAGGGGAGGAGAGGGTGCGCACGGAGGGAAGGAGGCCAGAAGAGGAGGAGAAGGTCAGCGGAGAGAGGCGAAGGAGATGGAGGAGGAGCGATGAAAGAGAAGAAGGCGGCAGAGAGAACCGCTGTAGCAAAGAAGAGCTCTGATTGAAACGACACGTAGCGAAGGAAAGATACGTGTAAGCGTGATAAAGAAATATATCTTGAACCATCAGATATCTGACGGTGAAAAATGTTAGTGGTACTGTAGATGATACTGTTCATCTACAGTAACCGATCCATCCAGGTCACTGTAAACAGGCGCTTAATGGGCCAAGGTTGTAGTCTATTTATCACCTTTGACTCGGTCCATCAAAATGAAAAAGAATGAATATAAGATTATGATAATGGTCTCCAGACTCCAACCCATAATTTCTAGAAAAATCTCCGATGTTTTAAAAAGACGAAACATATCAAATGACTTTTCAAATCAAATTTTCTGCATCAATTATGGGTCTCTTTTTTAATCTTACTGGATTTTATTCAAAATATATGATTAGTTACAATTGGTGATTAATTTTAGTTAAATAGATATATATTTTGTAATTGTATAACAAGTTAATTATATATAATTTTTTTAATTAGAAATCCGAATTATATCCATATTTGTATTTGTATCCGATAATATCCGAACCGTATTCGTATCTGTTTAATATCTTATCTGTATCCGATTAATATCCGATCCGTATCCGTATCCGAAAAAAATACGGATACGGATACGGATTTACCACTATCCGATCCGTTTGCACCCCTACATAAAATCAACAGGCATGTAAATTATAAAACACAAGAGATTATCTGCATGATTTTAGAATAAACACAGATCATATATATGAATACGTGCGCACAACACGATGCACATATGCACAACAGATTTTGTTAGCATAACATTTTTATTTGTTTTATTGATTTAGCATAAATAAAGTTCTGGAAATGTAAAATTAATAAATATAATGGAAAATATTAAAAAATATTAATGTAAGGATATAAAATAATTTGAGATTTTTTTTTAAGAAATAATTACTTTAGTTGCACTTATTTTGATTAGAGAATGAGCATGTCATAAGAAATAATAAAAAAATAAGAGCCCGTTTCAGGTGGTAAGTTATAATAGTGAATTTTTAAGGGGCTTTCTGAAATAGTTCTAGAATTTGTCTTTCTCTCACTGATCTGATCTCATCTCACATCACACATTCACACGTACCACTCTCTTTTTCTCGTGTTCTATTTATTTCACTACTCAAACAAGTTACAATTACAATCTTCTCTCTTTCCGCTTTCCGAAGCGCCACCTACCGCTTCTCTCTCTCTACTTCTCTCTACTTCTCTCTGACATGTCCCATTAGGGTTTACTCCTCACCCGGGGACCCACATTTGAAGCTCACGCCACGCGCTTCCGTTCTTCACCAATTGAGATCTCGTTCATTTCAGGTGAATAGTGATGGATTGATTCATGCAATTAAGTGAGAATCAAGTCGGTTTTGTTATGCCTGTCGCTTGATAATACAACCTCTTAATTGCTTCATTAATTGATTTATATGGTCTAAAACTTAAGCGAATTAAGTGTACTGTTCAGTCCAGCATGTTAAAGTGACGCGCAATATATGTTGTTTTATAAGTTTTTTAGTGAAAGGTGAATTTGGTGTACCGTTCACTCCAGCATTTTAAAATTGTCATTTTATCTGACACGATTCATATGGGCATTAATTATGCCTTCAGTAAACAAGAACAGTTCAAACATTTCGAACCACACCTAATATAGCACAAGTATTATAAAATTTTCTGAGGTACCGCAGGGGCAAAAATAGAAGAATTCCCCATTACATTTTTTTTTATGGTTCTTATTTATTTGATTGGATGGTTATGTTATGTTAATGTTATTTAGGTCTGCTAAATCACATGACAATGAAAAATAGGTAAGTTTGTTATAATCGATGTTTATTAGTGAATATTTTCTTACTAAAAATCAGGGACTAAGCTTAAAAGCAAAGCAACCATTCCATACTCACCCTTAACAGATTTAATGATCCAAATTAAATATTGAATTTTCTCTCATAAAATGACGAAGATCTGATTATACACTAGTGTACAAAATGTAATTCACTTTCTAATTTGGTAATTCTTTTATTGTTTGACATGCAGGATTTCAAGTATTGGAAAGAAAAAAAGAACAAAGAAATGTCATCTCTGAAAGATCACCTCTCTGAATCAACATTTATCGGCCTCAAATTATGGGTCTTAATCACAATTTTAGTTGGTATCTTCATTTTAGCATCATTTCTAATTGTAGTTGTATGCACCAATTTCTGTCCAAAGAGGCGTGTCAGAAGGAGTGCCTCTTTGAGCCACCTCATACAAATCCCTCCCATCTCAAAGGAAATAAAGGAGGTACGGGTTGATTTCAACGCGCCAGTGCTGATACCACATCCAGTAGCACCGAACAGCTCAAACGTGAAAGAAAAGGACTTGAACTGTGATGTAGAAGGAGGTACTGATACAGAGTCTCACTCGGGCTCATTTAGGTCCAACGGGAAGGAAGGTGAGAAGGGTCATGCGTACCAGATGCCAGTACAATCTCCTCTTACTGGTTTGCCCGAAATGTCATATCTTGGATGGGGCCACTGGTTCACATTAAGAGATTTAGAGGTGGCAACAAACCAGTTTTCAAAGGAGAATGTGCTTGGAGAAGGTGGGTACGGGGTTGTGTACCGGGGCCAACTCATAAATGGTACGCAAGTTGCTATCAAGAAGCTTCTAAATAACTCGTAAGTAACCTTTTCAAGGTTACTTTCTAAGATTTCTCTGTTGTATCAGTCAATCTGGCACTTATACATGGATCCAAAAAGCTGCACCAACTATGTTATATTCAGCCTACCGGCAATGGAAGCTAAAAAAATGTTAATATATTTGCAAATAGTAATAATTTCTCATTTTTCCAACTAAGGCCAAGTATTCTTTTACCTTGATGGTCGCAATTCTTTCACAAACTCAGTAGTAGTTCTTTTCGCAAAACACATATTGAACTACAATCATGAATGTAAATGTTGGGTCCCAAGAACTTTTATCATAGATATGGTCAAGACACTTCGAAGAAAATAGGGCTAGTCACTTTGCTTAGCTTAACTTGGCTTTCAAAGCATAGATATTATTTGGCAAATAAAGTAGCCTAAAAAGGTTAAGGGCATCAGTAGTGACCATGAAATATCTTGGGTGTTGTCTGCAGATAAGGTAATATATGTGATGCAATATGCGAAAGCATGGTAAACTTTTATAAGATGTGAAACTGTGTTATCATAGGGGACAAGCTGAAAAAGAGTTCAGAGTAGAGGTGGAGGCGATAGGCCATGTTCGCCACAAGAATCTAGTGCGCCTACTTGGTTACTGTGTTGAGGGTACTCAAAGGTCACTCTTCCTTATTTCTATTAAAGAGTATTCCTAAATGTATTGCTGTGGTCCCCGATTAAATATCCATGACAACAAAATTTAGTTTGTTATTATTACTCATCCCTCTGAAATCTTGTTTCTTTAACATCTTTTCAAAACAAAAACTTCAGAATTCTGGTCTACGAGTATGTAAATAATGGAAACCTTGAGCAATGGCTACATGGTGCAATGAGGCACCACGGGGCTCTTACCTGGGAGGCACGGATCAAAATCCTTCTTGGCACTGCAAGGGCGTAAGCATAATTTGTTCTGTACTTCAGACTTTTTTTAATTTTGTGAACATGAAATGTTTACTTTTTCACCCTAAAAAACAATGCTTCTGAACATCAGCTGGTGTGCACCTGTATAAGTTTGCTATACTGCAGTGGCGGAGAGAGATGGAGAGGAGTAACTTCATTGGTGTTTGTATAATATTTTAATTAAAAGTTGCCAAACCTCTCTTATCTGGTGTACACTTGACCCCATTGACCTATGACTTTATTATCCCACTGCTGTAATCAGGCCTTGCAAGTACCCATCTTATTGCATCAAGGTAGCTGGGCCTTTACATGTTATTTTCCTTTTGATTTCTAGACTTGCGTATCTGCACGAGGCAATAGAGCCAAAAGTGGTACACCGAGACATCAAATCAAGTAATATTTTGCTAGATGAAGAATTTAATGCGAAGATATCAGATTTTGGTCTGGCCAAGCTACTAGGCGCTGGTAAAAGCCACATTACCACTCGTGTTATGGGCACATTTGGGTAAGTCACTTTCCTTTTACTGTGCAGTATGTCCCAGTTGCTATCGATATATTTTTCGGGGGGGGGGGGGGGGGGACATTAATTCTAATGCTACGTAAACAGTAGTTGTTATTAATCATGCTAAACACCTAAATATGCATCATTGTTTAGCAAGAATTTTTTTTACTTTTTGGTTGCGGGGGGGGGATAATTTATATCCAAAAGAACTCAAATTTTGGCTGTTTCTTACACGATCTGCTGGCTTATACTATTATATTTTATTTCCTGAAAACAACGGTAGATATGTAGCCCCGGAGTATGCAAATACAGGGCTATTAAATGAAAAGAGTGATGTATACAGTTTTGGTGTTGTTCTTCTGGAAGCTATCACGGGCCGCGATCCTGTTGATTATGGCCGTCCTGAAAATGAGGTACATTACCTTCTTAGTTCTCACTGTTCTTCTCAATGCATGTTGTTTGCTAAAACAAAAAAAACTCAATTGCTACCATACCCGCTGCTATTGATCAAGTCAGACTTTGCGTGACCAGGTGCTAATGGTGGTGTAATTAATTAAATGTGTTCTTTGTTTTATTTTTCTCTGATGCTTTTTAGTTGTGTGGTTCTTTTTCCTGGTGTGTGCTGTAGGTAAATTTGGTGGATTGGTTAAAGGTGATGGTAGCCAGTAGGCGGTCAGACGAGGTGGTGGACTCCACCATAGAGACAAAACCATCTACTAGGGCACTAAAAAGGGCACTTTTGACTGCTTTGAGATGTGTTGACCCAGATGGCGACAAGAGACCAAAAATGGGTCAGGTGGTACGCATGCTTGACTCTGATGAACCTATCCGTCGTTCGGTATGTTCCATTTATGCACATACTAATTTTGTTCTTTCTCTTTTTTTCCTGTTAATCAACCTGGCACAGTTCAAAACATTTAATTCATCCCAGCCTACTAGCTACTTTCCTCTGCTTTTCTTTTTCTTTTGTCCTGTTTTGGGTATCAATTAATCAAGATTAGATTTGCTGTGCTGGCAGAGCTTCGGATAATGATCTGTTCCTGTACATGGAACTATGCTATCAGTAATTTCTGATGAATTTTATTTTAGATCGGTTTGCAAACTGGCCTACACTATCAAGAATATATGTACGCCAACCCACTGTTTTTGTATGTGTCTAGCTTACGAGATATTTGTGTGAATCTCCTAATAGTTTAAGGTGCTGAAAAGTAAAAAAACAAAGCAAAGCATGAATTATTTTTCAATTGCAGCACAAATTTTCAGGAATTCACAAAATGAAAATTTTATTCACACAGGAAGAAGCTACTTCATGTAACCCTCCAAAACTTAGAATTTCACAAGTACTGCTGCAAATTGAGAATCATCAATTTATCGTATGGAAGATATTCTACAATCATGTTTTCCATGACCTTGGGGCTTGGATTCCATATTTATTTTCTTTCAAAAGATAAACAAACTATCCTCCTGTGCTAACATAATTAGAGAGCTAGAGGGGTATGCTAAGAACCAGGTTATCTTTCTATGGTTTTCAAGAATGTGTGGTATTTCTCTGCAGGGGGTTATATTTCATATTTTAGTGTTTCGTAAGGGCAGATGCAAATTGAAGTTGTTAATTAGAAAGAGAGTCTGCAAAAAAACAGGACAATAATTCCCGTTTTGCTTTTAGTATGGCCTTCAGACCAACCTCCCTTCGCAAGATTACATTTCTTTTTTTTTTCAGTAGTAGAAAAAGATTATGTATTGTGTATTAATTCTTTATATCTTTTTTCAATTTCTGTTTAAATATTTGATAGGATCGGAGGCGCCGTCACAATAGGGAAGGGAGCAATGAATTCGACTCTCAGAGAGAGGGTTCAGACACTGACAAGAGCGATAATCCCGATTCAAAACCCACAACCAGTCAACGTAGAGACTGAGGTGCCTGACTTCTTAAGCAATTTGCATTAATTTAACATCGTTATTTGTTTATAATTTTTTTCATTGACGTTTACAACAAATTGCCAGTCTCCCTATTAATCATTTTATCTCTTTTTTTTAAAATGCCTAGGGTTCATTTATTCTTGCTTGTTAAGTGTGTGTATATTAGTATTAGGACTTGTAAAGCTATGGAATATGTGGGAACTTGTTTCATTGTTTGTGTATTCAAGTTAATAATTATAAAAAACATACATTTATTGTGAAGGTGTCCAAACTTTTCTAGATCAAATTTTTATTGTTATTTATCGTAGCGAACCTATACATTGATCTTTCAGCAAAAGGAAACCCAAATATTACAAAGTTCTATATGGATGAACAAGACGCATAGAACCAACCATTCGCCATTGGCAGAATTCGGTTACTGGTGTCAATTGTAGATCAAACTTCTATGTGGATGTAATACTTTTGGAGTTGTGCTCACTAAATTCTCTTGGTGACCACATCACACCCTAGTTTTGCTCAAAATAGAAATATCTGATTGGAAATCTTATATTTACCTCCTAAATCTACCCTTTAAACACCTCCCGACTGTATTTGACAAACTTTTCAGAAAACGAACTCGCCTATTCTCACCGTCAAAACACCTCCTGTTGACCAACATTTTAAGAATGTGCTCTGAAACTCTGCGATTCAAGAAAAGGGGACTGGCGCCATGATCAAACTTGATCAATGAGTTTACTTGCTCTAGAATCGGAAATTTTGAGAGGGGGGAGAAGAGAAGTGGGAAGTCTCCATATAAAATTTCTGATTTTACTTCCGTTTTCCTTTTCTTTATATAGACGGTTCTGGAGCAGAGTCTTAAGAAAACTAAACAAGCATGCACTTATAGTTAAGTGTACATTGTGCTTATTGTACATCATGCAATAGCTAAATGTACATTATACAATAGCCAAAATATTTATTGTAAAATAGTCAAACGTACATTTTGAAGGTTCAAATAATAAATACGAAAAATGAAAAAAAAAAAAAAAACAGAGTTAATTTCCTACGTATCCTTCAAGACGTCTCTAATTTCTTATTTACCCTTAAGTCTTCAATTTATCTTATTTGTCCCTTAACTCTCGTGACAGTTTCTTATTTATCCATCACTCAATCATTTCTAAATGAATTCAGAGTAGGTCCGATGGCCATTAGACCTACTTTGTTCGATGGACATAATGACCATTCGATTGCATCAAGATTCGTGCGAAATACATTAAAATCCGTACCTATCTGTTCCAATTTTCATGCGCACAAATCTTTTTGCCAATCGTACGGTGTTAGAGCTAATTGAACCTAAAAGTAAGTCCGATGCCCATCGGACCTACTCCTTTCTCTTTCTAAATTATCTATAGTTAAATTATAAAAAATCTTGATTAAAAATTTAAAAGACAAAATTGCCCTTCTTCTTTCTTTCTTTTCAATCTACATCATCAAGTGTCTCGGGCCCACCAAGATTGAGAAGAAGCACCCCGACCTTTTCATTTCTAATTATCTATGAGTTGGGTTGGTTTTGGAGGTGAGAACAACTTCATAGGCTGAAAAATGTCTTTAAAAAGAACCTCCATTATTGTGAAACAACAAGAATTTTGTAAAATTTTGTTTCTTTTTGAGGAATTATTAGTAAAGATCTCTATCTAACTCGAACATGGGTACCTTCTCGCTTTAATTGAACACCATTGTTGCATATTTATCCTTCTATGCAAAAAAAGAGAAAATTTACAAGTGAAATAAGAGAGTTGTTTAATGTTTTATTAAAGCGAGAAGTCAAAATTTTTGGAACCTTTAGATGGACTCACACTCAGAAAACAAATATAATTAAAAAAACCCTCAAGTTCAAAAGAAATTTTCACGAAACAATTGAGAAAAAATAGATATGAAAGATAAGTGATTAATGGCGTTACTAAAAATGCATTTCCTATAGAATCACCAACACAACTAGATAACAATCCTTCGCTACTAATTGCTGTCCTTTTTCAACCCCAACTCTCCGCTCAGTGGGAAACTTTGGATCTATACACTAAGATATTGAGGTTGTTCTAGCATTGATGTCACTAGAAAAGAAAGAAAAGAAGAATGACAATTTTATCTTGTACCTTTTTTAATCACAGTTTAATCAAGATTTTTTATAATTTAACTATAGATAATTTAGAATTCATTAAGTGATGGATAAATAAGAAATTGTTGCAAGAGTTAAGGGACAGATAAGATAAATTAAAGACTTATGCGTAAATAAAAAATTAGAGATGTCTTGAAGGTATGTAGGAAATTAACCCAAAAAGGAAACTATTTATAATATATTTTGATTGAAATTCCCGACTGAAGGAATCGATCAGAGTGTAATCAACAACTATTTCATGCATAAATATATAGATGTGCGTTATATAATATTCAAATATACAATTTAAGGTGTAAGGAGAATTGAATGAGATATGTCGAGGGATTAAAATAACTGCCATATTGTATTCTGATTAATTTTTTAAAAAACACGTAATAGTTGTCCAAACTCTCCATACTAAAATATGTAAATATACGTCACGTGATATTCGGATGAATATACATTTCTAAAGTGCGTACAAAATTAAATGAGAAATGTTCAGGGATGCGTTAATGAGAGTTGAATATCAAGCCCGTTTGATTTATCTATCCTACCTACCTCCTTAAGTCTCCATGTTTTCAAGCACTACTATGTCAATCCCTTTTAATAGCTTAAAAGTAGCTTTTCTCGTTTCGATTTACCACTATTATCACACAAATAAAATAAAATGCGGAATAAGATAAGCTAAGTATGTGGCTACACATGTACATAATTTCGACACAGAAAGAGACATGCAAACTACCAGTGTTATTGCGTAAGAACTTTGACAAATCTTAGAGGATCCTCCGATATAATATCAGCGTATAAATATAATATTTTTTCCCCAACAATCGTCATGCCAAAAATGAAAAGAAAGCAGCAGAAATAAAACAATATACAAAGGGATATAAATACACAGGCGCCATAATATACCATTTCACCATGATACAGAAACCACAGCCAGCCAATATAACAACCAGAAATAATTTTACAATTTAGTACTGACCAAGAAAATGATAAGCTGCGAGAAAACCAACCCAAAAAGGTAAATTTCATTTGAAACTAATTTTGCATGCGGGTAACTCAGCTCACAAATCAACAAATAGGTTATATGTTATTTAAACAATATTTTCATCTTTTTTAAAGCCCGGATGCCTCACCACCACGTGGCGCCCCTCTTGGGTTCAATAAAGGCTGTAGTGCCTTCACAACAATGCTCATGTTGGGACGAAAATCGGCTTCATATTGCACACACAATGCCGCAACTGCTGCAAACTGTTCGCAAGTTTGAGATATTAATGAAACATAGTATAATGGAAAAAGATCCACATTGTCTGTAAGATCTCAAACTCAGAGAAAGGAGACCAGCTTCTTCCAAGAACAAAGTCTGATACAAGTCACTTCGGGGAGGCCCCACCAGCTTTTTCTTATTGATAGCCTCCTTTGGATGCTGGTAAGAACCTTCCACCAGTGATTTGTAAGAGGGGCTTGCACAGAATCCGCAATAGCAAACACAGGATTCATGGACTGAGAGTGATCAAAATGGAACCAAAAATTCCAACAATTATATGCACATTGCAAACTCAATTGGACAAAGGATTCAAATCTGACGCCATAGATGGTAATGTCACCGGGTGCCATTGGGTCTCTGTTGGGTCCATGATGGATGAGCCCCAAACGCCACATAGCAGGGGCCATGTGTCAGTGCCTCAATGGCATCCGGTGTCTTTGCCAACTATGGCAGCAGACTGGAACCCATTGAACAAACATATTGATTTGCAATAATAAAATCATGATAGTTCATTTGGAAGGGCTTCCAAAGTAATACAACAAATTGCACTTTTGCAAGGCTATGTAAATGAAATATATAGAACTGAAGTAAAAAATAAAATAAAATAAGTACCTTTGCAACAGATTTGGGAGGATATTCGCCTCCGAGCCTTTGATCAACACATTGCCTTACCTTATCTTCACTGAGCCTTGGTGTAGCCTATTTCAAACCAACACCATATAATTATTCCCTTGAACCAATATTGGTTCCTTTTAAAAACTACACACAGGTAACTATTTCCAAGATAAAATGCCTCTTGCACTGCAGTCTCTGTCCAATTGGGAACTCGATTGTTGCGGAAAATAGAGTTCATAAGAAACTAGGTGGTTGAAAAAATGTATAACTTGAATGTCACACAGGAAAAAGGGATGTGCAATAAAAAGTCTAATTTGGTTCAAAAGCGAAATAAACCCAACTTGTTTGGGACTAAAGGCTTGGTTGCTATTGTTGGTTCAAAAGCGAAATAAGAAATGCTTTGTGGTTCAAAAGCGAAATAAACAGAATGAGGTTAGTTATATTGGAAAACCTTTTCAGTGATACAACAAAGTAACACTCTTTGTTGCATCCATTATTAAAGTCTGGACTGATGCGTTTGAAGTCACAAGCAATGCATATGCCATCAACAATTACAATTTTTAGTCTGCATTAAGTACAAGATCATGAAGTGGGAAAATGAACTGTACATTGGAATTAAGTTTTGGCGAGTCAAGTATTTTTGCAACATAGAACAACATCAACAATTTGGGTCTTGTCACTTGAAATTTGAAAATTGAATTACTGATGCAAAAATAAAAGTGTTTTACTGACATGTCACAAAAAAGAGTTGTCATTTTGTCATTTTTCTCTTGGAGAACAAAAAAATTGACCAGAAAACTATATATTGGAAAAAGAGTGGTCAGACTGGCCACAAAAAGGATTCAGTATACACAACCACGTTAATAGATAATGATGATGATTATTAATTTACATAATAAAAATAACTATTATTACTATTATTTGATAATAACAACAATAATATAGAAATAGCATACCCAGGTGACAAGGCTTTGCTGGCCACGTGGCAATGTGTGGTCCACAGGTTTGCGGCCTGTTAATAGCTCCAAAAGTACAACCCCAAAACTATACACGTCACTCTTCGGACTGAGCTGCCCAGTCATTGCATACCTACAATTCCCAATTAAGGCAATTACATACATGATTATTGTATAAGCATAACTAATTTCTAAAATCATTTTATTCAAATTTCATGTAGTCATTTGCTTTCATTTAATTTTCTTTGCTTGAAAGCCTCAACTAATAAGGCTAAACTCGAGAAGTGTTGGCATAATCATAAGGTAAACTTCTGTTAAGTTGAACCACGATTGCAAAGATAAAGAAACTGTTAAGAAACATACTCAGGGGCATGATAACCAAATGTGCCAAGGACACGGGTAGAGTGGAGGCGAGCGGCCATGTCAGGAGCCTGGTTCGACAAGTCAAAGTCGGCAATCTTAGCAACGTCATCCTCAAAAAGTAATATATTGCTCGACTTTATATCTCTGTGTATTACATGTGGTTGTGCCTTCTCATGCAAGTACTCAAGTCCCCGAGCGGCCCCCACAGCAATTTTGACCCGTTGAATCCACGACAAAAGCGGGCCTGGTTGCGCACCCTTTACACCTTTTCTACCTGATTTAGATAAAAAATAATAAGAGAGTAAGAGTAGCTTTACCAAGACTAACCCATAAAAACTTCTTTAATATGATGTACAATTTATTTTAATTTAAGCATGCCTCTTTTGTAATATAATTCCTTTTTTGAGTCACTGATATACATTTCTGTTAATTATTATATCTTCCCATAATTCTTTCGACTGATATACGTCAAAAATAATTTTTTCTCGGTAGCATACTTGCTTATAAAGCTCTAACAACCCTTTAAGGTGCTTAGTTTTTGCTGCTGCTTATTAGGCTACTAGCCCTTTTAAATTCATTCTGGAATTATGTCATGTGTACCCATGCAAAACCTCAAATATCAGTCCACCAAAACCTCAGATATCAGAGTCCACCCTAACCAAATCAGAAATTATCATGCTGACCCATTCAAGACAAGAAATGTGTCATGAATGACCTTTTTAAGCATAGAAATGATACTATTTTCATCTATACTCTTTTGCAATTTCGTCCAAAAACCTCCAAATCATTTTTATTTGTACATATAATGAGAAAGGAAACTACAAAATTGTTCACAGAAATTAGGAGATAAGGGCTGTAGGTGATTTTACCATGCTTTATCAGCACATAGCATATTACAAAGTTCTTGTTTTGCACAAGTATGAATAACACTTTAAGGTTTTGTACAGAACAAATAAAAAACTGTAAAAGGTAATGTGGGAATCAATGCTTATTGCTCGGTAAAACTTATGCATTGCAAATGAAAATCTATGCCATCCATGCCAGAACTTTGATAAAGCTTATGAATTCAATCATTCTTCAAAAAGTAAAACTAAATTAGATATGACAGTAAGAGTACCATGAAGAATGTCATGAAGGGAACCCATTGTAGCAAACTCATAAGCAAGCACCCGTTGGTTTCCATCTACATAATATCCAAGAAGCTCTACAACATTTTCATGTTTCAACCTTGATACCATCGATACCTATTTCACATGTAAAGCAAAAATAAAATATAGCAAGCATCACTGTGTGGGGGGTGGGGGTTGGACCCAGAAGCAAATGTGATATCTCACTTCTCATAGCCATGATATGATGCTCAAATATCAGAGGGTGCATTTGGCATTAGCCTAAATCTGATTTACTCTCAGCTTGAGGGACCAAGCCTTCCAGACACACCACAGCTTAGTCATGTAAATTATTTCAAGTTAGTCCTGGTCAGAGTTCAGGCAGCCATATCTTAGTCCCTCGAACCGGCTTAAGGCTTGGTCTCGTTTGGTATAAAAATGAATATTACAACTTATTAGGCTAAGCCCTTTGTCACCGAACACTATTTGACTTTACTTTGGAGTTCCAACTTAATCGCAATATCTTGTCACATTTTTCAGCATACTCCACGTTCCATGCCAAATGCACCCATAAACTTTTCCCAAAGAAACTCTCATCTCCATTCATTGTTCCCAAAAGTACCTAAACTAACTCTCTCAAATTTCATACCCTGAGGATAAACATTGCACAAGAAAAATAAATAAACAAATGATTAACCTGAGCAAGAAATTCCTGATCAGGCTGTTTACTTGTATCGAGTTTCTTTATGGCAGCTTTTCTGCCATTTCTCAGAGCACCATAATACACCCTTGCATACGACCCCTCTCCAATCAAACTCTCATTGCTGTAATTTCGCGTCACCTCTCTTATCTCATCTAGAGACAAAGACGGTACCGCTATTGGCTGCACCCGAGCTGGTGGGCCACCTGCATGTCCACCTGGTTGGCGATTCGGACCACCTGTATATCCTGAGTCATATTCCAAAATGTAAGGAAGGTGTAAATAAATATCACTTCAGAGATGTAGTTAGATACTAACCAAAAATAGGTCTTATCTGTGCATCTTCCAAGTAAATTCATAATGAATATCTTTATTCTTTCGTATTTGTTATACTTTGATTTTTTTTTTATCATTTTAAAAGCAGCCTTTCAATTTAGTTGTTTCTTTCATGCTACAGGGTACACAGGAAACAATGAGTCGCAATTTGATCCCAGCCTTTTCAACAACAACTCTTCAATGCTTTTTTCTTCTCTCAGGATACTAGGCCTAATTATTGTCTACTTCACTCTCTTTTTTACACAGTTATTTTATTTTTCTTTTGGTTCTTGCTGTATGTACGCAATTGTGCAAAACAGCATAAATTACCGGTATTACGGTCTGGAATCGGCTCGGGTCTCTTCACTCTCTGTGCATCATCTGTGGCACAAACATCCGAATACATAAATATTGAATGAACACAGAATTAATATGAAACAGTACCTGTAGATGCTACAACCAGTTGGAATGGTAAAACAACACAAATATACCAGACTACCAGTTATGGGTGCTTTAGTAATATTGTGCTAATTTTAACGCTTTACATCCAGTACCACAGTAGGTGGACTACTGATGCATATGCTGCTGGTCATGTTCTGTATTTTCAGATGGTTTTTGAGTTTTAATGCGACCATACCATATCAACAGATCAATTCTGGTATCATCTAGACTGCACTGCTTGCATCTAGTACTGGGTAACAGAATTGGTAAGTGTCCAACTGCCTGAACTGAGCAGCCTGACATAATCTAACTGATGCAACACCATCTGAACTGGAACAGAACCTAAAAGTTTGAAAGCATGCGGCACCAGCCAAGTATTACAACTATTTAGAAGAAGGTTAACAGTAATGGTACCATTGTATTGCTCCTTTGAAGAAAAGCAACCCATAATCCTCTCTCCTTATGCCTACAGAAAAGAAAAAAAAAATAGGAATGAAATAAAGTAATTTCTCAGCCTTCCCAAAATAATCGATGTGCTGAGCTGGTCCTTGGTGCATCTTAGCAAAGGCTCCTGATAGTTATCCAGTTTAACCGGGCATTTTGCATGTTTGGCATGAAAATTGGGATGGTTTTACAAGAACATTTTGAGCTATTTGTGCTTTTATGGGTGTTTATCAGAAATTGCTCCTGTATAATAATTTATTATGTCACTTTCTGCATACAGACCTGGTTATAGTTCTACTACAGATCCCATGCGAAAAGCATTTCTTCCTAAAAGGATTACAGAAATATTATTGAAATGGGAGGATCTTGCTTTAGAAACAATATCTTTCCTAGCGAAAATGTGGAACCATAAGAAATATTACATCTTCTGCTATAATTCCTCTATTTTATTTTTCTGTTGTCTTCTACTCGATATCAAACAAAAAATTGACATCCCTAAGAAGATCACTTAAAATTGAGATCAGGATCTGTGCTTCTCGATCGACCACACCAACCCATTTAGCACGTGCTCCCGATAAAGTTTGCAAAACTAAAAATTATAAATGAACAACACAAGAAATCAAGAAAAACTCCAACCTTTCCCAGACGAGCTGATCCGGCGTCTTCTAAGGCGGCGCAGCGGAGAGAGGTAGAGAGGAGGAGGAGATACAGAGAGAGAGAGAGAGAAGTGGAGGTAGAGAGGAGGAGAGGAATCGCGCGTTGGGACTTGGCCGTATACGAAAAAGAGAAGAATAGCTGGATTTGTCTGTTTATTTCTCCCTAGGTAAACTTGTACATGCATCCCTGTAAAATGTGAAAATTATTTAACCTTGAACATTATTTATTTACAATATTATACATTGACCCATATGGTTTTATCTTTGTCAATATTAACCCATATGTAGTCAAACTAGACGGCTACCGCATTAATTGTATATTTTATATCCGGAGTATTCAATTATTCTTTATAATGATTAGCTTTTTTTTGTTCTATTTATATTGTTAATCATTTGTTTTATCCGTATTTTATCTTTACCTATGACAGTATAATACAAATAATAATTTAAATAATTCAATCTAAATAAACAGCAAACAACTAGATATGATGTTTTAAATTGCAACATATACATGATATATAAAATATAATAAAATTGTACGTTTGTTGGTCACATTGTTTAGAAAAATATAAATTTGTAATTAAATAATATTACAATTTTTTTTTACGGAAATTGATATATGATTTATTATTTCTGAATGACTAATTATAAATATTGCGTTATTAAAATAATTAAAATAATTATTATATATGACTTTGCCTTTATGAATTGTATGGAATATTCTTATCTGTAAGCTAATGAAATTTTCTTTATCCATATTTTATTTGATAATTTGATAAGCTAACAAAAAAATGTATTGTCATATGTATTATTATATATAGCGCGGGTCAGAAAATCAAATAAACGAATTTTATTAACATCCTAAATATATTTTTGTTTGATTCAAGATTATTATTTTGACCGTTGTCCATTTATCGGAAGTTTGGAAATTCAATTATTCAACTTGCCCGAGTAATTTACTTAAAATAAAATATTACGTTGAGCATCCACCATGCAAACATTTAAAAGCAATTTCTTGCGGGAAATTAATTTCAAGGTAACGTGAACAAGTTGATGAAATAAATCATAAATTTATTTGGTATGATATAAAAACAACAAATTTATGAGATGATGATCTCTACATTCAATGATATCTGCTTTGCTCGTTAGTTCTTCTTATATGGCTTTGTTATACTTGCATAACAGATCATAAAACTGACAATACAGTAAATGAACGATGGATTAGGAATTTCAAGAATGTATTCTTCTTTTGAGAAAAGTTGCATGTCGAATTTTTATCTCTTAAATATAAATATGTACATTGCCATCTAACTAATTCTTAAGATAAGTATGGAAATTAAAGCAAGTTCCACATGTTTTAATGTTCTTAAATAATTCTCATTCAGTCATTTACGTTTTGAATATGCGACTTCTCCTACATAAAGTATTACCGTTAGTCAATGCTAGTACATCTAATTTTAATTAATGACAAATGAGAAATTACTGCGGTTCTGACATTTACGAGGACAAATCAAAGTTTAATAGCCAAATTGTGATGATCTTAATGACATTAAAATAATTTTATTTTTCATACGTATGGCATATTTTAAATATACTTGACTCAAATTTTGAATCCGTATGACGTGTTTCAAAAAGACTCGACTCAAAATTAATTTTGAATCCGAACATTCAACTCAAATCCTCCCCAATTGTCGGAATTGTTATGTTTATCATTAACAGATCTTTAACCCTCTTTAAATAAAGAGGTACACCTGTCTGTAATTTAAAAAAAAAAAAAACAGGAATCTTCCGAGAGTTCTAAGTTCCAACGGATAAACTATAAGGTTTTGCAATAAAGTTGGCTAGGTCTATTTTTTTGTTTAAAAAAAATACAGCTTAAGAAGGCAGGCCATCCTTTATTATTCTCTCTTTTGTTGGGACTGTTATATATATTACATGCTTAGGGTTAGGGAGAAGCAAACAGCGCAGAAATCATAAATAATAGTACAAAAATTACACAAAAACGAAGAGAACTAGAGAAGGTATAAATGTCGAAGAAGATACGCTATATCAAACTAGTTTAAAATTTAAAATAATATATTACAAATGCACTTTTTTTTTGGCAGATGAAATAAACTATGATATAGAAGATAATATTTTTTTCTAGTTTGGTGGACATTGGTGGAATCTAGTTTGGTGGACATTGATATAGAAGAGAATCTTTTTTTTGGCAGATGAAATGCACCTAGCTGGCTCTCTCTAATAGTTCCTCATTTTGTCTCCGGTCAATAACTACCTGAGTAACTACTAACTAACTGGGAGACTACTTAATATTTGCGAACCGCCTAATATTTGAAAGATTTTACAATTGTCGCGCGCAAGTATTAATCTATAATACATCAAGTATTCATCTATAATGCATCAAGTATTCATCATAAATTATCAAGTATTTAAAAAAAAAACTAGACACATCACTCACCCATATTTTACACGTTTTTAGATGTGGTTTATTTTTTCTCTGTTCAATCTAACCAATACTTCTGACAATTTGTAAGGAATTTTGCAAATCTAAAACCACAAACACCTTCTACATAATTTTCTCTTTCAAATGAGATCCATAATGACATACTTTCGGGTTGTCGGTTGCACAAATATTCATCCTCGTCATGCAAGTATTCATATCTCATTGAGCAAGTATTCATCCTCGTTGTGTAAGTATTCATCCTTAGAATTTGCTTAGTTGTCTCGCTAATAAATCCCCCATTTTATTCCCCAGTCAATAACTACCTGAGTAACTACTAACTAACTGGGGGACCACTTAATATTTGGGGACTGCCTAGTATTTGGAAGATTTTATAGCTGTCGCGAGCAAGTATTCATCTATAATAAATCAAGTATTCATCTGTAATACATCAAGTATTCATCCTAAGATATCAAGTATTTAAAAAAAATTAGACACATCACTTATCCATCTTTTACACATTTTTAGAGGTGGTTTATTTTTTCTCCGTTAAATATAACTAATATTTCTGACGATATGTAAGAAATTTTACAAATCTAAAACTACGAACGTTTTCTACATAATTTTATCTTTCAAATGAGATCCATGATGACATTTTTGAATTGTCGGTTGCACAAGTATTCATTATCGTCATGCAAGTATTCATCCTCCAGCAGATCATGCGCCTTAATTTTTTTACTCCAGCATATTTATTAATTTTTTAATGAGTTAGATCCTAGATTTTTTTTTTTTTTGAAAAATGAATTGAATTTGGTTGAAGACATGGGAACTACAGTAAAGAAATAAATTAGTTTGTAGGAATCACAAATTAGTTGAAACTAGTAATTATAACTAGAGAAAGAATTTGGATACATTTAGTAAATTTTAGTGGGGATATTATAATTACCCTATCGCTTAATGTTGTTGAACGTTGGAGCAAATTTTGATACATTTAGTAAATCTATATGAAATAATTTAAATGCATCAGAAAGGATAGATTATGTACATATTTAGGTTCACTCTCTTGGACATATTAAAAAATTGTAACTCTAGGCATCTTATGAAACTATTTTACCCATTTATCATATACGTGTGAATAGATACGGGAAATATTTTTTTATTAGCATAATAAGTAAGAATACTTACAAGATTATCCTATAAGATAATGCACAAATATAATTTTTTTTATCTGTACATGTAACAATATAATTTTTTTCATTACAATAAATATTTATCATTTATATCCCGCAGATAAACTGAGGCGGAACGAATATAATTTCTATCAACACAATTTACTCTTTATCCAATTATCATAGAAAGGACATGAGATAACATAGCTTTGCAAGGTCAGATATGATAGTTAGCGTTGACCTGACTCCCAGTTTCAAGCACGGGTCTACTTTTCGAATTCGAATCCTCTAAGATATCTCAAACTTTGCATGACTTTTTGGAACATCCTAATCGTTTAAATATGTTCTACACGAATCTCAAATCTCCAATAATACTGCCCCCCTAAGCTGCCCCGAATAGGCACCGGACACGTCGGTCACGCAAAAATTGAGATATCTCAGAGGATACGCACTCCTACTTTTCTACTTGGATCACTACCTAATTCATCCTCTCCAGTTTCAGATAACATCTCTGTCACTGCCACACTGCGTGTTGTTGTATAATTTTATGAATAAATTGTAAATAAAAGCATTAGAAAAAAAGTATGAGAAATTTTATGAATAAATTGTAAATAAAAGCATTAGAAAAAAAGTACTATAAATTTTAAATTTCGATCTAAGTAATTTAGTAAATTAATTATATAATGAACTTGTAGAATACTAATTGTTATTATTTTTGAATTTGTTTTACTATGTTTTATAATTTATGAAAGATTGTGAAAAAGGTCTAAAATGTTGACAATTCTTTTTATTTTTAAGTCATTTTTTGTCATATTTCATAAATTATAAAAAATAGTAAAAAGCTTGTATTCTATAAGTTCATTATATAGCTCATTTAATAATCTACTTCGATCAAAATTTGAAGTTTATACGATAGGTTTTTAAACTGTAGCATGAAAAAATTTATGCTATCCATAGCACCTAAGTCTTTCTCTTAGAAAATATGGAGTGAATTTGGAAATTTAGGAAGATTAATATAAAAAAGGTTCTACTTTAATCATTTTTTTTTTCTAATACGAACGAGAATGAAAAAATATTAAATTTTCCTAAGGGTGTATTTCAAATTCTGTCTTAAGCACAGTTTCGTTTGTAAAGAAAAGTCAGACCTTTAAATTCTTCTTTCAATGGATAGACTTCTAAACTGTTTAGTAAGTTTTTACGATTTAGTTTGAATTTGTATTTATTACAAAATTATAAATCGGACGTACTGGATTTAGTTAGTCCTCTTAAGCACCTTGGATGTACTGGAGATTTCATTTTTGCATTGTAATTTGTAAGCAAACGGAGAAAATCATCTATGTGTTTCCGCTTCACTCCGAATTAAGCTGAATCGATCCCAAAATGCCCCCAGTTCACCTTTGAAGTTGTCAGCGGAGCTGTCAAAGGTTGACAGAAGGGGCCCACTTATTGGACGCCAGCTAACCACCAACCAGATACGAAGTCTTTTTTTTTTTTTTTTTGTGTGATCAGATACGAATTCAACCAGACAGCCATTTCAGATTGGAAAGAGATTGCCTGTTCCTGGAGGCGCAGGTTTTTTCTGCCTTTGATGAGACTGACATATGATTCTGAGTTCAGATGGATTTATAAATTTAAATATTAGTTTTAATTTTGGTGTAAACCCACATGTCAGTGATTCAGGGGCAGAAAAATTCTGCCTCCTGAGAAACAGAGAATATAGTCCCTTTCAGATTTATTTCTCATTTAATGGGCGGTATTTTATAAAATCCTTCACAATGTCGAAATTTACAACACATTATTCCTAAAGTTCAACAAGATTTCTAAGACTCGTTCTATATAGCTTACAAAAGCTTATATCATTTCTAAATAAATGTTCAAATGTTCACATTCTAATTGTTTTTTGTCGAGAAGAGGATTGCAGGTGGTGGGGGGTGGTTGGATATTTGGCTTTATGGAATGGAATAACTTAAGTACTTAAGTTTGTTAGTTCAAAATGGAAGAAGACGAACCCAAAGTGTATTTAGATTTAAACGTACATGATTGATCTAAAAATAATGCTCAGGAAAATTAACATCACACTAATTATAATTTTTGACTGTTGAGGTTTAGTGGTTTTTTGATGAATAGCCAATTAAATTTCAAATTAAATCAAATTTAATGAACGTTCTATCTATTTGTTGAATACACATTTTTAGTGTTAATTTTAATTTGAATAATATTTTTATAGATATATACAATATATTTACTATAAAAATTGAATATAAGCTAGAATAATTAACGATATAATAACTCAAATGACAAGTGAATGTTAATATTTCATGAATTTAACTGTCAATGCATTATCATAATCACACAAAAATGAATACTAAAAACAGTTATAATAAATTTCAAAGTTATCTATGATAAGTGCAAATCCGGATTCCGCTAAGGACATTTCTTTATTGAAGAAAAAATGTGAAGGTTACGCTTTCATATTCCATTAATCAAGACATCAGAGGTGTCAGTTTTTACAAAGTGTATATACATATTTGAAAAAGAATAAAACATAAAAGTGAAAAAAGTAAAAGTAAAAGTAAAAGAAAAGGATAAAAACAACAAATGAAGGAAAATGACAAGTTTTTAGAGATGGTTCAGCTATGCATGGTTTCAATGCACATCAAACCAGCTTCTGTACTTTTGCAAGATTTCTCTTGCCAGTGTCGTGGGCAGTTTCTTTCTCTCTCTAAATATTCTCGCACATCTTTCTCTCCATATTACAAAACACAGAACCATTTGCATTTTCATGTTGTTGTTCTGTGCCTCTTAGGCAATAGTTTACTTGTAGTTTCCCAACTAACGACAATTTCTTAGCTTTATGTAATAATGCATTGTTTTATTTATATGCTTGTAAAAGTATTTGACAAAAAAAAAATTAAGAGGATTTTTTTTTTCGAAAGAGAAGAGATAATTTGTAGAGAAAAGTTCACATAATTCTAAGATATATTTTTAAAAAGTTTAGTGGGAGGTCACACATTCGAAATCTGAATTGAGAAATTCTTTTGTCGATATTAAATAATTAGTTGTCTTAACCTCCAACCTTTACTAAAAAGAAAAAGAAAAACTAAGTAGAAGGATCTCATACTCTATTCTTGTATAGTGATTAGTGGTTAATAATTCAATCAGTTATTCTATTGGAATAGGATAATTGAACCGTTTGGAATTGGGCCTGCTATATTCTCACGCCTTTCATGTGAAGTGACACCGACGAATCGGTAAAGCATTTCCTCATTTTATAAGTTGCTCTTGTCAATACCATGCAAATATTAGCACAACACAGATGAGACAAAGAGAACTAGCTAATAATTAGTCATGACAGATGCCACAATCCACATACTATACAATTCTCATAAACGATCGGACCGGATCAAATTAATTAATTGATGCTAGTTATGAGAATATTTTTTATGTGATTTGATCAGTTCGTTATAAATTGTACGGTTTGGACATAAAAGACGAGGTATAATTTTCATATATAGGATGAATAGAATCAATAGCAGAGGAACAAATTAATAGAAATTATGCATGAAAGGGCTTATTAGATTGTTTTATGGAGCAACACTTTGTTTAGTCATTACTTTTTTTTAGTTTGATACCTCATCATTATCAGCGCTTTGTTTGGCCATTATTCCTTTACTTTGATACCTCATCATTAGAGTCCGTGCATAATTCAAGGGAAAATTGGTTATTTGTCACTCCAAAACTTTCAAATTTGAAAAATGCCACTCTCAATTTAGTTAATTCTTAAATTTGCCACAAATACACAATTTTTATACTTTTTTTTATTAAAAATTAACTGAAAAATACAGTTTTGAGATACGTATTTCTATATTTCCCTATATACCTTTCAGACCCCTCATTATATATATCTCAAAATTGTATTTTTCAGTTAATTTTTAATAAAAAAATATATAAATTGTGTATTTGTGGCAAATTTAAGAATTAACTAAGTTTAGAGTAGTATTTTTCAAATTTATAGTTTTGTGATGGTATTTTTCAGATTTGAAGATTTTAGAGTGGCAAATAACCAATTTTCCCATAATTCAATCTAAGCATAAAATGGTCCCAAAAAATGTTAGTAATGCTCGTTCACAGGCATTAATATAATAGTAGTATAGTACTAATTACTATAATAATAGAAGTATAACTGTATAAGATTTATGAAGGAGACAAACATTACCCCAAGTCCCCAAAGGATAGAAATAGTTTAAAAGGAAAGAAATAACAGAATAATGCCTGTGTAAAACTCAGAAAATTAACTACCTGTTGGCGTATATATCTAGTGTATTTCATTTCCCGTTTCACAATGACATACAAAGAGTTTGGTCTTGTCCGATAAGAATACAGAAAATTATAACAAATTACCCTAGAATAAAGAAGTTATTGCAACAAAAGGGGACAATATATAAACAGAAAAATGGAATGATTAGTTTTGCATATAGCACCACAATTTACATGAATTGACAACTCCACAAGCCAAATAGAAATATTAAATCTCAGATGCGGAACAAGAAAATTTAGATTGAGGAGGTTGAAACGTAAAAATGCATAATACGTATAAATGCATAATATGATGTTACTAGAGTATGAACTCTTAAGTCCCCACAACCGGATTCTATAGTAGACTACAAACACACAGTTGATATTTTATGAGGGAAGTTGAATTTTATAAAACAAAACAAAAAAAAAAATGAAATTTCAATTAAAATTTTATACACATGATTGATTTTTTTTTTTTTTTAAATCATGGAGGTCACTAAGCACCTCCAACACTACATTATGATCCGCTCGTGTTTAATCTTAAAGCTGCAGCATAACATTCCCATTCTCATGTAAAAATTTTATGACTTCAATTTCAAGATTAACTTTTATTGACATTTGCTTCTTCAAAAACTTGGCTAAACTATAATTGAAAGTTAAATACACATTACATTTGGGAGCAACTCAGAAGATGCTGCACATCTACCGCCAAAGTTTGGTCACTTTGGAATAAAATATATACATACACAGAGAGAAAATTAAATAAAAATATAATGCATAACATAAAGCAACACTAGAACACTGGTATTTAGAGGTCATTAATTCAAGATACAGCAGCACAAAAAGTAATATACATGAAACTAAATATACATATATTATATAAGCAGTTTGAAATGCAGCAGCAGATATCATATGCTTAATCTTCCTATTGAGTTACAATTAAGCCTTAATTCAGCCAAATCATGATCTATGTGTCAATTATGCCAAAAGAAGTCCACATCTAATAACTGACCTGTCAAAACTGAAAAAAAAAAAATTGGAAGTACCAGATTTTGCTTCTTTACCGACAGGGATTGCAAAGTTCCTTTTTTAAACACCATGTTTCTATAAGTTTTTGAAAAGGATCAGATCTTTGTAAGAATAATAAAGAAGTAGAAGAACGCAGATCAAATTATACCTTTATTTTAACCGAATTAAAAAATTTAATTGCATTTTGTCGATACTTATTCAATAAATGATTGACACTTGTACTTTGTTGAAGAAATTTTTTAGTTGCATTTTGTAAGTCTGTTGGACAAGAACTACAAAGAAAAATTAATATAAACCCCCAGACATTTCAATTCCTGGATGAATACACCTTTTATTTGGTGCTCATGATATCCCTACTCACAGTATGTTTTAGTCTCCTTACAATTGCAGCCAATCAGATACAGAGAGCCATTAGGCCATAAAAGGAAGTGTATAAAAATAAGCAAAATATAAGATAATAAAAACAGAAAAGATGAGATGATAAACCTCCTAACATTTCGAAAAAGGTAATTAAAAAACCTTGCAGCAGTGCATCTGCCATCAAACATGGAAACTTGTTAGCAATACTGGTATGGTACCATCATCACCCTTTTGGGTTCACTATTTGAGCTGTACCGGTATGGTCCCATCATCTCCCTTTTGGGTTCACTATTTGAGAGAAGACCGAGCTTGATGCATCATTTACCATGTGACTGCCACTACCTACATAACTAACATTAACACTTTTATCCCCCAAATGCCCCTCAATCACAGTCCCATGAACACTATTAATACTGTTCTCATCCCCACCTGTAAGAGACACCGAGGACTCTTCAAGTTGAAGAGCATACTCTAAATTCCACAGCACATCCCCCATTCCGGGTCGGTCTGACCCGTGATCTGCTAAGCATTTCTCAACTGTATCCCCGTATTTCTTTAATGAAGCTGCACTTAATTTTCCTGACAAAGCAGGATCCACGATCTGATCCAACAGACCCTTTTTCTGCCATGACATTGCCCACTCGGCAATGTTGACTTGCTCCCTTGGCAAAATTGGATTCAATACAGGTCGGGCACAAAGCTCTTCCAATAATACGACCCCAAAAGAGTATACATCAGATTTCTCAGTCAATTGTTGCCTTCTAAAATATTCAGGATCCAAGTACCCAAAACTGCCCTTCACTGCTGTGCTTACATGGGTTTGATCCAAAGCAGGTCCAGTTTTAGACAACCCGAAATCTGAAACTTTGGCCACAAAATTCTCGTCCAATAAAATATTTGTAGTCTTCACATCTCGGTGTATTATACTACAGGTTGCACCTGTATGCAGGTAGTGCAGGCCTCTTGCTGCACCAATACATATCTCCAACCGTTGCCTCCAAGAGAGAGGTTTTAGATCCGACCCATATAGGTGGCTCCTTAATGGGCCATTTGCCATGTACTCATACACTAATATCATCTCCGATCGCTCATTGCAATACCCAATTAATGATACCAAATGACGGTGCCTTAGCTTAGAAAGCATTTGTATTTCAGTATGGAACTCGGCTAGACCTTGTTCTGATCTAGGGTTTCCCCTCTTGACAGCAATGGTTGTACCATCTTCCAGGGTTCCTTTGTAAACCTTACCGAACCCACCTACGCCCAAGACTAAGGTTTCATTGAAATTGTTAGTGGCATACATTAATTCTTGAAATGTGAAAAGCCGACCGAAATTTGTTGAGGCAAGAGAGATACAACTAGCTGCACCACTTCTGTTCGATAACATGGAGACTTTACTGCTCGTTGTATGTGTGGTACCACTACCGATCAAAGGGAGAGGCAACCATGGATTGCTACAATTTAGTGCCTTCCTCTGACGAACTGTCAGGCAGTAATATCTCAAAACCACCAAGGCTAATGCCATGGCAAGTGACCCAAAGGTAAGAGACACAATAAACTGGACCCGTTTCACACCTTTACCCGGTGCCGAGTCTGGCAAAATGTCATGTACTGATAAAGTACCATCTAGGGCCATAAATTCATTGCTAATCTTCATTATCTCCAATCCATTTAAGATTGCATTACTAAAATCTAACACATTATTGGTTCCAATGCTAACAGTTAGTGTGGTTGACCCATTAGAAGAGTTTGAGATGATATCTTTGTAATATGGCACTGAGAGGCCGCCTTTTAAAGAAGAGAGATCCAAGCTCTCAATGGCAATGTCGTAATTCACGTACACATTGAAGATCAACATGTTGAGCGCCTCACTAACTATGTCACAGAAGTGCATGCGAAGAAGGTATATGAAGGTCGGGTCCACAGTGAAAACCCACGTAATGTTAAAATCTGGGTTTGTTACATTTGGGTCTCCCATTGCTTCGGTTGTGGAGTAAACCAATGCGGGTGCTGTCTCAGTTGTTAGCCCCCTTGGGTATTTGATTGTTATTGGGTCTACAGACACCTGCAATACACCAAGTTCATTCATGTTAGAAAATGATTAAATTTTCATGCAACAATTTATATCAGGTTAAAATTGCGAGACTGGATTATTTTATCCCATTGTCAAGCCTTATAAGTACCTAGGCCATAAGAGTTCAAGTAAAAGCATAACAATATGGAAGTATCTGTGAAACTACATGTACATTACAAAGATATGAGGGTCACACTGCATGTTTGCTACAAATAACACTGTTAATGTTAATCAGATATGTAGATGCTGTACACACGTTCAAATGGTAAAGTTCTTCAAAGACCAAGAATTCTGGGTACTGGTAGATACTATTGCAAGGTCATCCTGCTAACAAACTCAATAATTAGGACCCGTAAGCTCAATATTTAGTACACTTAAAATGGCATGATGTCAGCACCAGTCAACACAATGTTCTACTTTTAACAATTGCCATACCTTTATTGCAGAGTTATTAACATGGAGGTAACCCAAGTCGTTCTCCCAGTATCTCCCGAGCGAATCATTCAATGGAGTAATTATTGGACCTCCCATGTTTAACCTGTACATTGTCTCAAACCCAAGACCCGACAACCCGGTAAAAAATGCACTTGGTATGGTAACAACCTCGTCTTCAATTAATGAATCAGGTATAGATACAATCTCAATCGCATTAATGAAAGAAACTGATCCTTGTGATGGTACAAAGATTAAAGAGAGCAAATCAGAAGTTACATTAATTGAGAATTCCTTAAATAGGAAGGTGCGGTTTGAATTTTTGAAAGTGAAGTTGTTCATTAGCACAAAATCATCAGTTAATACAGTTAGTGGTGCTGAGAGGAGATCATGGGTAGAACTGAACAATGGATAGAAGTGTAAGCGGATCCAATGGCGACCCGGTTGGTGGATATTGAACTGGTAATGGGCTGTCTGTGTGAACAATCTAAGAGATTGGTATAGAGGAGAAGGGAGAGATGAATTTGAATGGGGGTTAGAAATTGCAAAAGATGAATCTTTTGAAGTTTTCAGAGAGAAATTTGGTTGGTTTGGTGAATCAGGGTTGAATAATTGGCCTTGAAACGAGACGCTTTGTGTAGAGCCGCATGAAATGTGATAATTGTCTATGGGAGTAAATGCTGAGAAGATGAGAGGAAATATTGTACAAATTAGAAACAAAAGGCCAAGCAAATATTCCATCTTTGAGAGATTGATACAAATTAGAGGGTTATATTGTCAAAATACGGTGTCATTTATAGGATTTCATCAACTAATGGAGTTTGCATTATTGATTTCAAAGAAGTGTGAAAAGGAACTGAAACTATTCAAAAAAACAAACGCCAGACGGTCATAATTAGTGGCATTTGAAAATACTGCGGTACAAACTAGAGAGTAATTTTTGAAATGCCCTCAAATTACCTATCGAAAACAAATTCTTTCAGAGAATGAATTTCAAAGGAACCACTCCGTCAAAACGGTATGGTGAGATTAAAATGGGAAAAAAAAAGGGAAGAGAGAACACTAGAACATGCAATTGCTAGAGGAAGGTACGCCTTGATCTTCTAAATCACCTATGCTTTCTCTCTCGCAGAAAGAAACTGTGCAAAGTTTAAGCTGTGGGTTGAATTATAATTTATAAGCAGCTGCATGCAAGAGAAAAGAAAAGGAAACAGAGAGGAAAAAGGAAATGAAAAAGAAGAGAAACTTTACAACCTGGCAGATTGCTCAATTGGAAGAAAAGCACCACATGACGGATCGAAGGGACCCATGCAATTTATTTCTCCGTTTCATCTCTCTCTCTCTCTCTCCTCTCTTGCTTCAACAAGAAGAGCAATGGGTTAACTCCCCAATGAGCTGTTTGCCTGTTTGTGTCAGTACAGTAGAGTGTAGTGTGTAGACCATATTCCGTAGGACGTAGAGTGTGTTTTGTGTCAGTGTAGTTTTTTTATTTTTTATTATAGCAGTCAGTGTAGGTATGATAGGGATTGAATTAATCAATCGAGAGAGAGAGACCGGAGCGAAGAAATCTGGGCCGTCCAATTGACTGATATGGATTGAAATAAGTACCGAATTAGATACAGTCCGATTTCAGATAAACTGACAAGTTATCTCATAGGATACTGAAATCAACTTAGATTATTACTTCCTTATTGTGACTTGTGAGAACGAAATATTCCTCCTCCAAATAAAATGACCTAAACAGAACTACAGAAGATATTAAAGATCAATTTTATCCAGAACAATAACCAGTAGTTTCATTGGGACAGTGAAATCACGACCGCCCGAATTATTTTGATGCTTCATTTTTGGGGGCCCAATTGATCATAAATGAAAAGTAATCTTAAGAAACAAAATACAGAGAAGAATAAAAGGCCTAATGTTTAGTAAATAAAGGCCTTATTGGTTATTTTACGAGAGGAAGGCCTTACAACATCCATAATCTAAATGTAGGCCCGAGAACAACATCCATAACACTAAAATTTACAAAAACCACACAAAGCGTCGACTTCATATCTCCGGATTCTCCCACAATCTTTCTTTCTTTTCCGGTATAGCTCCTCTGCTTCAGAGAAGCGTATAACTTGTTTACTCTCTTCTTCTCCAATGCCTCCGGCCATACTCGCTGCTCTCTCCGGAGGTGGCGGCGCTACATCACACGCCAAGTACCTCTTTTCCGCTGCCCCTTCCATCCCTTCCTTCAACGACCCTCTTCCGTCCCCTCTCTCTCCTCTTTCTCTTCCCAAGCCCCCAACCAGACGAGCCCCACACTCTAAACCCAGCAAAGGCCCCACCTCTCAGTCTCTCAGTCTTCACAACCGCAGCCGTAAATCCATTGACCCGATTTCCCCAACTGTTGACGACTTATCTGGGCCGGGTCCGTCCGGCATGTCGTTCAGCTTTCGCATTCCTCCGGCTAAACTCCAAAACCCTAACCCTGGAACCCCCAAAAGGGCAGCCTTTAAGGCAACCCACATGAAGACCCGTTACCACAAGCCCGTTTGCCCGAGAGAAGAGCCCATTGTTCTCTCCAGTGAGGAATCTGCTCGTGGTGACCGGTCGGTAGTTGTGGGTCCTTCCGGTGTATCATACCGGCTTCCCAATGCGCCATTTGAGTTTCAATTCTCTTACTCAGAGACACCACGTGTGGCTCCTATAGCAATCCGTGAACCTGCATTTTTACCATTTGCACCCCCTTCAATGCCTCGGCCATGGACGGGTAATTGCCCACTATAAACCCTACACACACACTAATGTACAGACATATAATTTTTGTCATTTTCTTTAATAATTATATGCATAATTTTGTACCAGGGAAGGCTCCTTTGTTGTCTAAGAAGGAGAAGCTGATGAAGAAAGGGAAAAAGATAAGGCTCGTGGAGCCTCTGGGATTTGGGGCCAGCTCGTCAGAGGTGAATGAATCGGGTATGGCGAGAGAGGTGTTAGGGAAAAAGGGTTTGAGTGAGCACTTGAGGTTGGGTATTTGTAAAGTTGCGGATTCAAGGAGCAGAGAAGAGATTTTGGGGGAGCCATTGTCTCGGTTTGAGATTAGAAAGCTTGTCAAACCACACTTATCACACAACAGACAAGTTAACCTTGGTGCGGTTTACTTTTTGGTGTGATATTATTACCATTTTGCAATTCAGCTCACTTCTATTTTAACCCGTGTCTGTTCAAATTATACAATCTTAATAGAGTGAGCCTATGGTACTATGCATATCACGGATGGGTCCGTGATACGGTTCAATATCTTCGTTTTCAAAGTTCTAACGGTCGATCCGAACCGTTCAACATGTTTTTCATATGAATATGTACTTGCCGACCAAATTTTACATTTTTTTGAATTTTTTTACTATTTTTTTAGATAGGTATAAAATCACTTGATCTGAAAATTCTGGACCATCCAAAAACAGTGATTTTCTGCCTACCTAAAAAAATAGTAAAAAAATTCAAAAAAATGTAAAATTTGGTCGGCAAGTACATATTCATATGGAAAACATATTGAACGGTTCGGATCGACCGTTAGAACTTTGAAAACGAAGATATTGAATCGTATCACGGACCCATCCGTGATATGCATAGCACCATAGGCTCACTCATCTTAATATCTTAATCTGAACTTCTCACTGAAGAATTGGTGCAGTCCAATTAAGTAAATTTACCTCCTCACCCCCACAATTAAATAAGTTTATTATGGGACAGTTTTTTCTCTTATTATTATTCTTTTGGTTGAAATTGGAACGTTTAATGACTCTTTTTCTTCTGGTACCTTAAAGTACCTTAATTAGCCTCAATAACCATAAAAGTATAATTAGAACCCATTACGCCTAACGAAAGCCTCAATTGTTTAACCATATCTTCATTAAGCCTATATGTAGCCCAATTATGCGTGAATTGGCCCAATCAACCCGATTCTCAATAAATTCCAAGGAAGGTGCAGATAAACAAAAAAAAAGAAGCCAAAATATGATCAAACTGGTATGTTGGAATACAGTTTGCCTGCAACAGGCCTGATAAAACCAGGGACAGCGTATTGTAGGAGAATCCAGGCATGCTTATGATTTTTGTTTGATCAGAAAACATATAGATGCTCAAGCAACATACTGATTCAGGCGGTATGTACCTGTACAGTACCTAGCTGGTAGCAATTACCGCTACTTGTAGAGAAAGATTGCCCCTTGTTGACTTTACCATGCAGTTTTGAGCTCAAAGATCGCAATTATTGAACAATGAAAGGTGAAAATTGGAGAGCTCATATTTGATGGTAAGAGCTGACTGGTATGCTGATTTACAGGAAGGGATGGGTTGACGCATAACATGTTGGAACTGGTACATACCCATTGGAGAAGAGATGAAATTTGCAAAGTCAGATGCCGCGGTGTACCAACGATTGACATGGATAACATTTGCCAATGCCTTGAGGTACTTATTCTCATCTTATTTTCTATTTGGAGTTTTTCTCGTTTTCTTTTATACGACTTATATTAGTAATTTGTTCCAATACTTGTCAGGAAAAAACTGGGGGAAAAGTTGTACACAGAGTAGGGGGCATTGTGTTTCTTTTCAGGGGGAGGTATTATGATACGCGTACCCGACCAAGGTACCCAACAATGCTCTGGAAGCCAGCTGCACCAGTCTATCCCAAGCTCATTCAAGAGGTGCCGGAAGGATTGACAAGAGAAGAGGCTGTTGAGCTGAGAGAAAAAGGAGAAAAGTTACAACCAATTTGTAAATTAGGTTCAAATTTTGGCTCATATTGAAATTTTCCATTATGTTAGTCAAAAGGAAGAAGAAAAATAATAAAAGGAGGTCGAATATAGTTTTATGGTGATTCTGTTCCGAGGTTTCTTTATCTTTTCTAATAGTTTATTTGTTGTTTTATTGTTTTTCAGCGAAGAATGGAATATACATCAACCTTGTCAAAGATGTAAAAGATGCATTTGAGGGATGTGAATTGGTAAAAATTGATTGTGAGGGAATGAATCCAAGTGATTACAAGAAACTAGGAGCAAAACTCAAGGTTAGCACTAAGCTCTCTCTCTCTCTCAAATTAGTGATATTACTGCCACCTGTTTCCATTTCCATGTCCTCTGTAGAAACAATAAAAAAAAAAAAAAAAAAAACTACAAATACCAGCAATACAGGCTGAACAGTTTACACCCCAAAGCTCCCCCATTGCACCCCCCTTCTGAAGTCCCTTTCTACACAAAGACAATTCACCGTAATAAATTTTATAGATCTAACAAATATTAGCGCTAAGCAGTCTCTGTTTCTATTATTTTATGTATCTCTAAATTTGTTATCAAAGCCCTTAAAACCATCAAATTAGCAGGCATAGACCTTTCATGAATGATGTAGACATGAAGATGAACCATCAAATTTCTAATTAGTTCTTTATCTTTGTTTCAAAGGAGCTGGTGCCTTGTGTACTATTATCGTTTGATAAGGAAAAGATATTGATTTATAGAGGCAAAGGATGGAAATCTCAGTACCCATCAATAAAGCTTAATTTTGAAACAAGTGAAAGTAATCTTCAATCTGATCCAAGCATTTCAGGTTTGCTCTGTTATAATCTTACTTTTAGAAATTACAAGTGAAGATGTCTCTGTTGAAAGTTCTTTTTTTGAACTCGGCATTACACTCTTACAAGCATACACATTTAGATTTAGAGAAAAACTCACACTTCCCTGTGTTTATGCAGATCAAAGTACCGGCACCAGTAGTACAAGCATGAGTCTGGTCACGATCAGAAAAGCTATGAGCCCCAAAATGCTCTCTCTATGGAGACATGCTATCGATTCATCCAAAGCACTACTTCTTGATGAGTTAGAATTGGATCTATGCCCAGATTCACTCCTTGAACGGGTCGAGGATTTTGAATCCACTTCTCAGGCCATGGAGCATTCCTTCCCTGCTTTGATTGTCACAGATGCAGAAGAGGGTAAAACAAAGTCAGATGATGATGATGATGATGCTAATTTAGGAGAAGAACCTAATGATACAGTACCGTTTGGTTTTTTGCCTATTGATATGATTGTCAACAAGTTAGGTCAAATATGATTGTATATAAGGATTTCACAGTTCAATGGTGTATATACATATTTTTATGCTAAAATATTGCTATTAGAGGAAATTTATAGTAATGTTCATTCTTTGTTCTTTAGTTTAGGTATTTTTTTGTGTGCCAAGCATCTGAATGGAAATCTCAACTCTTTAAATCAGTTATAGCAAAAAACTGCGGGGAAAAAGTGAAAGGATAAATTTGTCATTTGGAGAGGACATGTCGGGAATTTTGTAAGGCCTCTCCTTGGGAAATATTTTGAGGTTTATCTAGGATGTATTAATACAATCTATTAATTGATTTTTTCTTTAATTGTTATATTATCATAAATATGTTGGAACGTTATCGTCTGTATCAATAAAGGAAAATTTTAACATTGAGGAAAGGTTTTCTTACCCAGACTTAAGGGTGTCAATAGGTACGATACAGGTAGAGTGGAAGTATTTTCATACCCATACCTACTAAGAATTGATCTTACCCATACCTTACCCGTATCCGTTAAGAATTTATCTTACCCTACCCTACCTGTATCCGTTAATATTAGTGGGTAACGAAACGGTAGCGGGTGAATAACGAATAATACTAATATAATAGTTTTATTATTTTTAATAAATCATCAAAACTCATTATGTCATACATATCCAATCACAACTACTAATATAAAAATCAAAATACAAATATGCAATCAATTCTAACTAATATTTTTTTTATAAAGCAAAAAAAAAAAAACACTAATATCAGTTCTAACAAATTCAAAATTCAATTCGTTAACTAAATAACAAAACATTCAAACAAAAAAGTAATATGTTTAACATAATATTCTTCTTACAACAAAATGCATATATTTTTTCATGAATTAACGTTGATACATTGATATGGGAAACAAAAAATTAAATATAATATTTATATATCTGTATGTAACTTATTTTATATAATTACCCGTTACCCGATGGGTACGAAATAGACTTTATACGTACCCACACCCGTTTAGCTAACTAAAAAAAATCCTTACCCATACCCATACCCAATAAGCTAACAAAAAAAAATCTTATCCATATCTATCTTATCGAATACGATATGGGTAGGGTAAACGGTTAAACGATTTTCATTGACACTCCTACCCAGACTCTTGTCCCCGTATTTTACCCACGATCGTAACTGTTTCCACGCGTTTTTAACTGTCCGTCTCCAAACTACCGTATTTAGAAATTCTCTTCTCTTTCTCTCTCTCTCTTCAAATTTACCGTTCAGTTTCCACTTTTTAGCCCATTCTTCCTTATCGGTTCTCTTTCTTTGCCGACTTCCTCTCTGACAAAATCCAAGTCGCGCCAAACCTTCTCACCCTTGCGCACTGCCATGGCCGTATCGAGTCTCCTCTTCGGTGTTTGTTACAACTTCTAGCTTGGCGCATATCAGGTTGCCATTAACAACAGCGAGATCTCCAGTCTATCACTGGAGGACATCATCGAGCATGATTCTCTTGTGTTTCGCTCCTACCGAGGTGCCAAATCCGACCTCCTTGAATCTGTGCCGCCAGATCCTCCTCCTCTCTGTACGGAGGCTCCTCCTCCTCTATCTTGTCACTTATTCCTCCTTCTCTGTCGTCCAATTCATGATTTGAGGGAGCGCTCATTGCTCAAGGCATAGGGAAAGGTGCTTCTTACCACACGATTCATCTCATCGTATCTCAGGTTCTACTCATCGTGTGCTTCTTACCACACGATGTATTGGTTATGAACTTTTTTGAGTTGAATTTTCATTTTGTTTTGTCAGACGATATTCATCATATTTTCGATTCAGATTGAAGATCAGCACCGAGATCTAAATTGTGTGAGTTATTTACTGATTTAATTTTGCAGGATATAGATAAAATGTATATCCTGTTATGTAGCTTATTTTTATAGTATATATATGATATTATTATAGCATATGTGAGCTATTTTATAGTATTCTTCAATATAGTGTTAATGTTGTAGTTTTATAGTATACACCTAGTTTATTTTACAATATACATTTGTGATTTTACCGTATTCATCTTGTAACAATCTAGAGGAGATACGAGAGAGAGGTGATCTGGAGTGTTAATGTTGTAGTTTTACAGTATTCACTCTGTTTATTTTACAGTATTCATCTTGTGGTAATCTAGATGAGATACGAGAGAGAGGCGATCTAGAGTGTTAATGTTGTAGTTTATAGTATTCACACTGTATATAGATCTGATTTTATAGTATTCATCTTGTGGCAATCTGGACGAGATGAGAGAGAGACGATCTGGAGTGTTAATGTCGTAGTTTTACAGTATTCACCATGTTTATTTTATAGTATACATCTCTGATTTTACAGTATTCATCTTGTGGCAATCTAGAGGAGATACGAGAGAGAGGCTATCTGGAGTGTTAATATTGTTGTTTTACAATATTCACCCAGTTTATTTTACAATATACATATGTGATTTTACAATATTCATTGATTGTTTGTGCAACTTGTGGAGCTTGTTCTGAATCTGATGCAATTTGAAATCCCAATGCTTCATCCATGGTTTTTTTATTTCACCATATACTTCAGTAAGTTATTATTCTCTTTTTGTATATTTCATTTACAATTTTTTGTAGTTTACATTGTTAAATTGTACAGTATTCAGGGTTTTTAATTAAAATCTGCATGATACAGGAAATATAAAAATTTTACAGTTTACATTTGCAATGTTTACAGTATTCTCTGCATTTTTTACAGTATTGGATAATCATTGATGTACAGTATTGGTTTACAATTTTTGCAGTATTGGATCATTATATTACAGAATTAGATGGTTATGTTACAGTATTGGTTTACATTTTTACAATATTCATGTTTTACAATATTCTCTTTAATTTTTACAGTACTCATGTTTTACAGTTTTACTCATCAATTTTTACAGTATTCTTTTCAAATTCTACTGTATTCATGTTTATAGTTTCATATGTAAGTTTTGTAGTATACATCTCCATTTTTTACAGTATTCTCTTCAATGTTTACAATATTATTTTCTTTGTAATACACATGTTAATATTTGTAGTTTTAATTGTAATATTTGTCTTATTTTGTATTGCAGAATGATATATCAAAAGAACGTCTCATTCTTGTGATGAAACTTTTTACCCATCCGAACAATCAGCATCAGATATCTATGCTATAAGGAATTTGTTTGAACATCTGTGTTTGTTGGAACTGTTTTTATAAGTTTGTTTGTTGGATAAAGTTCATAAGGTTGTTTGTTGGACAAAGTTCATAAGGTTGTTTGTTGGACAAAATTTATAAGATTTTTGTTGGACAAAGATAGTGTGTTTGTAATTAGTTTATCAGTGTGAATATGTCTGTGTTTGGACGAATTTATGTTTTGTTATAATATGTTTGATAGTTTTGATGTCTTGTAGTTTTCATCGTCAATTTTACAATTTACATAGTTAATTTTTACAGTATTCATTTTCTATAGATTTTGTCGTTATTTTTATAGTTTATATAGCTATTTTTTACAGTATTCATTTTCGATAATTTGAATCTGTTATTTTTACAGGTAATTTGCAAAAAATGAAAAAAATGAGAAATTTAATAATCAAGAAAAAAAATATAAAAATTAATATTGAAAACTTCTAGAAGGATAAAAAATTTTTGAAAAAAAATTAGAAACTTCTGAAAGAGAAAAGTATGCATGTTGATAGTTTTTAAAATACAATAAGTACAATTAACTATAATTAATTGTCAAAGTACAACAAGATTGAAAGTGCAAAGAGTTTGAAAGTTGCAAGATGTGCATTTTTAAAAAAATTGATCGCATATTTTATATGATTTGCTATTGTCTTTTACAGTATAGGATTTTAATTTTACAGTATTTGCGTCAGTCAAATGACAGTTGGTTTGAATAAAAAATGAATACAAATTCTTGAGTACAATTAGTCGGATCCTTTAACATTCCCTTAAGCTACTTGAAAATTATAAAAAAAAAAGTTTAAGTTGCACATATAAGTGCGAATGCATTGGATATTGTTTAACATGCAGTGTTCTTTTGTCGGCTGATTTTATTTTGTAATTTAAAACATTGGATTTAGAAAACTGGCATGATCCCCCATGAAATTTTGATAACATAGCATAGTGCTGCTACGGTTACTCCAAAGTCCGTACGTACAATCATACTGGTTCTATGAAATTTGTATTTTTTTGAATTACCAAAAAAAAAGTTCTTTTTTCTTGCCTATTTTCATGACTGGTACGTTGATTGATACACTGTAGTCTCCATTTTTTGTTACACTGATAAGAACTTCAAAAATAATATTTGACAAATTTTAATTAAACATTTATGTAATCTAAATTTGATAAACAATAACTAAACTAAAGAACAAAGAATGAACATTACTATAAATTTGTAACTATCAGTAAGGATGGAAGGAAGTATGGGAAGTAGAATTATTTTTTCGATGGAAATAAAGCAAAAGCAAGCATCTCATTGTCATGAATGAATATTGAATACACACATTTTCTCTTAAGTAGGCTGGGCCTGGGGACACGTTTTCTATTAATTAAAATTACTAAAGAAATACGGAGTCATTATCCTTTCATAACTAATTATATGCATTTTTCTGGACATGATTAAAGGGAAAAATCAAGCAATCGGTTAATTTCAAATAAGCTGCATCGCTGAAACTGATTATAATTTATTTTTTATTGCCACATCACAATATTTCCTGCTTTTTATTTTCGCTGACCTATATCTTTCTTTGTCGGAGCGCTTTGCTCTTTTTTTTCCTCACAGCGATAGCATTAATTGATTGATGTGATCCTAATTCATATCTCGAAGATTAGAAATTTAGAATCTCCAAAGAGAAAAAATAACAAGAAACAAAAAGCATGAAAAAGACAAGGAGAAACAAATGCAAAACAACATGAAAAAGTTCAATTTTCACACCGTGGAAACAACAGAGCATACAAAATAAAATTCCAATTCTGAAGTTCTATGAAGCTCCTGAGGCTTCCTTTACAAGTCCAACTAATCAAATTTCTTCACGACATCATTCATATCTCACACAAGACGCAACAACAAATATAGAAAGAATAAACAACCAAACCCATTTATCTTACAAATCCAATTACTAGAATGTCAATTCCACATTGGAAAATCTCAAAGAGGAAAGGCATATTAGGAATCTATCATGTAGTACCAGCTCGTACCAGCTTCTCATCTTGAGCATTAAGCCTCATCCAACCTTAATTTAACCCCACTTTGAGTGCTAAACATTTTTTTCCAATTTCTTCTTCTTCTTTTCTGAAGGCTTGACAGAGGCTGTCAAGTTACACAGTGGTACCAAGAGGTACCATAATAAAAACAATAAAAAGCACAGTTTGACATACAATAGTTATAGCGGTACCCAAACAGCTAGCAAAACTTTATCCATAGTGATTCCCTGTACCAGTTTTCTCCCCAATACCTCCAGTAGCGATCTGTCACCTCGGAACATTGCGTCATTCCTTCGGCACCAAATCCACCAACAGCTACCCACCATTTTAGTGAGCCACTCATTGTAATTCATCACGTTACTTACACGGACCTCCTTCCATGACTCTTCAAAAATTGTCTGCACTGACAATTGCTGTACCGGTATCCCCGTTTGTACTAGTCTTCTTGTTAGTATGGTTTTCCCCATCAAAGCTTGTGTACGCCTCCACACCCGCCTTGCATACTGGCGCAAAAAGAATAAGTGCACTCTTGATTCGTCAATGTTGTGATCACGCATCAATGTTGTGAACACACATGTCTGCGAAGGATGCGTTACTGTCTGAATAAAGGATTAAATAGATCCTGACTTATTAATAAAACATTAAAAGTAATTAATTAACTAGACCTTAATATCGTGAGATGCTTTGATTGCCCGCCAAAGTTCCGAAATTTATTAGTTATCATTTTAAAATATTAATTTCAAAGTTACCCGCACTTTGAAAAAAAACATAATATTACCAAGAATTGCATTGTTTACGCATCTTTCAAGGTGAGTAGGTGACACACATACAATTTCAGTCTTATAAGCCCATTTCAATGAAGTGCTTTCAATTAAGGAACCAGAAAGAATCCAAAGATATCAGGATAAAACCTAGTTAATTAATTACTTTTAATGTTTTATTAATAAGTCCGGATCTAATATTTAATCCTTTATTCAGACAGTAATGCATCCACCGCATACATTATTTAAGCTTGATCACACATGTCAGCGGTGGATGCTTTACTGTATGAATAAAGGATTAAATAGATCCGGACTTATTATTTTTGTTAAATTCAGTTTATTGTTAAAGAAAATAACAAATATGATTGTCATCCGGACATAGGTCAAATATGATTGTATATAAGGATTTCACAGTTCAATGGTGTATGTACATATTTTTATGCTAAAATATTACTATTAGAGAAAATTTATAGTAATGTTCATTCTTTGTTCTTTAGTTTAGGTATTGTTTTTTTTTGTGTGCCAAGTATCTGAATGGAAATCTCAACTCTTTAATTCAGTTATAGCAAAAAAAAATGCCGAGAAAAAGTGAAAGGACAATTTTGTCATTTGAAGAGGACATGTCGTGAATTTTGTAAGGTGCTGCTACGGTTACTCCAAAGTCCGTACGTACAATCATACTGGTTCTATGAAATTTGTATATTTTCGAATTACCAAACAAAAAAAAAATAAGTTCTTTTTCCTTGCCTATTTTCATGACTGTTATGCTGATTGATCCACTGTAGTCTCCATCTTTGTTACACTGATAAGAACTGCAAAAAAATAATATTTGACAAATTTTAATTAAACATTTATGTAATCTAAATTTGATAAACAATAACTAAACTAAAGAACAAAGAATGAACATTACTATAAATTTGTAACTATCAGTAAGGATGGGAAGGAAATATGGGAAGTAGAATTATTTTTTCGATGGCAATAAAGCAAATTGCTAAAGAGCTTTTAAGTTTTAATATTTTATTATCTACTGTAAAAGCAAAAGCAAGCATCCATTCACATGAACGAATACACACATTTTCTCTTAAGTAGGCTGGGCCTGGGGACACGTTTTCTATTAATTAAAATTACTAAAGAAATATGGAGTCATTATCATTTTCTAACTAATTTATGCATTTTTCTAGACATGATCAAAAGGAAAAATCCTGCAATCTGTTAATTAAATGAGATAAAGAATGTCTCCGGTGGATGCGTTACTGTCTGAATAAAGGATTAATAAATTAAAGACTGGTTCTTGTTAATAAATTAACAAGAACCAGTCTTCTACTACAAGGAGAATATTAATCTTAGTTAATAAATTAAAGACTGGTTCTTGTTAATATGTATTTTTTTTTTTATGAAGTAACCGCATGAGACCTTAATATTGTAAGATACTTTGATTGCCCGCCAAAATTCCAAATTTTTTTATTTATCATTTTAAAATATTAAAATTTCAAAGTTACCCACACTTTGAAAAAAAAAAAATATATTACCAAGAATTGCATTGTTTTTGCATTCTTCAAGGTGACGCACATACAATGTCTGAGGAACATTTTTAATTGGAGCTCAAATATATGCCTACGTACCTTTTTTTTTCATCAGTTTTAAGTTGTTGACTGTATATTGCACCTTAGAATGCAGGACCTCAGTCCTCAACCTTAGTTGTAACGACTGCATGTAATGAAATATTTTTATTGGCACAAAGAAAATTAGCTGAGGATATACAGTAGCCAATGAGCATTCATTGTACCACCTATCTTTCCAGAAATTAATATTGAGGCCATTACCAGCAATCTAATTAAGATAAACTAATTTCACCTAAATGTTGAAACTTCAGTTCTCTCCAAAAACTTGAGAAATATTTTTCAGCAGTATCCTCAGAAAACTTATTGTGGATTATAGTTTTCATTTCTTATAATATGTAATTTAGTACTTTACCCACCATTTAATATAATAGAAGAACGATATTCCTTGTTTTTAAATCTAAAACCCAGCCCTGGGCGGCTGAGCTAGAGGTGCAAACATATAGGACAATGGTAAAACCATTTATATATGTATTAGTTTTTATTTTTCGAATACGGATACGGATCGGATATTAGATGGATACAGTATGGATCAGATATTAAACGGATACAGATATATATATTTGTCTTTTTATAATGGTGAATAACATAAATTTTAAAACCAGTTTTTGATCTAGTAGTAAAGACACATGACTTCCATGTGTAAAGTCATGGATTCAAAACCTATAAAGTAGGAAAATCCACTATTTGAACTATATGGTATATGTCTACTATTTGAATACAGATAATTAAAATTTAAAACTATAACTCTATTCGTATCTAATTTTTTGTATTCGAATCCGGTTACAATGAAAATAAATCTACTGCAATTCCGAGATGTATGAATAGTAATTCTGAAATCCCTACGATCCGAATCCAGCAGTCAATTTTTTCAAGAAGACATCTCGAAATAGCTAGTTTTTCTGTGCAGGCATCTCAAAATAATTTGACGACTAGATTCAAATTGCAAATATTTCGAAATTACTGTTCATACATCTCGAATTATAGCAGATTCGGATCCGGATAGATACAACAGATATAATATCCGACCGTTTGCACGGATATTCTAAACTAATTGAAGTGGGAAAACCTATAATTAATCACTGACATAAAGTAGATAGTCATAGGTTGCTGCGTGCGACCATGATTCAGGACACGTTTACTGGGTGATCTAATATAATCCATTTTGATCTTTCTCACTTTTGAATTCATTTTTTATAACGAGCCCACCTAAAACAATACAACTTGTCCTACCAAACCAATAAAATAAACGTGTCCACAGTTTTTAAGTTGGAAAAGAACATCCAATAAACTAAAAAAACAAAAGAGGAAAGGAGAAAGGTGCATGATGGTTAGATAGTTTAGGCTTTATTGCGTCAATTTGTTACCTAATTATTGATCCGGCAAATTCTGTCAGTCTATGACACTAGGAGAGCTTCAATCACATGCCATATTTAGTTATTCTGCGGTTGAAATCATGTAATTAAACGTCTGGTGTTGTTGGAGAAGCATTGTCATATGTTACAAAAATATTAAAAATTTAATGGATCATTATGACATTTAACAATTCTTCTTAATTAGTTTGAAAAATAAACGATGAAAGTACATAATGCACATACAATATAGAAGTAAATAAACAAAAAGCAATACTAGCTAACATAGAAAAATATGGATATATACATATATAATTATCATTTCGAAAGAACTAATATTTGATCCACTGATTAAGACAATTAGGGCATGTTCGGCGGACCATTGGGAATGGACATAGACACGGAAATTAAACTAAAAATTACTGTTCACGTGAGAAAAAAAAATTCAGTTGAATTGAATTTTTTATTCCCACGGGAACAGTCAAGCGGCCGAACACGCCCTTAATATTTCCGCATGAATGGATACTTAAAGTTGAGAACCTGATCTCCATCTCTACCTAAAAATATTTAATATTTTCACAATAGCTCTCAATGACTCAATATCATAATAGCCATAAACTATGGTGTCATATTTACTCAGTTATAATTATGATTATATATCTATGTATTATTGGATACTAAGGGCGGACCCATTTTTATGCCAGGGTGAACAACTGTCTTATTTTGAATTTTCAGAAACAATTTTTAGGGTACTAAATTCTGGGTTCTTGCTCCACCTTGAAAAAATAAATCTCTTACCCTGAACCGACAATTTTACAAAACACAATTTACAATTGCATTTTTCCTTTTTGCGTGCAGCTAAACTAACCCATATAGTGATTAGCGACAGTCCAAAAAACAGAAAGCAAATAAGCAAATAATTAAATAAAATCAATTAGTAACATAGCTCAAATTATTTTTTAAAAATGCAATCAAAATGCAAAATAATTCGAACATAAAATTCAAAATGCTTATCAATAAAATTTCTTAAAAATCAAATTATATAGAATTATAATTCGAACATACTCATTTAGGGCGTGTTCGGCTGCATAGTGGGCAGGGGAATGGGCACAGGAACAAAAATATTTTGAACTGATTTTTACTGTTCATGTGGGAAAAAAAATGCACTCTGAGGGCTTGTTCGGCCTCCAATGGGAATGGACACAAGAACGGGCCCAATTTGAACTGCGAGTTACTGTTCACATGGGAAAAAAATTCACTGAATTTTTTTTCCCACGTGAACAGTAACTTTTGGGCTACAGCCGAACAAGCTCTTATTGTTTGAAATTGTGTCGAATGACATGATCACTCATAGTAATTTAAAATTTGGTTAGTAAAATAATTTATCACAAATTGAATCTGCTTCAAAAAAATACTTCTGTCAAGCAATCAAATTATTTCATATCTACAAGAGAACCTTCCAAATTTCTAATATGCGACATCTCATATGGGAGAGCATTGTCTTTACAACTAGACCAAAAACTATTTCTCCATTCTAATTTTCTTTTTATTTCTTGTTGTACGTATTTAATTAGTCTATAGAGACACAGCCAGCAATCCAGAAAAGACAATGTTTGATACGATACATAATACTTGATATACTCTTTCTTTCTACACCTATGCAACGGCTCTTTAGCCATGCTCTCTATATATATTGAGGATGTATATTAATACTACTATTTTTTTTTGACTGAGAAGACTCACTGATAGCCACTATCAGTTATTCAAAAAAAAAAAAAAAAAACAGAGAGTAGACTAGAGACAGCTAATTAGAGCGGTGAGGGAGTGTGTATATATATGATTTGACATATTTACAAAATAACCTAAAAAAAGACATTATTTTTAAAATAGACGGAAAGTTGGGAGTAATTAAATAACACAAACTAGCTTGTACCTTTTATTTTTTGAAGCAGATTCAATTTGTGATAAATTATTTTACTAACTACATTTTAAATTACTATGAGTGATCCTGTCATTCGACACAATTTCAAACAATAAATGAGTATGTTCGAATTATAATTCTATATAATTTGATTTTTAAGAAAATTTATTGATAGGCATTTTGAATTGTATATAATGAAATATAAAAAAAATTCTTTTGTTTTGCGTGTTTATTTTGGGAATTTTTTTTTTGATAGAAAATAATGAAAAATAAGAGAGAGAAATAGAAAGAGTGCACGTGTTTTAATATTGATAGTAAGACCGGTACAAATTTTACCGGTCTTAAAAATTCTAAAGTTTAGACCGGTAAATGTTTTACTGATCCTAACTTCTTCTTCTTTTTTTTTTTATCAGTTGGATTTTACCGGTCTTAAGAACAGTCCGGATCAATTCATTGCACCTTGGGTATTGCAATTCAACCCACGGAGGATTCACTCTTTGAAATTTTAAAAGATTCCCTTCACTTTATGGTAGGCTTTGAGATTCGTTCCAAGTTGAAAATAACGGGTCAGATCAAGTAATTGTAAAAGATTCCATATTACGGTAACACTGGAGATCTGAATTCGGATGCACCCACCTCTAGGCTATACAAACTTACAAATTTTGTGTTAGAACCGGTAAAAATTTTATATCTGAATTCGGATGCACCCACCTCTAGGCTATACAAACTTACAAATTTTGTGTTAGGACCGGTAAAAATTTTATCGGTCTAAACTTTGAAATTTTTAAGACTGGTAAAATTTGTACCGGTCTTACTATCAATATTAAAACTAGTGCACTCTTTCTATTTTATTTTATTTTTGTTAATTTCTACCAAAAAAAATTTCCTTTATTTTGTTTGAGAATCTAGTAGTCTATGTGTTTAGTTTTGAATTTTGTTTTAGTGGATTATTTGAGTGTATTAATATAATTCTTGAAAATATTTTTTTAATAAATTATTCGTAAGACAATATAACAAGTTTTAGCATAATTTTGAGTAGACTTGAGTGTAATTTTTTTTATAGAGGAGGGTCCCAATACCTCATGCCTTTCATATCTCATCATACCTCAAGTTTTATATATTCGTTTTCAAAGTCTAAATTGTCGATCCAAACCATTTAACATGATATCTATACTAAAATATGCCTGGGATGAAATTTTATAATTTTTGGAATTTTTATTATTTTTTAATATAGGCACAAAATCGTACAAAATCATTGTTTTTGGACCGTTCAAAAACAGTGATTTTCTACCTATCTTAAAAAATAGTAAAAAAATTATAAAAATTATAAAATTAGGTTGTCAAGCATATTTTAGTATGAATGTCATGTTGGACAGTTCGGATCGACAGTTTGAATTTCAAAAACGAAAATATAAAACATGAGGCATGATGAGGTATGAAAAGTATGAGGTATTGGAACTCTCCTCTATATTAACATACTATTTTTGACAAATTAATTTTTACCAACCTTTTCTTCTAATTTTTTAGTGCAAAACAAGCATCTGCTACAAAAAAATCGAGTTTATGATCCAATTAGGTTGATTCCGACCGATTCACTCGATTACAGTTATACAGTCAAGTGATCGATTCTAATTCTGATTTTATGAACCATAATAGTATTTTGCTAGTATTTACTATACATTTGCTAAATGGCTGAAGCAAAGTGGAGCGTAGGAAAATTAACCTAAATCCTAATTCAACTTGTTTTCATTATATATATATGTTTTATGTTTTCTCTTCGTTATCTTTCTTCATTATTTATGTTATATATGTTTTTTCTTTTATTGTTATTTGAATAATTTTCTTTTATTGTTAAATTATTTATTCTTATTATATACAACCCCAGTCCTTGTCAGCTCCTAAATTTTAGCTGTCGTTGACAAATAGAACACATAATGAACTCTCAAAATCTAATCTTTTACTTTTACAAGTCTATGATTATATTTACATGTCTATAATTAAATTTTTAACAGGCGGATCTTGCAAAAGAAAAAAATGATTGGTAATAGAAGGTCACATAGGATCCATATTCTCGGCTGCTTAGCTACTCGTATGATTTTTTTTTTAATTATATATATTGATTTTTTTTAAGTTTTTATATAGTCCAGGTTCTTTATAAAATGGTAACTATATAAGTGTAATTTAGTAGTTAGAATTTCACTTTGTACTGTAAAGCTTAAATTTAAATTCTGGTATCACACATTATACATTATACATTTTATGTCATGTTCAGTATATCTATATAAACGTACGTACCTAACTATTATATATAGAATATAAAATGTTCTTATACATATAAAAGGATCTTTGTTTTTTATGTAAAATAAGTTGACTTGTTGACCTCAATAAAATTAATTAAGCAAATTAGTTAGGTGAAATTAAGAGTTCAAAAGACAAAGCATACCTTCCACATACATTATTTTATGTCAAAACAGACTATTTTAAATGAATCACATGGCCCAACTATATTGTCTTCATTTAGGGATGACATGCCAATAAATAAGATATTCATATCTACCCAATGCTGTATGAACCAATTGATTAAATCTCTCCATCAAAGAGAAATTAGCAATTTAGCATTAATTCGTATCAAAATACCTATATACAATAAGCTGCTTGTGAAATGCTCCCCAATTGGTAAATATATTATTGGATCAACTTATGTAGAATTGACAGTTCAACAATTGAACATGATCGTAATAATATATAGCATTATTGATTAAATCTTTTTATTTCATTAATATTCGTTTTCTTATTTTTGTGGCACATTTATTGTATGCATAACTTAATAATTAGTTATGTAGAGACACTTATTTATCGTAGCCATAATACTAATAAATTAACGACAATTACAATATTGTTATAAATATATTTATGGATGGTCAATTTATTTTGTAATTTCTATTGAGTCTCAATTCATTTCTCCATTCATACCCCACTACTATTGGACTCAAACGTATTTCCTACCGCTAGAGACCAACATGATAGAAGAACACCAATACTTATCAATGTAGCAAGTGTTCAGATAACAAAATTCAGACTTGAACACAATAAACGTCAATACATTGCAACATAACATCACAATTGTATATAAAAAAAAAAGATATTGTTTAAAATTCAGCGAATTAAATTAAAACAATTGGCATATCAGAATACTTGCTTGCTTAATATAAGAGAAAGATAAAGAGAGGACAAATACTTTTATTTTATTGTCTCTTCTTTTTTAAAGTTTTATTAACTATATTAATATATAGTTGTTGGTTGAAGGATAACTTATTTTTATAATTGGACCCAACAACTTTGTCTAATATATCAATCTTACTTCAAAAGATTTAGTAAGATACACAGTCTATGAATTAGCTTTGCATATTTAATTTTTAATAGGCAGTGGCAAGCTACAATTAGCTGAGTCCAGTCAATTGTCTCCTCTGAAAATTCTGGTGAAATTTAAAAATAAAGAACTTGATAGATTAGTGAAGTTTGGAGCCTAATATTTTATGTGACAACTTGTTTAATCACCCAATTTCATTTCAAAAATATTATTTTTACAGTACCATACTACATTTTTTGAACGAAATAAACACTCTAGGAATTAAATTAAGTTTGAAATTATCACACACACACAAAAAAAAAATTCTTACCAAACGCTAAAATGTGAAAAGCATTAAAAAAATTATATGGCTTATAGTACTTGTAATAAAGATGCATGGATTAGTTGTGTATTAAATACCTTCTTTAAAAATATATTGTCTAGTTTAGATGAAAATTTTAAATGAAGAGCAAATTCGATATAAATTAAAAAGATTGGTCGGTGCACTCAAAATTGTAATTTAAATGATAGTTCATTTCAGAAATTTTGAATAAGTTTAATACAATAATGGAATTTCCAAATCAGCTTTTCGCCGTGATTATACATAAAAAATGCATGCATTTTGATCCTCTTGGGATTGAAATTAAATATAAATCATTTTATATTTCATCCTAGATCGTTAAATATAAATCATTGCAAAAAAATTCGATGTATGCGTGCAGGAATTAATATGCATGTGTTTGTATGTATAATATAGTATAAATTACATTATAAACTTCAGATTTTGAAATTACAAGTAATTCTTAATATTTTTTAAAAATTGTTTAGTTAATATATAATTAATGCGGATTATCTAATGAGTTTGAACTTTATTTGATATTTTTTTGCTCTACTCGAATGAAATCCTGCAACTTCCCTGATCGATTGGATATATATAGTTAGCCTATTGTATAATCATTTGTTACATGCATAATTACACATTATACATATAGATAATTACATATTATACATATTATGCATAGGTTATATATAAAATAGTAAATTTTAAATTTAAACTTTATTTAAAAATATCAAGCTAATTAATTTTCTATATATGCGGTTCTAGCCTCTTCTTTTCTCAGCACTGTGTCAAATGCATTTCTCCCGATTTCAAAAGTACTGCTTGTGAGGATTTATCACATATTCACATTGTAGTACACAGCATAAACCCCTATTTTGTAAACTATAACTTCTGCGAGGAGGGTTCCAATGCACTCAAAATTTCATGCTCTCATTTGCTTCCAATACTTTATCTTCATTTTCAAAGTCCTGATAGTCAATCCGAACCGATCAGCATGACCTTCATAATAAAATATGCTTGGAGACCAAATTTTATATTTTTTTGGAATTTTTTTACTATTTTTTAAGAAATGTACAAAATCACTTTATCGGATGGTTCAGAATCTCCTTAAAACAATGATTTTGTACCTATTTTAAAAAATAGTAAAAAAAATCCAAAAAATATAAAATTTGGTCTCCAAGCATATTTTATTATGATGATCATGTTGAACGATTCGGATTGACTATTCGGACTTTAAAAATAAAGATAAAAGAGATAAAGAATTGAAAACAAATGAAAACATATAAATTTGGATGTATTTGAACCCTCCTCAACTTGTGCATACAATTTTTTTTTGACGTTGAAAGTATTTGTTTGGGATAGCACACTATGAGATCCGCTGATCTCAAAAAATCCCTGCTATTTCTCCTGTCTCTCTCTCCTCTTCTTTTGAAGAGAGAGAGAGAGAGAGAGAAAAGCGAAGAGCACCCGCTGTATCCACCACTATGTTTAGATTTCTATAATTTCATGCAATGTTATGCTATGATTTTTTACCATTGTCAGGCCAGTTCGGCCTTATGGCCACAGTGATATAAAATTAGACTCTCTGTGTGTGTGTGTGTGTGTGTGTGATGACAATGAGTCAATGACCATGTGGCTGCATAGTGCGTACCAGCATGCCATCACGAATCTAATCCTAGATGACAAGCAAGATAGATTTTAGGAATTTAATAATTTATTAAAGCAGGTAGAAACAGAACAATTAGAAGTTTCTGTCGGACGTTACGTACTGCTTTGATTCCAAAGTAAAAGCAAATTCAAAACCAACTCCATATGCCTCGCTTGTTACTTTGTTAGTAAATAATGCATTGGAATTCCCCTCTTTTGACCCCTTTTTTTTCAAATAAATAATTAATTAAGACACACAGACCATGGACAGATCCGGTACGAGTAAAATGGCGTTAATGTCTCCCATTTTAATATAAAACTAGAGTGCTTCTGAGTTCATCAAGTCTCTTTGTGAACTCAATTCTAAAATCTATTGTATTAACTTTAAATGATGAATCTAAACCGTTGAAATCATTCTACCTTACGAGTGATGCATTTACATGTGAAAATTTTAAAATTTCAAACTAATTTAATATAAAGTAAAGTGGTCAAAATTAGAAAGTTTATAAATTAATTTTAATGCATTCATTTTTTAGAAGTCTTTTGACCACTTGACTTTCTACTAAATTTGTTCGAAATTTTAAAATTTTCACATGTAGACGCATCACTCGTAAAGTAGAAGGATTTCAACGGTTTGAATTCATCGTTTAAAGTTAATCCAATAGATTTTAGAGTTGAGTTCACAAAGGAGCTTGGTGAACTTAAGAGCACCCTAGTTCTACTCTAATTATATATATTAATTATAGTATTTAATTTTAGTGTAATATTTGTGATTTTTTTTAAGAAAGTTCATATTAAACCCGACCCATAAAAATATGAACATTGTTTTATTGTTTTCTTTTTTGAAGGTTAGTTGGCGTTATACGCCTAAAAAATTTGTTAGAAAATTGTTTTATTGTTGATACCTACGGTTATAATTTAACGATTTTGATGCAACCACATCAATGTTTGGTATGACGGCTGAATCTCATTTACCAAAATTTTGGGGGAACTTCACGTATACCCCTCAAAAACTTGAAAATTATGTATCTCTCCCTCTAAACTTCCAAAGCTCGCAAATTTACCCATTTATATTTTTAAACTCATTTTAAATTTATAAAATACCCATTTTAATCTTTATTAAAGGAAAACATTAGTTTGTTTAAGAAAAATATTGATCTTATAAGATATCCATTATACTCTTTACTCTTTATAAATACGTACTCATTTTATCCTCGAAAATTAGATACCCATTATACCCATTATTCTTTATAAAATATCCATATTGCCCTCGAAAATCAATCAAATACAAGACCAACATTTTTCTTAAACAAACTACAAACTTTTATATTTTTAATAAAAGGGTAAAATGGATATTTTATAAATTTAAGATGAGTTTTAATATAAAAGACAATAAAATAAGTAAATTTGTGAGTTTTGCAAGTTTAGAGGAGAAAATACGTAATTTTGAAGTTTTTGAGGGATAAACGTGAAATTCCACCTAATTTATTCTTTTATTCCTCTCATGATCATAATACGACTACTCTTTAAAATTTAAAAGTGGCAATTTACAAAATAAATTGGAAGCACTGTAAATATCAACAAAATCCTTGTTTTACACAAGAATGCAAGGAGGTATAAGCTCGCACTAAAATATAGGGAAGCTGCTCCGGGTGAATCAAATAGGTAAACTTTTTCTCAAATACAAATCTATAGGTGCCCAAACTGCACTTGCAAGCCTTCTTAACACATAACCTAACTCAATCTCGGTTGAAATTTGATTCTGAATCTTCAAAATAGAAGACCATATATATATATGTAATTGTCATTATCTATTGTTAATTTAATTACCTAAGATAACACTAGTAACTTAATTTTCGAGCTTTCTTGTAATTAATTTAACCTTCCCTGATTGTACCCATTTCTTTTCTCCTACTATATCAAACAATGCATGTGGCGAGTAAAAGAAATATCGTATAATTAAATTGATGAAAATTTGTGAGGCTATAGTGCTTTGTAAAGCGGAACAGTTTGTGCTATGAATTGATATTTCTATTTATAAAATTCAAACAATTTATCCAAACCATTAATTCAGTATGATCTTCATACTTGGAAATAAAAGTTTACATTTAAAAAAAAAAAAAAAAAAAGTACTTTTTTTAGATAGGTAGAAAAATCTCTTGATCTAAAGATTTTGAACCATCTGAAAGTAGTGATTATTTACCTCTAAAAAATATAATGAAAAAAAATCTAAAAAATATAAAATTTAGTCTTCAAGTACATTTTCATGTGGAGATCATATTGAATAATTCAGATCGACTATTTAAACTTTTAGAACAAAGATAATGAATCACAACACATGCCGATCTGCACTTTGCAATGCACCAAAGTTCACTCGATGAATTTTTTTTGCATTGGGTTATAATTTTTAATAACAAATGAATAGTATTTATTTTAATGTTTGATTTTATGTGTTTTGTATGAATATATAACTTTTTTGCTAGTAGACATTAATAATTAATAGCAAACTCCAACAAGTCTTTAAACATAAATGATTAATTCCCTTTCCGTACCTCCCAACAGCCATCATTCATGCCCCCCCCCCCCCCCCCGCCCCCCCCCCCCCCCCCCCCCCCCCCCCCTCTATATATACACATAAACCCTGTTCCCCTGCCTAAACCAAACAAGAGAAGCCTTGACCCTTGAGTCTTGAGAAATAATAATAACTAATTACAAAATGATCCTCCCAAAGCAGCTAATTTACGTTTTAGCTCTTGTGTTTACTGTTTTTCTGCCATCAACTCTGTGTGATCTTCAGGTTGGTTTCTACAACAGCAGCTGCCCAACAGCCGAGTCACTGGTACAGCAGACCGTGGCGGCCGCCTTTGCAAACAACACCGGTGTAGCTCCGGGTCTTATTCGCTTGCATTTTCATGATTGCTTCGTTAGGGTATGTTCATCTATATTAATTTGATGATCTTGTCATATATACGGTGTACATATATATATATATCTTCTCATGCATGACTCCTGCTGCTGCTCTTTTTTTGTTTCCTTAAAAATTTTCTACACTAGAAATATTTATATATTTCAAATATCTTGGTGGTACTTGTGACTTAGGAATGCAATTAATTAGTTAATTGAAATGTTAACAACAATACTTCGTCATGTTCATTTCTATGCAGCTTCAAGAATTTTTATCAATACATATGATTGTAAATTTGTCAGCAGTTGATCTCTTTTACCATGATTCCATGAACCACTTTTAAGTTTTAGCTGTTCTTGAAGAAACTTATATCCCATTTATGGGAACTAAACAGTACTCCGTATTTTTCAAAAGAAGTAAAAAGAAAAGGACGAATGAAAAGGACAGAGAGGCAATAAAAAAAATAATAAATAAAAAGAGAATACCGAAAGGCCTTATAATTAAGCTTAATATATAAAGATTGCAGTGTCATGTCTACATTATATTGTGGGAATCTTTGTTGGCCTTATCCTTAATGGAAAACTTTTATTTTTTTTAAAGACTATCCTTATTGGAAAACTATCAACAATTAATCAATAAAGAAAAGTAGGAGAAAAGGTACTGGTTCTTAAAAACGAACAATTAATGCTACCAATTATTTTGCACACACCCCTGTCTACCTTGCTTCTTATTTGTTTTCCACCTGATGCTGAGTATGGAAACATGCATGGACTGATGGACCGGACTTTTAATTAATTGAAAATTTGAAAAATAGACATTTCTAACTATTTGCTATAGACCGGACTTTTATTTGCTATAGACCGGGCACATATAATTTTGATCTTTTGACATGAACTTCGTTAGTTCTCGAAGTGTAGGGGTTTAGCTATTTTCTTCTTTTTCGTTGGACACTTGGACTAAAGGGAAAATGGTAGCAGTTAGCACTGTTCTGTTTAGATAACAACAAGTAGGGTTGCAAATGGATCGGATAATATCCGACCGTATCCGGATCCGTATTTGAAAATTTAATACAGATATTCGATATCCAAATATTTGTGCGGATACGGATACGGATATGGTTTTGAATTTTAATTATCTGTATCCAAATAGTAGATATATATCATATAGTTTAATATATATTATGAAAATATTTATGTATATATTTACGAATATCCGATATCTGATCTGTATCCGCACATATCCGTCTAATATCCGATCCATAGTTGTATCCGAAAAATAAAAGCAGATACATATATAGTTTTACCACTATCCGACCGGTATCCGATCCGTTTGCACCCCCTAACAACAAGGATCCAACAATTATAAAAAAAATAAGAGTTAACGTGTATGCTGTCCGAAAAGCCTGTAAAAGGTTACAGTGCATGGGATACTGGGTGGGGTTCTCTATGATAGTGCTATTTATTAAAATAAGATAAAATCAAAATAACTTAGTAGGCTGGTAGCTCTACTAAGTTTTTCAAAAAAAATAAAATAAAAATAAATGCTAAAAATTATGAGTTGGACTACGGTACTTCGCGAAGTAAAGCGAGTGTTTTACTTCACGTCAATATTTTCAATTTTAAAGTTTAAAATGTTGATCTGAACAGTTTAAGTTGATCTCCATATTAAATTGTACTTGGAGATCAAATTTTACAATTTTTAGAAAATTTTTACAATTTTTTTGGAATTTTTTAAAATCACTGATTTTTATGGTCCACGATTTTATGAAAATAAGTGATTTAAAAAAATTTCAAAAAATATTAAAAAGTTTCTAAAAATTATATTTGGTCTCCAAGCACAATTTAATATGGAGATCAGAACGGTTCAGATCGACGTTTTGAACTTTGAAATTGAAAATATAAATGTGAAGTAAAACACTCGCTTTACTTCGCGAAGTACCGTAGCCCAAGTCAAAAATTATTATAACTTTTTGATATTTAATAAATTGTGTACATAAACAAATCGCTCTTAAAATAAATCAATTTTAATAACTTAAATTTATTATTTAAAGTTTCCGATAGATTTTGAAGTTATCATTATCTAAATACACTCAAATTGTTAGAAGTTCAGCGGACCTAGTATTTTAACTCTTTCGACGGAGGTACTTTAATTTTATTATGCCTTTAAGTACCTTGAAATAATTCAGTTGATGTATTATTTCAATAAGAAATTAAACTATAACTATAACAAAAGATAAAACGTAAACATGACAAAGGATAAATTCAGAAACGGTAATTAGCGTACATCCATATGTTCAAATTAAAAAAATTAAAATTGTTAACATGTTCTCAATTATTTAGATAGAACTAACATTTATCAAATTCAAATCAATTTGAAATTTAATTGTTTGATGGAAGTTGAATTTTATTTAAAACGATTCAAATTTAAAACACATGCTATTTAAGAAATGAAAATCACTTCTTCAATTTTGATTTTCTAATTTAAATAATAGATTCAAAGTATAGATCTACATAAAAATTGATTGTATGCAAGAACTATCTATTTAAAAATATAAATATAGATAACTAGATATCGTTGTAGTACTCACTGTGTGGTGGTCAAGTGTAAAGTCCCTAACACATTTCTCTTTCAATTTCTGAAGTTACTGGATCAAATGTAAACTTTATTTACCTAGCTACAATGCTCAGTTGTGCTGACATCAATAATTCGTAAATCAAAGAAAATAAAAGATATATATATATAAATACACACACACACACACACACACTTGCCACAATTTCCACTTTGCTTCTTACAACCATTTACTTGCAACCAACATACAAATATCATTTTTGTATATATGCTCTTGACAAAAAAAATTCTCATCAACTTGTTCTTCGTGTAGCTAACTGTAAGATTTTTTATTTTTGGGCATTTAAGCCCCTAGACCATTTTGTTTTCTTTTGTACTGTTAAAATCTCATGAACTTCAATTCATCCAAATTCCAATGCAATGTCCATAACTCCAAATCACAGATAGCTGAAGAATTTGTTTGAAATGTAATCTGTGATGATTAGTGTACAGAACAAGATGCCAGGTCCGTAAGTACCTGTGATCAGTTTAATTTCTAATTTTTCTTTATCATAAAAACTAAACAAAATAATTTTCATCTTAGCTCAAAGGGAAAAAAATTTTCACTCATCCCTTTTGAATGAACCCCATGTAGGGATGTGACGGCTCGGTCTTGATCAATACGACAGCAAACAACACAGCCGAGAGAGATTCACCCGCAAACAACCCTAGTTTGCATGGTTTTGACATCATCGATACAGCCAAGTCAGCAATCGAGGCTGTATGCCCACAGACAGTCTCTTGTGCTGACATTCTGGCATTTGCAGCTCGGGACAGTATTGCTCTAACAGGAAACATAACATACCAGGTAAAAATTTCATATTAGCAATTACTAATGAGTTACAAATTTGAATACTGGCATCAATATTAGTTAAGATGATGATGATGTGCACTGAGATATTGATGGTATTAGTAAGACAGTAACATCAAGTTTACGACGAAATTCATGTCAAATTGACAGTAAGGTGCAGAATCAAAATTGGCTCCCCTTAAGCTTAATTTATTACTGTTTCAGGTACCCTCAGGCAGACGCGACGGCACCGTTTCCAATGCCACTGAAGCCAGTGCCAATCTCCCTGCACCGACCTTCAACGCCACCCAGCTCATCAACAATTTTGCAACGAAAAACCTGACGGCTGAAGAAATGGTCATTCTTTCCGGGGCCCACACGGTAGGGGTATCGCACTGTAATTCCTTTAGGAACAGGCTCTATGATAGCAACAACAATAGCCAAGTCGACTCCACTCTGAGTCCAGCTTACGCTACACTACTACAAAGCCTGTGCCCGTCAAATACTGATCAGTTCACTCCAATTACGACCGCACTTGATATTACTACCCCGATCACACTAGATAACAACTACTACATTGGACTTCAGTTGACTCTTGGTTTGTTGACATCTGATCAAGCATTACTGACGAATACAACACTAAATGCATCGGTGAACAGCTTCGCCAGCAACCAGACTCTGTGGCAGGAGAAATTTATCAATGCTATGATCAAAATGGGGCAGATTGAGGTGGTGACAGGAACCCAAGGGGAGGTCAGGCTCAATTGCAGTGTGGTGAATAGTGCTAGCGGTGCTGGGTTTGGTTCCTATATGGGTTCAACCCAACATGGCAATGTTGCCTCCTTTTAAGTTGAGATGAAATGAGTATAATAACTTGCTTGTTGGTGATTAATGAAGTTATAGTTGTTTTGTTTTCTTTTAGGATTAGTTAGTGTTTGATCATGCATCGTTGCTTGAATTTGTTGATGCTCATGCTCTTGGCATATGTTTTGATTGAAATAAAGAAATTTATAGTTCAGTATTTTTTTTTACGCCAAGTCTTGGAAATATATAATCAGTTTCGAAAACATAGTTCAAACATGTAAAATCAGGATGTGCGAGTTGCAGATTCTAATGAACAACAAAACCCTGAGTTGGATTAGGAAGAAAATCAAAGTTACAAGCACAGAACGGGATACCCATGATTAAAGGTGTACATACTATCAATCAAATATTCAAACTCAAGAACTTTCAATTCACTAATGATGATAACTGGTAAAAAAAATTATTAGTTTCCTAAATTTTTTTTTGTAGGTTACAGTTTCCTAAATGCACTTTGGCTTGAGCATTTCATCAAACATCTTAAATGCATTGATTTATTAAATAAAATAAATTCAAATATTAATCTTTCAAATGTTCTATCATTACATGTATGTCAGTATTTGATCTTGACAACTTCTTTTGTGATTTTGTTTCAAACTATGTTTAAGAATGTTTATATATAGTTTATACCACGTTGTTCAACATAGCGGGTAGTTTGGTAAAAAAGCTAAGCCAATTCAGCACACATTGATACTATAACAAAGCGAATTTTCGATCTGAAAAGATGTGGATAGCTTTGATCATTTATTAAGTAAAAAAATATATGTTTAGTACCGGAATGCGTATCCTCTGCTCTTTTGAGTTAATCAATTTCAACTGTCGGATTTTAAACGGAATCAATATGGCTCCTACCTATGATATAGGAGGTCTTTCAATATTAGTGCGAATCTAGTTTGCATGAATCTTGAGACAAATCTGACAGTTGAGATTTATTAACTCAAAAAAATTCCTTTAGAGTTAGGACTCGCATCCTCTGCGGAGTTTTTACCTGCGGAGCTGTGCGGTTCTTTTAATCTGGACCGTTCGTTTTGATCGAACGGTCCATATTTAATCTCCAGCCGGTGAGTGCGCGATTTGATGGAGGGGGCAGTATTAATTTTGCTTTGAGATTCGTTCTATGATCTTATTTGATCCGTCCGATCAAAACGAACGGTCCAGATTAAAAAAACCGCACAGCTCCGCAGGAAAAACTCTGCAGAGGATGCCATTCCTTAGAGTTAATGCTGATGATACGAATTCTTAGTACCGTGACTAGCAAACCCATCCTTGCAAAAGCCTAATCATCCTCGTTTCAGTCTTTACAGTTTTTTTCCTCCTCAGCGCCTATCTAGCTAGTAACTTACAATGTCACCTATCTCGCTTTTTCAGTCTATTACTGTTTTTTTTCCTCCTCATCGCATATCCCACTTCGAGGAAGGAGAGAGAAATACACGAATATTTTGATACAAGAATGAATATGTGTTGAACCGGTTTTTTTGTTGATCTGGTTCATTAGTTTTTAATAAAAATCGAACCTGTTAACCATATTTTGACCGGTCCAATAGCATTTTAAAGAACCGAACCAGATAGATGATTAGGTCTGGCTTTTTCTATGAACCAACCGGTCCGGTTCAATATTGATAATGCTGGATTCAATTACAGAGCCCGTCCTCGGTTAGAGTGCATAAGTGTGCAAACGGATAATATAATACCCATCCATATTCGGATCTGTATCCGAAAATAGATACGGATATCCGATATTCGAATATCCGTATCTGTTTTGAATTTTTATTATATATAGATATATACCATATAGTTTAATATATATTATGAAAATATTTATATATAATATAGAATATCTGATATCCAATATCTGATAAAATATCAATACGTTTCCGTTTAATATTTAATTGGTATCCATATCTGAAAATAAAAACAGATATAAATATAGTATTCTAAATTTTTATATTATTAAATGACTCCATATCTATATTTCGAATAAGCGAACATTCATCTTAGTAATAGATCAGTTCTTGTTAATATATATATTTTTTCATGGAGTAACACGCATGAGACCTTAATATTGTGAGATGCTTTGATTGCCCGCCAAAGTTCCAAAAAAATTATTTATCATTTTAAAATATTAAAATTTCAAAGTTACCCGCACTTTGAAAAAAAAATATATATATATTACCACGAATTGCATTGTTTGCTGCGCATCCTTCAAGGTTGGCACGCATACAATGTCTGAGGAACATTTTTTAATTGGTGCTCAAATATTTGTCTACGTACCTCTTTTTTTAATTTAATTGCTCTTTCTTAAAGCATGCTTCTTAAAAAAAATGAAAAAAAAATACGCAGATAATGTCTAAGCACCATTTTGTGTGCTGCCTTGAAGGATGTGCAGACAATCCAGCATGAAATTTTAATATTTATAACAATAAATAAATAAAATTCAGGACAAAGTTTTGTATATTTTAAAGCAAATCCATTCCAACCCCATCCCCCCCCCCCCCCCCCCCACCCACCCCGACCAAACACACACAAACACATAGAGAAGGAAATACGTGACACGCTGCAACATGACGCGACAAATAAGTCGTGATTTGGTCACGTGACGTGATCAATTTTTTTTTCACGTGACGTAACGTGATCAAAATGGTAGCGGATAGTCACGTCATGCGTAGTCATGCCATGACCATCCGTGACGTGTCATGACGTAAATTAATCACGTCAACTTTTTATATTTTAATTTAAATTGTTGAAAATTTAGAAAAACATATAAAAATATGAAAAATTCTAAAATAAGTAAATAATGTTGCAAAGATTATTTTTTTAAGAAAGACTGGGCATCTGACATTACTTTAAAAATTCAAATTACAAACATTCATTAGACTAAACTAGAGAAAATAAAAATCAGTACTACATGAGTATCAGACTATTAGTATCACTGAACCTACACTAAAAGGAAAATCTGAATATTCTATACATATCAAAAAAATTGGATACTCTATGTTTCATACCGTGCAGCAGAGGCGGAACTAGAAATTTTAGTTAGGGAGGCTAAAATTTAAAATAAATAATTATTAATTTGTAGCTATTAGTATTTGAATTCAAGACATCCCAAGAATAAAATAGTCTTAACTACTAAAATATAAGCACACATTTAACATTTTATGAGGAGGGTTGAACTATATAAAAACTTCAAAGAAATAAAAAATCAATTAAATTTCAACGTACGTGATTAAAAAATTTAAAATCATAGGGTGGCTTAGAACCTCCAAGACATCGTGTAAATTCGCCCTGCCGTGACGCGACGTGACTGGTTCGCGTGACGTGACGTGACATGTAATTTTCACTCAAATGCAATCACGTCACGTGATGATCACGTCACGCAACATGCAAGTCATGTCACATGATCGACACACGTGACGTGACGTGATGTTAACATGATGTGACTAGTCACGCAGTGACAAATTTCATTCTCTGCAGACACACCAGAGTCCTCCCAGCCCAAGTCTGAGGAATTCAAGCATATTAGTTGTAAAATCTCTCTTGCTGTCCCATATCCATATCATCAGTTTTAAGTTGTTGACTGTATACTGCACCTTAATTTGAATTTTTTTATAAACTATAAATGAAAAAAATAATTTTAGGAATCCAATATAATTGACTCAGTTTTAACCATAAAAAAAAAATGAGTTGCCAACACGTTCCCCACATTTTCCCCTCACAGAATGAATGAGCAACTTGTTTTTGACCAAATTTACAAATCACAGTACTTCTCGTCACAAATTTTCAGAAGAGAAAAATTTGATCAAAGAACGAGTTAGAAGCTCGTTCTCCAGCAGAAATTTGTCAAGCTAGACACAGCATAATGTCCGCATGGGGGAGATTTAAAAAATAAACACGGATTTTTGCACCTTCTGAATTCTACCTGAATCCTGGAAATAGAGAAGTACCAATATTCATTGGTTGATTGACGGAGAGCGTAGATAGTCGTAGTAATATAAGGTAGAAGAATAAGATAATGAGAGAATTTGTTAAAATTTGATCAAAGAACAAACGGGTTCGGTGAAATTTGTCAAGAACGACAACCCATCAAACACGGAAAAGAAAAGGAACAAATTGTCAACTCGTTCTTTGCAGAGAACGAATTAGCAACAAGTTCAAAAGAGGCAACATGCTGTAGTTGGCAGCTCGTTTTTTATGATTTATGTAAAATCTGATTCAATTATACTGAATTTTTAAAATTTATTTTTCTATTTATGGTTTATAAAAAAATTCCCTTAATTTCACGCAATCCGGCATTTTTTTCAATAACCAATAAATAAAATAAAATAATGTTAATAACCAATATTCAAAAAAAAATTCACTCATAACCAAACCGCCTCCCGGAGGGGCGGTTTACCCTTCATACCAAACCGCCCCCCGTGGGGCGGTTTACTATTCAGGGCAGACCGCCCCACTGTAGGGCGGTTAGTAATTATTTATTTATTTATTTATTTTTAGGATTTGAATGTTTCAATCTAAATAATGATAAATGTTTAATTTTTGTACTAAAGTTAGATCGTGGTTTAAAGTATTCATTGTTTAGTTAGAGTTGATAGAGCACTAAAATTTTGCAGTAGTTTTCAGTCTAAGTTATAACGAGTTAGTTTTCGCGATTTCAATTAATATTCTTATAAAATCAATACAGACCCAATAATTAAAAATCAATATCAGATCCTCCCTTTGTATTCATTAAGCAGCTCATCCTCTTTTTGTTTATGCAACGTCTCCTACAGCTATTATTAGATCGATCAAAGTCAATACAGAATAATAATCCATTCTGTATCAAACTGTGGTTGCATTTACCTGGAACTTCAATTAGCTAGGATGACCTTGAGAAGATCTATATCAAACAATAGTGTTTTGTCAATTAGACCTTGGTTGTCTAACACAAAAGCTAGAGCTCTCTGACCCTGAAAAATAAGAAAGGAAGCAGTGAGAATTTCATACCGACTGCTTGAGTTAATAATTTTGAAATGATGAGTAAATGAAACATTTTGTACCGAGAAGGTGGTGGGCCTTGGGCCGAGTTTGCTGAAGTCAGTGTCAAGATAGCCTAGCTCAGGCGGTACAATGATCTTTTTAATGGTAATAAAGGAGGAGCGAGTTATTACTGTATATTTAGATTGTGTTCACAGAATATAAGTAACTGGTTTTACCTCCTAACACCACCTGGAGCCATGCCAGCGACAGCTTCCTCAAATGCCGGTATCACCTATTAATATCTTGTAATAATTAATAATATTAAGCACAAAGCAAAAAAAAAAATCATATCTCAATTAAATACCATAGGAAACCCGAGCAAAAGAAAGAAGAAATAAATTTCGGTTCATCACAACCACGACAAGTAAGCATTCGATTAGAGAAACATTGAAAGAGTTGCTAAAAAAGATCAAAAAGAAAAACATCACCTAGTCAATCACCTGTCCATATCCCAGTGTGAATTTGAAGAAGTCTTTATCGCCACCCTAAGTTTCAGAAATTTAAATTATTTAACATGATCACAAGTCTATTAATTATATTAACAACCTTGTTAAAAAATCATAAGAAAATATATAGAGAGCTTCAGAACCTCAAAAGAACCGCCTTTAGTCTTGTTCCTGGCTTCAAAGATACGACCATAGTAACCAATAGTATAACCATCCCAGTCAACCTTTTAAAAATTTATATAACAGTTTTAAATTACACCATTTTGCATTGTATTTTGACACCAAAAGCACAACATATTCCCTCATTTCTATTATCATAAGAAGTTTGATGCTTACCACAACTGTCTCCCCTATCTTTGGAGGAGAACCAGTTCCAACCCGCAAGTCCTGAAATTATTGTTTAAAATACTAGCAATCACAGAAATAAAGATTCAAACATGCAAATTTAACGAGGTTCGGTACCAGTATAGTACCTACGTCCTCCTCTCCAAACCCTCTTCCTTTCTTCTTTATTAATTTCTGAATTGTATTACAATTTTGAGTTATCTCCACAGGAGACACTCAAAAGAGATTTAATAGCAAGAACATAATAGAAAATATTACACAAGATTATTTCCTAATTCTATTCATAGAAACAAATTAAAGAGCACAGCTATATCTTTCCAACCATGCACCACACGGCTTTCCTAATATCAGGCACCACACGGCTTTCCTGATACCAAGCAATATTTTTATTTTCACTCTTGATTCAGACTTGCCCTTATCACGGCATTGTATCAGATCCAGGGCATGATCTTCTACAACACATGCCCATAATTATAAACAATTGTTAAAGAAGATAGGCGTACTTTGATCACATTTGTTGCATGATTCGTGGAACGGGAATTGATATCTGTTATGTCTATCTTTCCAGAAATTAATATTGAGGTCATTACCGGCAATTAATATTGAGATAAGCTAATTTCACCTAAATGTTGAAACTTCACCTCTCTCCATAAAGTTGAGAAGGATTTTTCAACAGTATCCACAGAAAACTTACTGTGGATTATAGTTTTCATTTCTTATAATGTGTAATTTAGTATTTTACCCACAATTTAATAGAAGAGCGATATTCCTTGTTTTTAAATCTAAAACCCAACCTGTGCGGCTGAGCTAGAGGTGCAAACAGATCGGATAATAGTAAAACCATTTCTGTGTCATTTTGTATTTTATGAATACGGATACAGATTGGATATTAGATGGATATAGATATGTATTGGATATTAAACAGATACGAATAAGTATATTTGTCTTTTATAATGGTAAATAATATAAATTTTAGAATCAGTTTTTAGTCTAGTGGCAAAGACACATAGCTCCCATGTGAGAGCTCATGGGTTCGAAATCTACAAAGTGGAAAAATCATCTATAATATAAACAGAGGTTTAAAGGAAGCTAGTAGGCTAGATCTCTCTACCTTTTATTTAAAAAAAAAATTCATAATATATATTAAACTATATGGTATATGTCTACTGTTTGAATACAAATAATTAAAATTTGAAACTATATTTGTATCCGTATATATCCGTTTCTAATTTTTTGAATTCAGATACGGATACAACGGATAATATCGAACCATTTGCAGAATTTGTATCCTCTGCATTAACTCAAAAGGAAATCTTTTGAGTTAATAAATATCAACCGTCTGATTTGTTTTAAAATTCGTACAAACTAGATCCGCACTAATATTGAAAAGCCTCCTATGTCATAGGCAAGAGCTTAATTGGCTTCATTTAAAAGCTGACGGTGAATATTCATTAACTCAAAAGTTCTTTTTTGAGTTAATGCCGAGGATACGCGTCACCGTTTGCACGGTTATTCTAAACTAATTGAAGTGTGAAACCTATATTTTTCTGATTTGAAGTGTGAAACCAATAATGAATCACTGACTACTAAGGGTGCGTTTGGATCGTGCAAGGATTAGTGCAAAAATAGCAATTTTTGGATTAGTGGTTGAGAATAGTGCTAATCCGAATGGTTTGAGAATAGTGCTAACTTTGAACTATTCGGATTAGTAAAAATGTCGTTTGGATTGTATATTTGAAATAGCGATGAAGGGAATGAATAAAATAATGAATAATATTTTATTTAATACTAATCTAATCTGATATTATATTTATTTAATACTAATTTAATATTTAAACTAATATTTTATTACATTTAACATTTAAACTAATATTATATTACATTTAATATTTAAACTGATAGTATATTATATTTAATACTAATCTAATATGATATTATATTTATTAATACTAATCTAATATGATATTATATTTATTTAATACTAATTTAATCTGATATTTTATTTATTTAAAACTAATATAATATTTAAACTAATATTATATTACATTAAAATTTTAAATTAATATTATATTTATTTAATACTAATCTAATATATAAATTAATATTATATTACGTTTAATATTTTAAACTAATATTTTATTTAATACTAATCTAATCTAATATTAGATATAATACTAATCAATATTTAAACTAATATTATATTACATTTAACATTTAAACTAATATTATATTGTATTTAATATAATATTTTATTTAATACTAATCTAATATGATATTATATTTATTTGATACTAATCTAATATTTAAATTAATATTATATTACATTAATATTATATTTAATCTAAAATTTTATTTAATATTAATATTTGATATTATATTTATTCAATACTAATATATTATTTAAATTAATATTATATTTAATATTTAAACCAATATTTATTTAATACTAATATAATATTATATTATATTTATTTAACACTAATCAAATATTTTATTTAATATTATTTTAATATTTAAACTAATTCTAATTGAGAGGAATGAAAATTATTTTTTTATTAATATCACTAATCCTACTAGCTCTATTTTTGCTATTTCACTATTTCTTTGGATTAGTAGAATAGAGCTATTTTTGAGCTAATCCAATTTTCCAATTTGTGTTTGGATGACTCAAGAATAAAAATAGTAGAGCTAATTCAAAAATAGCTCTGTTCTTGCACCATCCAAACGCAACCTAAGTAGATAGTCATAGGTTGCTGCGTGTGACCATAATAAATTCAGGACACGTTTACTAGGTGATCTCATCCATTTTCTGAATTGATCTTTCTTACTTTTGAATTCACTTTTCATAACGAGCCCACCTAAAACAATACAACTTGTCCTACCTAACCAATAAAATGGAAACGAATCTGCTGTGATTTTATAGGAATCGCAGGATTTTTTTTTCATATTCAACTTTTATTTTTTTTAAATGCACGTATCTTTAAGAAAATTAATTTTTATGTATGAATTTAAAAAAAAATTAAGAGTTAGATATGAAAAAATAGAATCCTACAATCCCTGACAATCGGATCCGACTCCGGTGCTTTTCTCTAAGAAAAGCACGGAGCTGCTTTTCCGATCCCAACTATTCAAATTCGTCGAGATTTGTACATAAAAAAATTTCTTTATCGAGATACACAAATTTAAAAATTTGAATAGTTGGAATCGGAAAAACAGATCCGTGCTTTTCTCTAAGAAAAGCACCGGAGTCAGATCCCTGACAATCACAGCAGATTTTATTTCTCAATAAAATAAACGTGTACACAGTTTTTAAGGTGGAAAAGAACATCCAAGAAATTAAAAAAGCAAAAGAAAGAAAATGGAAAGGTGCATGATAGTTTAGGCTTATGGCGTCAAAGATTGATCCGGCCCATTCTGTCAGTCTATGACACTAGGAGAGCTTCAATCACATGCCATATTTAGATTTTCTGCGGTTGAAATCATGCAATTAAACGTCTGGTGTTGTTGGAGAAGCATTGTCATATACTCATATGTTACAATAATATTAAAAATTTAACGGATCATTATGACATTTAACAATTCTCTGAAAGTTCTTAATTAGTTTGAAAAATAAACGATGAAAGTACATAATGCACATACAATATAGAAGTAAATAAACAAAAAGCAATACTAGCTAACATAGAAAAATATGCATATATACATATATAATTATCATTTCGAAAGAACTGATATTTGATCCACGGATTAAGACAATTAATATTCCGCATGAATTTTTTTTTAATATTTTCATAATATTTCTCAATATCATAATAGTCATACATGGAATGGAAAAAAGTCTGAGTGAATTACATGGGATGCTCAAGACTACAGAGGCTGACATGCAAAAATGTGTTTCTCATGTCCTTGGGGTCAGTGAAAGAAGTAGGAAAGTCAAAAAAAGTAAAGGCAAATGCAAGGGCAAGGGAAAGGCTCCAGTGATGACAGTAAGCACTCTCAAGGTCAAGGCCACTACGAATGTCGAGTGCTTTTATTGCAAAGACAAAAGGCATTGGAAGAGGAATTGTCCTAAGGGCATCTACATCCTTGAAACTATTAGAGTTTCTTATCTGATGTGGCAGTTTCTAATTCAGTTTCCGATATGTGAGAGAGTTTCTTATTTAGAAACCATACAGTAAAGTTTCATATTAAGAAATTATTTCTAAACTCCATGCAGACCAAATGATTGGCTCAAATTAATTCTCTTTTTTAATTTATTGTTGACACGGCTTACTAGAAACTCTAAAATTAATTTCAAGAATGTGAGAGATAGAAACTTTAGAATCTTAATTTCTAAAAAGTAGTTAACAGTCATTTAGAAACTCATTTCAGTTGCAGGAATGTAGATGCTCTTAGTACCTGGAAGACAAGAAGAATGGGAATGCCCATTTCCTCAGGTATTTTTGTCATTGAAGTTTACTTAGCTACCTCTATCAATGAGCTCATATTAGATACTGGATTATGTGCTCATATTTGTATGAATATGTAGACACTAAATGATAGAAGAATGCTAGGAAAGGGTGAGGTCCAGCTTCGTGTCGAGAATAATGCAAATGTTTCAGCAGTTGCCGTCAGGTGTGTCGAGTTGCATTTACCCAGTGAGCTTGTATTGAAACTTAAAAATGTTTATTTTATTTCTTTTATTTCGAGAAACATTATCTCTAATTCTTGTATGGACATGGATGGTTTTTGATTTACCATCAAAGATAATTGTTGTTCTTTTTATAGAGATGGTTTGTTTTATGAATGTTCTTATATAAGGAATTGTTTATACTTGCTTGATGGATAAATACGTTTTGAACATTAATAACAAACGACTCAAGACTTGTCATGAGAGTTCGGTTCTCATGTGGCATTATCACCTAGATCGTATAAATGAGAAACACATTAAGAAATTGCAAGAAGTTGAACTTCTTGGTCGATTTGATTTAGAATCAATCGAGACAAGCAAACCTTATTTACTTGGAAAAATGACCAAGGCACCGTTCACCAAGAAAGATGAAAGGATATGTAGCTTGTTGGAACTCATACGCACTGATGTATGAGGACCAATGAGTACAAATGCCCGAGGAGGCTATCAGTACTTCATCACATTCATTAATGACTTCAGTAGATATAGTTATGTTTACTAGATGAGACATAAATTTGAATCTTTTGCAAAGTTCAAAGAATTTAAGAATGAAGTAGAGAATCAACTCGACAATAAGATTAAAGCCTTACGATCAGATCATGAATATGAGTACTTGAGTCACGAGTTTGGCGATTATTTGAAAGAGTGTGGAATAATTTTACAACTCACTCCTCTAGGAATACCATAATGGAATAGTGTTTCTGAGAGAAGAAATCGAACCTTATTGGACATAGTTAGATCAATGATGAGCCAAGCTATGAAATGTGGTTTGAAAAGGTTGTAAGTATGTCTTTTCTGAAGATTTGAGGCTGTGAAGTTTTTGGTAAACGTATGATATCTGAGAAACTCGGGCCCAAATCAGACAAATGCATTTTCATAGGATATCTCAAGGAACCTAAATGATATTACTTTTATCACTAATGTGAGAACAAAATGTTTGTTGCTCGATATGGTGTATTCTTGGAGAAAGAGTTTCTTTCAAGAGAAAGTAGTGGGAGTAGTGTAATAATTGAAGAAGATCAATTTATACTGCAAGCTGAAATGGTCAATGATAATCATGTTCAATCACCCATGGATACTATGATCAGTGAGAGTCGAGATGAATTAATTTCAAAAGAAGTTGTAGAAGAAATTCAAAACTCATCCTTAGGACAGAATTCACAAGAGGTTGTGAATCAAGTTAAGGATCGAATCTACAAGAGTTTGTGGAAGAAGTCCCTGAGCTACAAGCACCAGTCCTTCTTAGGTCAATGAGAGATCAGTCATCCACCTTACATTTAGTAATTGGTAGCAAACTTCAACAAGGCTATTATAATATTGAGAGCTATTTATTATAATGTTTGACTATATGTGTTTTGTATGGATATATAACTTCTTTGCTAGTAGACATCAGTAATTGGTAGCAAACCTCAACAAGTCTTTAAACATAAATGATTAATTGACCCCTTTCCGTACCTCCCAACGGCCAACACCCATATTAATTTCATGCCACCCCTTCTTTATATACACACACCAAACCTTGGGTACCCGGCCTAAACCAAACAAGAGAAGCCTTGAGAAATAATGATAACTAATTACAAAATGATCCTCCCAAAGCAGCTCATTTTCGTTTTAGCTATTGTGTTTACTGTTTTGCTGCCATCAACTGTGTGCGATCTTGAGGTTGGTTTCTACAATAGCAGCTGCCCAACAGCCGAGTCGCTGGTACAGCAGACCGTGGCGGCCGCCTTTGCAAACAACACCGGTGTAGCTGCTGGTCTTATTCGCATGCATTTTCATGATTGCTTCGTTAGGGTATGTTCATCTATCTTAATTTGCTGATCTTGTCATATACTGTATCATATCTCTTCTCATGACTCCTGTTGCTGCTGCTCTTTTTTTTATTTCCTTAAAAGTTTTCTACACTAGAAATATTTATATATTTCAAATATCTTGGTGGTACTTGTGACTTGTGAATGCAACTAGTTCTAATTAATATGTTAACAACAATACTTCGTCATGTTCATTTCTAGTATGCAGCTTCAAGAATTTGTGTGTATCAATACATATGATAAATTTGTACAGTAATCGGCAGTTGATCTCTTAATTTGACCATGATTCCATGAATCACTTTTAAGTTTTAGCTGTTCTTGATGTAACTTATTACCCATTTATGGAAACCAAACAGTACTTGGGTGTCACCGGGTACGGTAAGGATCGAGTGAAAACATTTTTATATCCATATCCGTTACAAATTGTCCTTATCTGTTTTCTATCGTTACCCGCTACAAATTATCTTACCTTTAATCTACCTTTATCTGTTATAGACTTATAGTTGTCGGATAACGAAATGATAGCGATAAATAATGAGTATTATTAATATAATAATTATTGTTACTATTTATTAAATAAATTATTAAAAAATATATATTCATTTTACACATGTATGATACTTTATTGAAAAATAAACTTTGATCATGTTAAGCACAAGTAAACTAATTAAAGTACTATTTTATTTTTAATGCTAATTAATATATATATATATATATATATATATATATATATATATATATAATTACCCGATAGGATAATGAGTACGAAATAGACTTTATTCGTAAAGGTAAGATTATTAAAAAAAAAAAAATTACTCGTATCCGTATCCGATGAGTTTAAAAAAAATCTTATCAGTAACCATCTTGAATAAACGGATTAAAAAATTGTCATTGACAAAAGAAAAAGACAAATGAAAAGGACTGAGAGAGAGGCGACCAAAAAAAATAATAAATAAAAGAAGAATACAGAAATTAAGACCTTATAGTTAAGCTTAATATATAAAGATTGCAGTGCCATGTCAACATTAAAATGTTGGAATCTTTGTTTGCCTTATCCTTATTGGAAAACTATCAACAATTAATCAAGAAAGAAAAGTAGGAGAAAAGGTACAAGTTCTTAAAAACGAACAATTAGTGCTACTAATTATTTTGACGATTTTTTTATTAATAAGAACAATAAAATACAAATAACGACAATGGAGAATGATTTTGGTGAATTTTGAAATCTAAGAAAAACGTTATAGTTTATAACGTTCAGGACACTGTAGTTGGACGTTATGAACCATAACGTCCAGTTAATCTGATTGAATAATCGCTAATTAACTAAAAAAATATTGTAGCTAGCCGTTATGGACGATAACGGTCAACTATAGTGTTCTTTTTTACTTCAGTTCTGTAACGGTATAGTTGGGAAAAAAAATACTGTAGCTAGAAGTTATGAACTATAACATCCCGCTACAGTATTTTTATTAATTAGCGATTATCTAATCATATTAATTGGACGTGATGGTTTATAACGTCTAACTACAGTATAACTATAACGTCCAATTACAATGTTCTGAACATTATAAATTATAACGGTCTTCTTAAATTTCGAAATTCACCGAAGTCATCTCTTATCGTTATTTCTTTATTTATTTTCTTATTAATAAAAAAATCGGATTATTTTGCACACCCGTGACCCGTCTACCTTGCTTCTTATCTGTTTTCCACCTTATGCTGAGTATGGAAACATGCATGGACCCTCTAAAAGAGCAACTTCTATCGTTTGGCGTCAATTTAATTAATTGAAATTTTCAAAAATAGACATTTCTAACTATTTTCTATATAATTTTGATCTTTTGACAGGAGCCTTTTTTATTATTTGAAACCCGTAGGTGAGACAGGAACTTTTTTTTTTTTTTATTTGAGACAGGAACTTCGTTAGTTCTCGAAGTGTAGGGGTTTAGCTATATCCTTCTTTTAAGCTGGACTAAAAGAGAAATTGGTAGCAGTTAGCCACTGTTCTGTTTAGATAACAATATGGATCCAATAATTATAACAAAGAGATATTGCAGTCAACCGGTACAAAGAGCAGGTGCGCTAATCGCCCGACTAGGCACCACAAAGTTATCGCGCGCAGAGGGATGGGACGGGAGCTGTTCGATCAAAGACCAAGCCGCGAGAAGAGAGAGAGAGAACCCAAATCCCTTCTCGTGCGAAGAGAGAGAGACAAAAAGGATTTGAACGGGCCGGGTCCAGGAACGCGTATTCTCTGCATTAACTCAAAATGGAATGTCAATGAATGTCAACAACGGAGCCAATCCGATTCTTGTTTATAATATAGGGGGTTTTCAATATTAGTGCGGATCTAATCCACACGATTCTTAAAACAGATCGGTTGAAGTTTATTAACTCAAAATATCCCCTTTTGAGTTATTGCAGAGGATACGAATTCCCGGATCCAGGGGACAGGGAAAGGAAGGGAGAAGGGGAGATTTAAACAAAAAGAGTGTTTCAAGATTCGTGCAGAACAAATTGAATGGTTGAAGTTATTCAATTTTCCAAAATTCATAATTAGTTCCAACTAATTAAATATAATTGTATATAATTAGTAAAATTCGATCAATCCTTGTGTTTTAAATTTAATACGAAATTGCGAACGTTCGTGATAATTTATAACTTCATTAATTATTTCAAAATTAAGATTTTAATTACTGTTTGTATATTAATTTCTTTTATGAAAGTCTTATTTGAAAGATTTAATTTAATCACGTGTAAGTTCTATATTAATATTAATACTCACTAGTGGAAAAAAAAACACTTTTTGTATCGGTTATTAATACACATCAGTGTCGGATCTAGGGACGCCACTGATCCAAGCGACACAAATACCTGAAGTAATCTGTATCAGTTATTTAACCGATACAAAAAAAAGTTACTTTTTGTATCAGCTGTTTAATATAACCGATACAGATTTCAAATATTATTTGTAATTTTTTTTTGAAACAAAATATTTGTCGGTTTTCATATACAACTGATACACATCTACTATCTGTATCGGTTTACTATTAAAGGCTGATACAGATAGTACTATCTGTATCGAATAGTTAATTAAAACCGATACATATAGTATATGTGTATCGGTTTTATATGAAAACCAACACAGAAATTTATAAGCTGGTTTAAAAAAATTATAAAATTACTATTTTGTATCGGCTATAAGTATAGAACCGATACAGATTTGTTATTTCATAATAATAAAAAAAAAATTGGCTAGCTCCCACATATTTGCCACATATTTGGCTGGCCTATACAAAAAACATGCATTCGCATCCTAAATTATATTATACACCTAAATTGAATTAAACCCCTAAATTATTCTTACAATTAGATTATACATCTTAAATTGAACTAAATTGTTCTTACAACTTATCACATCCTAATTAAATTGTTCTACTTAGATGGGCTATTTCTTTATTCGCATCTTTATGTTCGGAAAAATATCGAGGAAGCGATTTATTTTGTTATTCACGTACAACATGACATAATATCCGCATCTTTTGTTGCGGGCACTATATCAAACATGAAAATAGCAAAGAGTTAACAATTTTCAGAAGATGGACTTCAACAATTCATATAAACTTAAATAAAATCATAAAAATGGTAAATTTTAGTCGAGAGCACTACATTACCCTGTTGCGTATAACCTTCAAGTGAGAAATTTTTTCGATTCCTCCGGTTGCCTTCTCAATGATCTAGGGACTGTTGAAATATCAATACAGTGAGGAATTAGTAGTTACAAGAGATATTTAAAAGGATTAGCAAATTAAATTTGAAACACTTACTTCTTGAGCACCTCGATGATCGCAAAATCTCTTGTAATCCTCTTGCTGTCGAAATTGAACACGTATAGCTCACTTTCTCTTGTCAGGAGCACGAGCAATACCCAATTACTTCTGCATGTTAGGTTTGTAGAATGTCATATTCTATAATATATTTCTATGAAATTAAAGAAATTAAATAAAATTGGAATATATATATAGAGAGAGAGAGAGAGAGAGAGTAGAACTAGGGTGCTCCTAAGTTCACCCGACCTCTTGTGAACTTGACTCTAAAATATATCGAATCGACTTTAAACGATGAATCCAAGCCGTTGAATCCTTCTACCTAATGATTGATGCATCTACATGTGAAAATTTTAAAGTTTCGAATTAATTTAGTATAGAGTCAAGTGGTCAAAGAAGTCCAAAAAATGAATGCATTAAAATTAATTTATAGACCTTAAACTTTTGACCACTTGACTCTATATTAAATTAATTCGAAGCTTTAAAATTTTCGTATCACTTATTAGGTAGAAGGGTTTCAACGGTTTGAATTCATCGTTTAAAATCGATTCAATATATTCTAGAGCCAAATTCACAAGAGGTTGGGTGAACTTGGGAGCACCCTAGTTCTACTCTATATATATATATATATATATATATATATATATATATAGCACTAATCTTTGAAAGTACAGTATGAATATCAATTTCTTGTTCCGATTTTCTCACAGAGCTTTCCTAATGTATGTATCGGCATATTTCTTATGGCCATCATCACCGCACAAAAGGTACCCGTATGTTTTCTCGGGTTCATAAAACCGACAGGAGTCTCTAGAAAGCATTCCCTCTGGTATCTGTATGCGAACCTGCAAAAAGGCGTACTTGTGATCTCATTTTTTTAGAATTTGAATTAAAAACCTAAATTCTGTCATTATTCCGAATATTAACTCACAACATGAAAATCTGAATAATTGGTACGCTGAAATAGTCCCTTTGCTTACTATATCTGTATAACTTATCTTATTTCCTTTAATTACTAAGTATTAACTTGTTCTTATTTAATTATGTAAAAAATTTAAATTAGTTATAAACATTAATTATTAGGTTAATTAATTAAACATAAAGTTTAAGTTATAACATACTCACTGTGTGGTCGTCAATTTCTAAAGTTTAAGTCCTTAACATATTTCTCTTTTAATTTCTGAAGATACTGGATCAAATGTAAACTTTTGTTTCCCTACAAATCTACAATGCTCAGTTGTGCTGACATCAATAATTTGTACATCTAAGAAAGTAAAAAATATATATATATACTTGCCACAATTTCCATTTTGCTTCTTACAACCAACATACAAATATCATTTTTGTATATATGCTCTTGACAAAAAAAATTCTCATCAACTTGTTCTTCGTGTAGAAAACATGCATGCATGCTCGAAAAAAAAATTAACTGTAAGATTCTTTTTTTTTGGCATTTAAGCCCCTAGACCGTTTTGTTTTCTTTTGTACTGTTAAAATATCATCAATTTCAATTCATCCAATGCAATGTCCATAGCTAAAGAATTTGTTTGAAATGTAATATGTGATGATTAGCGTACATATATAACAAGATGCCAGGTCCATAAGTACCTATGATCAGTTTAATTTCTAGTTTTTCTTTATCATAAAACTAAACAAAATGATTTTTATCTTAGCTCAAAAGGAAAAAAACCTCACTCATGACTCATCCCTTTTGAATGAACCCCGTGTAGGGATGTGACGGCTCGGTCTTGATCAATACGACAGCGAACAACACAGCCGAGAAGGATTCATTTGCAAACAAGCCTAGTTTGCATGGTTTTGACATCATCGATACTGCCAAGTCAGCAATCGAGGCTGTATGCCCACAGACAGTCTCTTGTGCTGACATTCTGGCATTTGCAGCTCGGGACAGTATTGCTCTAACAGGAAACATAACATACCAGGTAAAAGTTTCAAATTAGCAATTACTAATTAGTTACAGATTTGAATACTGCCATCAATATTAGTTATGATTATGATGATTATGATGATGATCATGATGTTCACTGAGATATTGATGGTATCAGTAAGACAGTAACATCAAGTTTACGACGAAATTCATGTCAAATTGACAGTAAGGTGCAGAACCAAAATTGGTCTCCCTTACGCTTTATTACTGTTTCAGGTACCCTCAGGAAGACGCGACGGTACCATTTCCAATGCCACTGAAGCCGATACCATTCTCCCTAGACCGACCTTCAACGCCACCCAGCTCATCGACAATTTTAAATCGAAAAACCTGACGGCTGAAGAAATGGTCATTCTTTCCGGGGCCCACACGGTGGGGGTATCGCACTGTAATTCCTTTAAGGGCAGGATCTATGACAACAAGAACAACAGCCAAGTCGACCCCACTCTGAGCCCAGCTTATGCTACACTACTACAAAGCCTGTGCCCACCAAATACCGATCGGTTCACGCCAATTACGACCGCACTTGATTTGACCACCCCGATCACACTAGATAACAACTACTACATTGGACTTCAATTGACTCTTGGTTTGTTGACCTCTGATCAAGCATTACTGACGAATACAGCGCTAAATGCATCGGTGAACAGCTTCGTGAGCAACCAGACTCTGTGGCAGGAGAAATTTATCAATGCTATGATCAAAATGGGGCAGATTGAGGTGTTGACAGGAACCCAAGGGGAGGTCAGGCTCAATTGTGGTGTGGTGAATAGTGCTAGCGGTACTGGGTTTGGATCCTATTTGGGTTCAACCCAACATGGCAATGTCGCCTCCTTTTAAATTGAGATGAAATGAGGATAATGACTTGCTTGTTGGTGATTAATGAAGTTATAGTTATTTTGTTTTCTTTTAGGATTAGTTTGTGTTTGGTCATGCATCCTTGCTTGAATGTGTTGATGCTCATGCTCTTGGCATATGTTTTGATTGAAATAAAGGAATTTATCGTTCAGTAATTTTTTTTTACGCTGAGTCTTGGAAATATATAATCAGATTCGAAAGCATAGTTCAAACATGTAAAATCAGGGTGGTGCGCGAGTTGTAGATTCAAATGAACAACAAAAGCGAATTTTCGATCTGAAAAGATGTGGATAATTAAAATGTAAAAGGTATTGAATTTTGAAAAGACACAATTTATACTTGAGGAGGGTTCAAATGCCTCCATTTTTTGTGCCTCCATTTTTAAAAATAATAATAACTCAAATTTAAAAGTCAAAAGTCAAAATAAAACCGTTAGATATGATTTACATCATTTTATCTATACACTTGTAAAAAATAATGACATTTCAATTTTATTTTGGTTGTCATCAAGATCTTGTAAAAACGTACTAACGTGGATAATTTCTACACGTTGATTTTTCAACTTATTGATTCATGTATAAACAAAATCGAAATGTGATAATATTTTATGAGCACATAGAGAAAATAACATAGATCGCATCTAACGGTTTTATTTTGACATTTATGATTTAAATTTTGAGTTATTAACAATTTAAAAATGAAAGCATGGTGAAGGCACAAAAAATAGAGGCATTTGAACCCTCCTCTTCATACTTTAGTTATGACCGTGCAGAATATTGATAGATGGACAGACGAATGGACTGTGTTGGCAATCTTGAAAGCTTGAACAGAAGATTCAGTTTAAGTTATGTTTTTTTTTTTTTTTGTGTGTGTTTGTAGTTTGTACGTTTATATTAAATTTGATCGTATGTGGATTTCTCGATGCTGCTTCTTGTGATATTTTTTTCCTTTTTTAAAGGCTAACAGTTTGACCGTTAACGTTTTTATTGATAAAAAAAAGTCTGATTACAAAGTCTTAGATATACACCTCATCTCTATTGCTATAAAACAAAAGAAAACCTAAGATTGCCACTAAATAGAAAAGGTTTATGTACAAATTGATAAAAATGAAGCCCACCAACTATGAGAGTCAGTAAAAGAGCATTCAATTATGCACATCTATCGTCACCGCATTGATAGTGATACCACTGGCTTCTTTTTATGAGAGAAAACCTTTATGTTCCTCTCTTTCCATAGAGCTTAGGTACCTGCCGCCCGTGCCGTGTCCCAATGCAATCTATCTTATTTAGTTATCTCCTTACCTCCCTATAATCATATGTTGAGCAGAGTAGTCCTTGATAGCGGTTGAATGTTCAATTCCGCCCTTAGACCCGTCCAAATATGTTTGGCATAGCTGCATTCTCAAAATAGACTTCTTGTGATAGTTGATCGCCATACAATGTATATTCATATAAAAATTTCAGTTTATTTAATTCCGTGCCTATTCGAAATATACGGAACAGTATTAATTGTTGCTTTAAAATTCTTACAGTAAAGATTTGAACGGGCCTGGTTTTTTTTCTTCCCAGATCAACTCAAAATTTGAGATATTATAGGGATGTGAACTGCAGTACGGAGATTTAGAGGCCACAATCATGCATAAAGAAGAATTTAATGTACATTTAAAGGGCAACTAATTTCTTTACGTGTAGGACCTACTCTCTTGTGATGACTGCTTGTCGGCAAAGTCAATTAAAACTATTGTAATTTGAATAGTTTGGTGTTTTTTTTTAGATTGTTGGTAGAAGCTGCATCTTTGTTCTGAATTAGCATACTATTTTTTTTTGCTATTTTTGTTTGAATCACAAAAAAATAGTGCTATTTTCTGAGTTAGCGTTGTTCTCACTAATTCGTTCAAAACATAAATCATTACTAACTCTAGAACAACGCTATTCTTGCTATCCATGTTGCAACATCCAAACGCACCATTTAAAGTAAAATAAATGCCCATGCATATCCTCCTATGCACGTAGGCCCCCAACTATTTTGTCTAAGGTTCTAAATAACGATTATAGCAGCATAGCGGGGAGACAAAAAAAAAATTATAGCGGAAGCTTTCATACATAGTGTTTTTTTATTTTCAAAATTCATAGTCTATATTTCTACTAATTATCAACATGATTAATATTGGAGAACAGAATAATAACTAAATGATAACTAATTTAAGTCTATATATTTTTTTCAATCATGCAAATAAGAAGGAAAAAAAAAAGATATACATGGTAACATTATTTAATAGTTCATACTTCATAGTATTATAGATTATAATAGACGAAGAGCAATTAATTTTATAAGTGAAATAAAATTAGTATACCTATTTGAATATTTTATATATTATAATAATCAAAATTAGCTTTCAATGAAACATATGATGATAATTTTACAGGTGAATACTAGACGAAAAGAAAACAAAATGAAGAATTAATATTTAAATATTTTTCAATATAGAATGAGAGACTAAATCACAAATAAGAACAAAAGCATATAGCTTGGTTTAGCATACTTATTATAGCAGACCATGTAGTATCAGAAATATGAACAGAAGTACAGAAGTCCGTATAAATTGCAAAAAAAATCATGTAGCATAGCGGTAGCAATAGCGCGTAGCGGTAAAAGCTGTTAGCTATTACAACTATAGTAGCCGTAGCTAAAATAACGCATTATAAAAACAAACTATTTTTAGATTTTGAATTCCAATTTTTTTTTATGTCACATATAATTTTCTTGCAAAAATATCCTTAGGACTGTTGGCGTTCTTTTCCAAAGAGGCAAAGACTATGGCCCACGTGCTCGTATTAAGATATTTGTCCTACTTGTTTGTCTATGTTGTTTTAATTAATTGTGGCTGGTGATGATTACATAAATTATAGGGAGCTGATTAATTGATATATTCATTGTGCGTTTGTTATCATTATTGTTACCACCTTAGCAACTTTATTTTTATTTTATATTAATAGGATTTGATCAAGTGTTGAACCGAAAAAATTAATAATAATAATAATAGAGGAGGGTTCCAATGCACCCAAAATTTCATGCTTCCATTTGCACCTATTTTTTTATCTCCTTTATCTTCATTTTAAAAGTCCGAATAGTCGATCCGAACCGTTCAACATGATCATCATAATAAAATATGCTTGGAGACCAAATTTTATATTTTTTGGAAATTTTTTACTATTTTTTAAGATAGGTACAAAATTATTGTTTTAAGGAGATTCTGGACCATCCGATAAAGTGATTTTGTACATATCTTAAAAAATAGTAAAAAAATTTCAAAAAATATTAAATTTGGTCTCCAAGCATATTTAATTATGATGATCATGTTGAACGGTTCGGATCGACTATTCGGACTTTGAAAATGAAGATAAAGGAGATAAAAAAATGGGTGTAAATGGGAGCATGAAATTTTGGGTGCATTGGAACCCTCCTCATAATAATAATAATAATAAGGTAAAAATTGATAAAATTAGTAGCGAAGGGTTTTTAACCAGTTTCAACCAAATCAGACAATGTATGTATTTTATGATTTAGTTTAATAGTGTTGTCATCCACTTTACATACTTCATAATTCAATTTATCTACCTAATTTATCTTGAATCGGTTTGATTTAATAATATATATAGACTATAAAATCAATAAAGATAATGACTGTTCAGTAATGTATCTCATTTCAATAAAGATAATGACTGTTCAGTAATGTATGGAATCGGTTTCATAATTTCATTAATGTTTGTCATTTCATTAACGAAATTTTTGTTGGCTTATTTTATAGGAATTGATAACTGTCCTCTAAATGTAATTTTCAAATGCACCTCCACCAGTTCGGACCTTCTAGAAAGTCGACGTCTTTTCAATGCGCGGCTTCTCAAATCTTTAAATCTCTTTCTAAAATCCTTTAACATACTAATATTAAGCATTTAAACCTCAAATGTAAATTGTCAAATTATTATTTTTTCAATGCGAACACTTTTGGCCAAGACCACCTTTTAAAAGATCGGTAGCGCGGCTTCTCATTTCTCAAGTCTTAAAATCTGTCTTCAACCCTTCAACGTACTAATATTAAGTCTTTAAACTTCACTCACATGTAACTAATCAAATTTGATTTTTTTTTATAGCTCGCACTTTTGACCAGGACCAACTTTTAGAAGACCGATAGTGTATTTTTTCAGCACGGCTTATGAAACCTATATTGCTATGTTTAAAACACTTTAAAGTACCGGTAAACATAGAGTCTGTAGTTTGTACTTTGATAGTTATCCGATTATGTATGTCAACTGGATTGAGATTTCTAGTAATATCGATCATATGCTATTATACGGGTAGATGCTAATTTTATCACTACATATTTGATGATGACGATGAATGATTGATTAACGAGAAAGAAAAGAGTAAAAAGGGAGAGAATGAGAACTTACTTTTAATCTAGTGACAAAGATATATGACTTTTATGTGAGAGATCATGGATTTGAAATTTACAAAATGAGAAAATTTTTTCTAATATATATAGAAGTTTGAAAGTGTATTAGATAGTTTGAACTCCAGCTCGTGATTAAAAAAAAAAAAGGAGAGATGAATAAAACAAGGCGATGATGCATGGCCTAGATATTACAGGTAAAATTGGTATTTGTATACTAAATAACAAAACAATTTACGTACGCTTTATAAAAGCAGAAAAGTATTTTGAACTGATGCCAATTGTCGTTTTTTCTCTTTATTCTTTCTCGCCTTCTATATATTTCCTTATTTTTTTGTTTTTCCCGGTGTTTTTCTTTTTCTTTTTCTTTTTTTCTTTCTCTTTCTCTTTCTCTTTCTCTTTTTCTTTTTCTTTTGTTATTCGGTGGGCCCGGCAGCTGTTTATAAAATAGACTGCACGACAATTGCCGTTCTACCCCTACAACTTCCAAAATTTGAAAACAGTAAATAAGCTTTTTAGTCATATTTGAACATAATGCGGTCTAATTGTCTAAAGCTTTGTACAACTAGGCAATCAAATTAGAGAACATATGCTTGTTGACAAAATGATTAACAACTCAATTGGTTAATAGCTCTCAAATGCAAAACAATTGATTATGATTAACATATATTTCTCATTTTCTCAGATTATTTCATAACAAAAACGAAGGTAAGTAAGTAAGAAGACTCGTAAACAATCATAAACTCAGATGAAGGTACACATTAACAAAAATGTCGGCCTCTTTAAGGTAAGCCAAGTACCGCGACATCTAAAACAATTAATACATATCCATGAGATAACCATAATTATATAGTGATATTTCACATGGTTTCTGACTTTATAAAAAATTAAAGACAATTATCCCTCTTCCACCTTCGCGTCTTTATATAAACCCCAAAACACTCCTCACATTACTATAACTAAAAGAAGATAGACTAACCAAATTTCTATCAAAATAACTTAAAATTTATTGAAAATGAACCGCATTATGAAATGGTTCTTATGCTTATTACCAGTTACACTGTTCATTGATGTTCCAGTGCAAATTGATGCTGCTGATCTGAAAGTCGGATTCTACAGCAAAGCATGCCCATCAGCAGAGTCTCTGGTAAAGCAAGCTGTCGCCACCGCATTTGCAAACAATTCTGGCGTGGCTGCAGGACTTATTCGCTTGCATTTCCATGATTGCTTTGTGAGAGTATGTTTACGTTATTATACATCATATTGTGTATATTTTGTGTTCTTATATATATATGCACCTTTTGTATTATTTCCCCCTGGTGTTGATTTGTCAGTACTTTTGATTCAACATAAGCATTATTGAAGTTATTTTCCTTTCCTTAGAAGAAAATATCACATTTAAAACTGCCAAGGAGCCTTGTGCCTATCATCTGAACTTAAGAATCCATTCCCTAAATAATTATATTCATAAAACACATGAATTTAAGAAATAAAAACTGAATCAGTGGTTCATTACTTCGAAAATTTCTATATTAAACAACATAAAACTTGGGTTTTTTCTTGCCTGGATCACATTGAGTCAACTGGTTATATTCCACTATTTTAGGGTTGCGAAGGTTCTGTCCTGCTCGATTCTCCAAACAATACAGCCGAGAAGGACGCTAAACCAAACAACCCCAGCCTGCACGGATTTGAGGTGATAGATGCCGCCAAATCTGCCATTGAGGCCAAATGCCCCCAGACTGTTTCTTGTGCCGACATCCTTGCTTTTGCTGCTCGAGACAGCATTACACTAACAGGTGGGTTCTACGGGACTATTAGGGAGTTCTTTTATGTTATCTCTTATGCTTTGCACAAACTAGCTCGAATTATCAACTTATTTTTGCCATTTTTTTTTCTTTTGTTGTGCATGTATAACATAAGTGGACCACTGAATAAAGATGAACAAAAGGATAACAGAAAAAAAAAATCTGTCATCTTATTTGTCGACCTCTGGTCTGAATATATATTTTGCCTTTTGTCATTCTTAAAAAAGTATCATTATTTGGTTTCCCTCTCTCTTCAACAACAGGCAACATAACATATGCTGTGCCAGCTGGCAGACGAGATGGCACGGTTTCCAATGCCACCGAGGCACTCATCAACTTGCCAGCTCCCACCTTTAATGCATCACAGCTGATTACTAACTTCAAGGGAAAGAACCTCACGGAAGAAGAATTGGTCACTCTGTCTGGGGCCCACACACTTGGTGTGTCCCACTGCACAGGGTTCCTGAATCGGATTTACAATTTCAGCAGCACCATCCCGGTGGACCCGGCAATCAGCAAGCCCTATGCCAGCCTCCTCCAAAGCTTGTGCCCACAAAGTGTGACCCAGTTCACTCCTACAGTCACTGCTCTCGACTTGATCAGCCCCACGGTGCTCGACAACAAGTACTATGTGTTGCTGACGCAATCACTGGGTTTGTTGACATCAGACAATGCACTATTGACTGATGCGAACTTGAATACAATTGTGACTGATTACGCCAATCATCAAAAAACATGGGAGGGTAGGTTTGCAAAGGCAATGGTGAAGATGGGTAAAATCGAGGTTTTGACAGGAAATCAGGGGCAGATTAGGGTTAATTGTAGAGTGGTGAACAAAGGGACTGGCACTGAACAGGGACTGGAGTCTGGTCCAGGTTCAGACCAGTTTAGCAGGGTGGCTTCCAGTTGAGCTACACAAGGAAGGTTTTCTTATTTTTGAGAATTTTGTACGGTAGCCCTGCTGCTCTTTTGCCTTTTGTCCCCCCTTTTTTTTCTATTTTTCTTTTTAATAAGTATGCTGTATCGAATATATGACCTGCTTTGCAGTCTTTGTTTGGTTTGGAATAACCAAATAGAAGTGTGTTTGCTTTGTAGTAAACTTTAAGATGGAAAAGTAACTTCTGAAGATTTTTCGTGTGCAGCCAACTTACCAATTCAAATAGCATGTAATCCCTACTGAGCAAATAACAGAGGATAACGGATATGCACCACACCCTGACATATGAATATGATACACCATACTCTGACATGTAAAACAGATATTGCAAACAATGAGCAACTCTGGCACTAAGAACGACAGAACATAGCAAAAAAAAAATCTAATTACGCACGAAACCAAGTAAAAAGTAGCTATGTTTGAACGGAGAATTTTAAAGAACTTAGGCTGCCAATAAATCACCAGATAAATAAGGCACTAACTAGCATTTACAGGGAACTCGGACTTGGTTCATATCAAGCTCTGGTAAGAAAACGGGAAGATGCCAGAAAAGAAAATTCTGTCAAATAATTGTAGGAAATACTTTAGATGCCATATACGCAGAAGGTTATTTTCTTTGATAATTTTTGACATACAAAAAATTAACAGGAATCTAAGTACAGCGCCAAAACAAAATCAGTTTTTTCTAGAAACAAATTTCTTCTAGTGCTGCATCCCAATTATTACTACTCAACAGCTGAGCACAAGTAAAATTAATCCTCAAATTCACCATTCCATGCTAAACAAAACAACACAGGATTCGCCAAAGCAATCCAAAAAAAAAAAGGTTTCTGCCTTTTTCCATGTCCATACATTATTGCAAAAATCTTTAACACGAGGTAAAAGGTAAGAAAGAGAACAAAAAGAAATTTTGGCCTTTAATTAACAGAGCCAAACCACCAACCCCAGATCTTACATGTGGATAGGCTTATCATAAGTGGCCATAGCAGCTTCCTTCACAGCCTCACTCATAGTCGGATGTGCATGGCATGTGCGTGCAATATCCTCACTGGACGCACCATACTGCATTGCCAATACGGCTTCATGAATCAACTCACCAGCATTGGGTGACATGATGTGTACTCCTAAAATTTTATCGGTTTCCTTATCTGCCAAGATCTTAACCAAGCCCTCGGCATCATCAATAGCCTTCGCACGACTGTTTGCCATGAATGGGAACTTACCGACACGGTAAGTGACTCCCAAAGCCTTGACTTGTTCCTCAGTCTTTCCAACTGAAGCAACCTCAGGATGAGTGTACACCACACCGGGTACCAAGTCATAGTCAACATGGCCTTCCTTACCAGCTATGAACTCAACACATGCCACACCATCCTCTTCAGCCTTGTGAGCAAGCATTGGGCCAGGAATCACATCCCCAATTGCATACACTCCATCGACATTTGTTTTGAACTTGTGGTCAACTAAAATCCTACCACCCTTGTCAGTCTCAACACCAATTGTTTCTAACCCTAGATTAGCTGTGTAGGGGGTGCGTCCAGCCGACACTAGCACTACATCAGCCTCTAAGGTCTGTTGCTCCCCACCAGCTGATGGTTCTACGGTAAGCTTTACACCATCTCCCGACGTATCTACACCTACAACTTTGGTTTTGAGCATGAATTTCATTTTTTGCTTCTCAAGCATGCGCTGGAATTGTTTCCTTACCTCCCCATCCATGGTTGGCACGATTTCAGGTGCAAATTCAACAACAGTGACCTCTGACCCGAGCCGGCCCCATACAGATCCCATTTCCAGGCCAATATAACCCGCCCCAATAACCACAAGACGCTTTGGGATTTCTGTCAGAGATAGTGCACCAGTTGAAGAAACAATCTTTTTCTCATCAATTGTAACACCGGGTAACGATTTGACATCAGACCCAGTAGCAATAATGACATGTTTGCCCTTGACAGTGGTGTTGGAGCCATCTAGGGTTTCAACAGAGATCTCAGAGGGAGAAGTGAATTTACCAGAACCTTTTACGTAAGTGACCTTGTTTTTCTTAAAGAGGCCTTCTATGCCGCGTGTTAGGCCAGAAACAGCCTTTTCTTTTTGAGACATCATGGCAGCAAGGTCAATTTCCAAGGAAGCAAATTTAACACCGTGGTTTGGGAAAGCATGCTTTGCCTCATGGTACATGTGAGATGAGTGAAGCAAAGCCTAAATGAAAATTAAAAAACACAGGATTATGTCTTTAGAATGATATTAAAATTGTTGATTATTTTTTTGAAATATGGGTTGGGGGTCAAGCCACCCAACACATTTCAAACCCCTATGTATTAATATAGAGGATTTTCCCACTTTGTGGGTTTCGAACCCATGACCTCCCACATGAGAGCCATGTGCGTTTGCCACTAGACCAAAGGCAAGTTCTCCAAAATTGTTGATTATTGATAATCAAATATAAACAATTAGTTAATAAACCAAGAATTTTAAAAAATGGTTACCATACCCTATGATGTTCTCACTTTACATTTTTCTCTTTTAAGGGAATGGTTATCATATTCTAATGATTGCCAATTAAAAAAATCCACCACTCACACTCCTGCTGTTCCCTAACCGAAATTACACTTCCCTTCCCTCTAGCTCATTCACATCCTCTGGAACAGAGCCTAAGAGTTACTATGCGGTTTTTTATTTGGAGGCATATTATCATGGATTTTGATTAGATGAGAACATATAAAGATAAAATAAGTTACTGTTTAGTCCATCTTTACCCAAGTAGACATCGACGATGGAAGAATTATCCAAGTATCCAACTTCTACTATGAACATTTCCCAACTTTTCTACTTTCTACTTTCCAAAGGAGATCATCTCCTACTTTCTTGTGGAAGCAGAACGCACAAACCACAAAGTGCATTACTTAATATGTGGGGATACAGCCTCCTCATTCTTCTTTGTTTGTATAGATGATGCTTGTCAAAGTTATTTATTTATAAAGATGGTGACTTTTTTTAGGATGGATAGGTTAACACTTCTAATATATGAGGGCATTTCTTTCCGATAGGGATGGACATAATTTGATTGGCTAGAGTACAGCTGCCTTACTTCCAATGGCGGCAATATATATTGGTAGAGAACTGACGCTGCACCAGTTAGAACTTTAGTTAAGCATTCTGCAGTCTATTTTGCTATTTTTCTTATTATGGAATGAAGCAAATGACAACTTGCGAGTTTTCTATGCATAACTTGGGTAAAAATGTACTACACAGTGACTTATTTTATTAGGCTTCATATGTTCTCATCTAATCAAAATCCATGATAATGTGCCTCCAAATAAAAGAAACTCCTAGTAACTTTTAGGCTCTGCTCCAGAGGAGGCGAATGAGTGAAAGGGGAAGGGAAGAGAATGGAAAGACAACTTGTGAACTTGCTCCTGAGTATTTCACTGAGGTGATGAATGGCAATGGAGGGACGAATGAGTGAAAGGGAAATGGAGGAGACAACTTGTGAACTTGCTCCTGAGTAACTTTTCTTTCTATGACAGTGGTCCTCACTCCTCTCCACTATTTTTTGTAGATTAAAAGAGAGGTTACAATTTTCAACCTCCATCCATGCATTTAAAACTCAGGAGCAAGGAACAAGCTCCTCTCTTACATTCCCCTACCATCCCTTCAATAGAACACGGGTCTACCCTTAGCTTTATTCATTCCAATCACAATTCAAAGTATTTTACATAAGAGAAACAAGGATAAAAAGAAATACACACACACAAACACTAACAATCGTGTACTGCAAAACCAAAGGACCCGGATACAAGTGAAATTCATGGAATTGAACATCGACCGTGCTATTATCCGACCAAAATGAATCTAATATAACACAAACCTTGACCAGTCTCAGGGAAAACAAAAAAAAAAATAAGAAAAATTCTAACATCACCTTCTGCCTATCATTTGACTTGCAATACCAAAAAAAGCAAAAAGAAAAGGGCAAAAGCAAAGAAGAGGAGAAATATTTAAGCAAATTAGTACCTTGGAAGGGATGCATCCGACATTGAGACAAGTACCACCTAGGGAACCACGCTTCTCGATGCAAGTGGTCTTGAGACCAAGCTGAGCCGCCTTGATCGCTGCCACGTAGCCACCTGGACCACCTCCGACGACCACCACGTCATTCTCGTCAGCCGCCGCGGCGAATCCCCGGCGGAATAACAAGGCGCTCTGTCCCGCCGCCACTGCTCTTCGCCTAGCAAAACTTGCGATTGACATTTTTCTGTCTTTTTTTTTTAACCTTTTGTCAGATCTTTGTTCAAAGACAGGGAGACGAGAAAATGGAAGAAGAAAAATTTGATAAATAGAAGGCAGTAGATAAAGAGAAATTACAACATATGCCACTAGAGGCGGCTTGACCGTCCAATTTGGTTGGGCCTGATCTCGGCCGCTCGATATTGGCAGAGTTAGATCGAGTAATTTGACAAGCCCATTTTTCAAGACATACCCCAGATTTTGCAAACTGCGAGTCGTTAATACGAAGTGAGCATTTTCTAACACTGCGGCCCATCTGTCAGTGAATGACTAGACCCATAGATGTTCTGGTGTTGGTTCAAAACATCGAAATGATGTGTTAATTTTATGTTTGAAATGATTTTTCATAATTTATGTGCAAGAAATTAAAAAAAAAAAAAAGACGCAGGTGAATGTTGAACCTTATTTGGAGGTCAAATTATAATAAACAATATTTATACGCTGGGACGCGTCTACGATGCATTGTGGGGGTTTATTTATTGAAGTTCAAAGGAAGTTCGCCTTTGCACGAATTACAAATAAAAATTTCTTATTTAGAACATTTCTCTAGATTAAAAATTAAAATTTGATCGAGCAACCCACATTTTTTTCTGTGATTTAATTATCTTAAATTCACATGAGATTAATTATCTTAATTAAATCGTGTTTATGATGTGACATTAATGCTAATATTGTTACCATATTAATATGTTCTCCTTTTGTTCTATTTCTTTCTCTTATCATAAATGACCGTGTTTCATGATGATAGTATCAGTCAGCAAAGGTTGGTACACACCATTTCCAAACTAATCTGGCTTGTGTTTATTTTTTTTTAAATATAAAATCCAGATTTTTGCAGGGAAAAGACATCATTTCTGTGGAGAATTACAACTACTAACTAATAGCCCCCCTCTAACAAATCGTGTTTTGCATACGGGTTAACAGGTTTATATGAAATTTAAAACCCTTGGATAAGGTTTGCTATCTATTGTAGAAAGAGTTGAAGAACCATGGACCATAGAATTCTAGATCAAACCATGTCCCCTCAAAAAGTACCAGTACTCATCTCCTTTTTTGTTCTCAAGTGAGATTGTAATAAGTGCCTACTGGCCTTTTCTCAATCTCACAATTTAATAAGAGAATAAACATGGATGTACAATTCTTTTCAGGATATTTTGTGAACTGAATAAGAGAGAACGTCATTTTTGAAGGATAACGCTCCAATTCTAATCACAATAAGAAGCTACTCAATTTTTAGGCTGTTAATTAAATGCTAACAAAAATTTCATAACGTTGTTACATTTTTACAAACAAATAAATATTATGTGGAAGAGAGAAAGGAACTAACCAATGAATTACACCTAAAGTTACATCACAGGGTACAAGAAGCTCAGAAAATAATACAAAAGACCTGGAAACTATTCACAGCAAAAGGCTCTATGATCCTTTTGCAATTTGGTCCAAAGACAGAGAAGTAATCGCGGGCTCTGATAGTGAGCCAGAATATAATCTGATTCACACCCTTCATTGTAGAATCTGTCATCAGTAACATAATTTATCTCTTGACCACTATTCTTGTATTCTTGTATCCATATCCCCATTGCCACGTCTTCTAGTTTAAATAGCTGAAACACCAGTGTCATTTTTATCATTATATTACACTGGTAAATGCTGGGATGATAACTAGTATGAAACCAGCTAGCTAAAGGTTTGTTTAGAACATAGGCCATTTAACTTCAACGAAGCAACTATACAAAAAATAAAAATAAAAGCTAAATAAATTGAAATCAACCAGATCTTAAGTGGTACAATGTTGGTCCTGAGCATGATTTACACAAGAAGAATAGAATAAGGAGCTTACTTGGAGATATCTCTCTTCATGGCCCTGTACAACAAATTCAGCAATATCTCTTGAAATAATATATCCAGGGCCATGGGCCCATGGCGGATACAATTCATTAGACCATTCCTGCATAAGTTAATTACGTAAACACTTTTTTTACAGTTAAATAAAGAATGCAGTTTCCATTAAGATATGGTACTGATATTTGGTACTGTTATCTTTTACTCCTTGCATTTTATATGGATTGCATTTGAACGGGATATGGGCCTTGCAAAACCCCTCACAACCATGGGCCTTCGAGCAAGACTTAAAAATTAATATGGTTGCTAGCACAAGCAAGGGCCCTTTTGCAAACTTCCAAAAATAGACATGACAGAGCACAAACCTCATGGCTAACAAACCATTTGCTATCTTTGTCTCTATGAGGAGAAGATTGGAAGGAAATGAGACCATATAAGAACGCTTTTGAGCCACTTTTTCTCAAGATAGAGATTATTTCATCAATCCTTGGAAATGCATCGTCGTCTGTTTTCATTATGTACTTCGCTCCTGCAATTTTTGTCTGGAAAAAAGTTTCAATGGCATTTCAGGCTTTTAAGTGAGGCATTAAGCAAATTGGAATGTAAAAATAAAACAAATTAATCATTGGGCAATGAAGAATAGCAAAGCAATCAGAAACAACGATAAAAAATATAACAAGCATAAAAAAAATATGAAAATCACCAAATGAATATTAAATTCAATACCCCAAAAACGCAAATAGTAACAGCTTTGAGTGTGATCAAACTGTAATAGTCAACAAAAGGCATTATTTGAATATCTCCATATAATTCAGCTTCCCTCCATAGCTCCAAGTTCACGTTATCGTTTTTATGCTGCAATGAAATGTTGAAATAAAAAATTATTGCCAACAATTAAGACAATTTCACACAAAAAGAAATACTACTTCTGAATCTACACTGAAAAGGATACAAGTGAAATCATATTTGTTAGTGTAAGTATTTTTGCACTTACAAGACCAGTGAAAAATCGAACCACGACATCACCTGATCGAACTGCCTCATATTGCATCCACGACCTTCTGATCGCCATCCGACGCTTGAAATTATTTGCTGTAGAGAAAACCCCAACTAACAGAAATATTTCCTTCTTGGAATCAAACTGGGGAGCTCTTAGGAGCTCCAAATCAGCAATGAAATCTGAGTCTTCAGACACTGGGAGGCCATTAACAAAGACCGATAGAAGATCTAAATCACCCAGCACCCGAACTTCAGTCACTGACCATGGCTCAAGTCTCTGGCGAAAAGAGGAATCAGAGATCAATTGGTTTTGACTATTGACAAATTACATTAAAAGTTTGCAACCAAGGTGCCTGCTTTGGGGCAAATAGAAACCAAACTTATGGTGTTCCTGGTTATTTTTGGTTTATTTATTTTTAGAGAAAAATACACAAAGGTAGACTAACTTTACCTGTAACTGGTACGAAGCAGAGAGAATTGACTTGTTTATAACTGGTCAAGGTAACAACAAGTTAATAGAAGACCATTGGTACCGTGGCCCTGGTATGTAAAATCAAAATAGTTTGAATATGACCTCATATGGTACTATGGTATGAAACCCCTAAACGTACCTCCCTGTACCGATACGAAGTCTCATGCCTTCCATTAACAGTCATGTGGAACCCCTCAACTCCGTTCCATAGAGTGGCAGTGAAAGGATGGCCTTCGACAAATGGAAAGCCAGCTGTCACGTGGGACCGTTTTACCTGCCTCTTAGATTGCTCATTGCTAATCGCTTCAGATCCATTAACAATTTCTTGAGTTGTTAAGCTCTCTGTTTTTTGTTGGTTGCATCTCACAAGCCCGTCAACTGCTCTGATAAAAAGGATGAACTACTTGAATAAAAGGTTATAGAAGTTTAAGCAAGTCAACAAAAGAAGTATAAAAAAATATACCAAAAAGAAGTCTACCTTTATTACCATCATTGGTGCTGATAGACCTGGTACCGGGACACATATCTAACTCACCCCAACCATTTTCAGGCAACCAAAAGTTTTGATAAATCACTGGCTGTTTTGGATCCAAACTCACATTCCAAGAAAGTACAATAGGCCTCTCGGTTGCAGCTGCTTCGTTGGTACCCAAATCAGATCCGATCAACTCAATCCCAAATAGGGAGCTACCATTTTTTCCAATTGGCACCCCGACTAAGGTAACGGCTGAATCCTCAACCAATCCACAAGGTACATCGATCCTGGAAGAATTTCCTTGGACTGTTGAGGGGCAACTATTTTTGTCAGACAGGGAACTGTCAAAACTGGAATTTTTCTGCAAAGAAAGAGAAGCGAGAAGGGATTTAAATGCAATGGAGGCCTCGCGGGCACCATCAGAAACGGCCGGGAGTGTGTCAGGTCGGGAAAGGAGGTCCCGCATGTGGGCCCAGACGACGAGTGATGGGTGAAGGGTTTGGTTGTGGGAGAAAAGGAAGGAGAGGGAAGGGGAGCTGAGGGGCACGCGAGTAGCACGTGATGGCCGGCGACGAAGCACGTGGGGAGCACGCGAGGGAGAAGGGGGGGTGGAGATGGAGACGGAGACGGAGACGGAGACGGAGGCGGGGTTGAAATAGGATAGAGAAAAGAGTAGTGTTAGAGAGAGAATTGACAGCGCCAACATAACACATTTCTTCATTTCTGCGTGCTCGGCTTTAGGTTAACAATGGCGGAGAAAGAGAAGTTTACATCTCGTTGGTTGGTTTTTCTTTTTGGTTAGGTGAAGCCGTGAAAGAGTAGAAGAAGAGAGAGGAGCCAGCGCTCTTCAACTATTCAAGGCACCGATCAGTTGAGAGTTGAGTGTTTATCAGTGTACGTACTGTGTAGTGTTAGCGTAGTGAAGAGTCAGTAGCAAATCTGAGAATTCTGAGAGGGCAGGTGTTGTGATGAAATCGAGTAATCACTAATCAGTGCAGTGTTTTCCCGGAAAAGAAAGGCTCAAAGTCATTATGATATCTGGCCCGTTTGGTTCTTTATTAAATGGCCCAGATCTTGAGATGTGTGTTTTTGGGCTGTAAATCCTGTTGTCCTGTTACTTGGGCATTCTATTGTTGGGCCATATCAAAAAAATTCATCAAGTTGCTCTACATGTCAACTTTTGCTTTAGATAATTCACCTAGCTGCTGGATGGACTACGTTCGAAACGAAATGCACTAAATCTTCTTTCCGAACCTGTTAAGACAACTCTATTATCATTTTTTTTTTTTAAGCCATTCACGTCCCAACAAAAAAATATTACAAGATGAGCATTTTTAAGGCCTCTTGCCTTTATACGAAGCATTTCACCCTCAAAATGTATGCAAGATTAAAGAACGTTTACCTAAAGATCAACTAGAGTTTTGATTCTTTCTTTTCTTTTCTCTTCTTCCATCTCCTTTTTAAATCCTAATCCTTCCTTTTCTCATATTTCTCCTCCCATTTAAGTCTGGAAACAAATTAACCATAAACGCTTAGATTTTAATCGTACAATTTAACTAAAACACTACAAGTTATTGACGAATATACAACTTGTGTACATTCCTAAACTACCCTGCTGCACTGCGCAAGTAAATTGACTAGTAAATTTTGAGAAAACATAACGAAATTAAACTAATCAACACTGGCACTTTTTTATTTTATATTTTATTTTTTATGAGAAAAGAAATAACTTTTTATTCTTTTCTAAACATCATGTATAGCACGTTCGTCTCACATCCTTCTACCACGGAGCTCGGATATAAGTGGCAAAAGGTGCTACCGCAGTACCACTAATATGGTTTTATTCCAAGAAAATAACAAATAACTAACGAACTACTTAGATGTAACCCTTTGCTTTAAGCGATCTGCATCTCAAAACTCATTTTAATATACACGAATAAAAGCTCGCTACTTACCTATATTTCAAATAAATTTATATTTCTTTCAAAATTGTTCATAAAAATATCAATACACGTTATTAAAATTAAAACTTCAAAAGCTATACTTTTACTTATTGAACAAAATCTTAACTTAAATTATTTTATGACCATTCAAAAATATAATAAACACTTAATATACTAAATATAAATGATATAAATTTATTTTACGATAAATACAAATGTCTTTCAATGCAGATATAGGATGCAAAACATGAGATACAAAATATCTCAATTAAAAGGGGAGTTGATAACTAATAAATGAATTTAATTGAACTCAAATCTAATAATCTAATTAAATAGCAGCAAATGAGGTCTACGTAACGGGTAAGCCAACTCTTAACAAAATAACAGAAATATTTTAATATTGTGATATTTAACACAGGTTGATGAACATTTTTTAGCTTTCTAATATCTAAAATAACTACAAACAACAAAGCATACGTGATCTTAGTTGAAATTCTATGAATTTCAATTCCTAACCACCATCACAGCCCTCCCAAAAGAACAAAAAAATTAATGAAGGAATGGAACTACTTCTTGACAATCATAACTTGTATCGTGTTGCTGTCTGTATCTGTGAGTAGCTTAACCAATAGAAATAGATCATTCCCGCTTTACTGATAACCGCTCTGAAAGAATGGTAGAAGTAAACAATAAGTACAATCTCACGGCAGTATTATAATTAGCAAAAGTTCAGAACACATTGAAGGTAAAAAGAACGCACTAATTAGTTCATAAGTGACAATCATAGAAGTGCCCCAAAGAGACATGTTCAGAAAGCGGGGTCCAAAGCCTCTGTAGAAACCTCTCCACCCATCTTCTTCTAGAAGCTTCCTCGTTGTCTTCCTCATCGAAGGCCTTCCAGTCCCATAATCATCCATTACCTTTCTCATTGTACTCAAACAGATTAATGAAATTTCGAAAAACCAATGTTGATATTTTACCCCCAGTAATGACCAACTTATGACACAAACTCCAAAGACTTTTCTTTGTTGATGGTTCATGAAAGAGTAACATATACTGAGGGTGGTTCAGTAAAATAGCCCAAGAAAATTAATAAGTTGAAAAATGAGCAAACCTGAAGTCGGGTTTTGATCGTGTCGATAGGTGTGGTGATAATTGAAGAGCATGCACCTGCTAGCGTGCCTGCTGTAGCTTGAACTCCTACCAGTTCCAACTGAGATGGCTTTTTCTCAGAATCATTTCCATTTCCATATCCTAAGCTCCTAATTGGGAAATAAGATCATAAATAAGCACATCAACAAACCAATTTTGCTCCATATTAAGTGTAATTAAATGCTTAATTAACCTGAAATGAGTGTAGAACAGTTAATTAAGTCTCAATTGTGCAATTGAGAATCCACCAAATCCCAATTTTGATAAATATACCATCAGTTGTCCCAGTAAATTTAGGCTTTCAGTTAAGCCTCACTTAATGCTACCCTCAATTTAACACAATATTGATTTGTTAGCCTTCAGCAAGTGTAATAAGCAACTGGGCTTTACTTTAAGCCAATGAAGCTATAATAGTGTTATATTTGTGTGGGATTGAATTCTTTAACCAAAATTTGCCTGAACAAATTCTATTAATTATTTGTGTAATAAAATTTAGAATTTGTGACCTAACCTCCAAATGGCATGTTGTGCAGCACCATATGCACCCCACCAAAGGGCAGAAGCAGGAGAGTTTGTCAGGATAGTAACACCAAAACCTCTATAAAGGCCTCGTATCCCTTCGTTTTGCAGCACCCTTTGTACCACATTAAATGGTCCCTGGTACGTAGGCATTCCTGGCAAACCTTGTATCATTAACCTTTGACAAATCTACAAAAACAAGAATCAGTTTTGATATTAGAGAGATTAAAAAGATCCTATCAGGTAGGACAGCCAGATGTACTTCAGATGATCAACCAGGTTGCTACAAAACAATGCCCATGCTCTAAAAATTTGAAAGTTCTGGTCTGGACTTCAGTCCTGGGCCAGTACTGACAACAAAAGAAGGTATATGTGCTGCCATAGCTTATGTTTGGTCTGAGAGAGAGAAAGATCCCAGTGATGTTCGTATGTCTGCTTCCATATTCATAACCTCAACCAACACACTAAAATTATTATTGCAGGAGTTTAGTTAGGATCTTTTCCTCTTTGCTTATGGTGTTGTAAGGTTGAACCTTGTTTGTAAGTTGTAACAAGTTCCTGCTATGAAGAATAGTAGCTGGTGGCTTATGTATGAATTTCCAACAAAAGAAAAAAGATACAGAGAAAAATCAGAAAAATGTTATTTTGTATGAATAAAGGGATTGATATATATTTTTTTTAAAAACAGCTAAAAATTAAAGGAGATGAGAAATTGAACCTCACCACATCCAAAGGTACAAAATATGCACATGACACGACATTGGAAGCCAAACCTGCAAAACCATTGGAAACTGTAATCCGTGTTGCCTCTGACAAATCCATTTTTTCAGTATATCTCAAAGCTGCGTCCTTTGCCATTTCGAGAGAGGTGAGAGCAAGGACCCGACCTGGCAAGGCCCCTACAGCGCCTGTACCAAATCCTCGGAAAATACCCGGTACGCCGTCAGCTTTTAAGATTCGTTTGAAGACTTGAAAACCACTAAGGTGAGAGAGCCCACTACTATCAACTTGCATCCGTGTTTTAACCACAGCCGTTGGATGAAGAAAACCTTGTTGTACGGTGAATAGGATGGCACCAATTACATGAAATCTTGTCTTGTCTAATCTTTAATCAATTCAAACACAAAACAACTGTCAATCATTTCAGAAAAATATTGGCTTGTATGATACACTAATTTTTTTTTTATGGTTGGCGGTGAATTGCCGCCAACAGATATATTGATAATAAATACTAATACGTTATATTTCAGCAATTCGCAAAGAAGTCGTCAAACATGCCCACAAGCTTGTCAAAGCAATTTGGAAGACGATCGGTACAGTACACCAGGGCGAGAATCGCTGAAATTAAAAAGTCACAATATACAAATGAAATGACTCAATGGCGAGCCACAGACATTGAACAGCTCATCATCTTCTTAATTTTTCTCCTTTCATGAAAATTTTCGCGTATTTTTTTTTTTCATTTCTACTTCTATTTTCTGCAAAAAGGGTTCAAACCTTCGCTTTGATCGCTAACTTTCTCAGTAAGCATTTTCAAACTTTCCCAAAGGAACGAAAATAAAAGGGCCACACTTTACTAAAACCGGAGAGAGAGAGAGGAGAATGGGGCGGTAGTCCTAGGACTGTTGGCTCTCGAGAGTTTGAGCCCTCTCACCTCTTCGCAGGCGAAGCTTATAAAAAACAGAGAGAGAGAGAGAGAGAGGGAGAGACCTATCCCAGTTAATGTTGACATCAGAGAGTGAGAGGTCGGGCGCCTCCGTCTTCACCGCAGCCATCTGCTCCGCCGCGGCCGAGCAGGACGAGGGTTTCGTTCGTTGATTGTAGAGAAGAGAGGAGCTTTCGAGATGGCAAAAGAGAACCTGTTAACTGGTCGCTCATTCGGTCCCTCTCTCTCTCTTTCAAGCTGCTTTGTTGGAACGAAAAGTTCCCTGTGGCCTCGTGGGAAACGGTCGAGAGTCAAGCGGGAGAAAGGAAAATCATATCACCTGCGGTAACAGAAATTTTGGGTTTAGATCGGGACCGTTCGATCTGCACTGGCACGAATATTAAAGAATCATCGTGCATTCCATCTCGGGCCGATAGGACCGGATTCTGATCGGACGGACATTATCTAAACTCAAATATTCTGTTACGTCAGAGGACACGGACTCGGAGAAAGGGACGCCAGATACTGGGGACCATGGAATGCAATGCTTGCTTCGTATAAATTTCCTCTGACAAGCGGTAGATACGAACGAATATTCCCTAGCAAACTTGAATACACGCGTGAAGCCCACAAGTCAGTGATTGACGCATCATAGTATCCTCTCGCACCCGCCACAGAGAATTAGGAGTTGAGATCGTCTGGAGACGTATACGGTACAAAAAATGGTGTGTCAACAGTCTGGCGTCATGAATATGAATTTTGTGTTTACTTTTTGTTATTGAGACCACCTCAGCATGTTCTCTTTTGCGACCTGACTCAGGTTAACCGCTTGCATTTCAATATAAATGAATAGTTTTTGCATTTCATTCGGCGAGAAATGACTTCAAAAATTAAGATATCACTGATTGTTTTGTGTAATTTCAAATACAATACTTGAAAAATAACTTCTAGTTTTATTTTACAATTAATTTATAATTAACCTGTTTGGGAAAACAATTTCTAGTGTCATTAAAACCCAAAAGAATGTGTGAGTTGATTAACACACTATCTGTCGAAGTTGTCAAGTTGATATTTATTAGGGGCGTTTAAAAGTACAGAAGCGTCTATTATATTCTTCTCTTTTATTAAACCGAAGAAGTTTCCAGTCAGGTCGGCAGTCAAAGGTCAAGGTGACGTTTAATTGGTATCACGTGGCACTTTTTTTAGTTGGTCACCACGTGGCATTGATAATCGTTGGGAGTCCCATTTTACAGGGAAGGTGTTGTCTTGACGTAACGAGTTATTCTTCATGGGCCTGTTCGAAGCATTGTGACAAGATTCGCAAATAATTTCCGAATTATTCACAAATTATTCCGATTTTTAGTGATGCCGAACCGAACGTCAAATTATTCAGTTGACCGGATAATTTCCAAAAAAATCGTGAATTTTACGAATTATTCCCGAATTTTATGAATTTTTTCCGAATTATTCCAGAATTTTATTTTTTTGTTTTTGCTTATTTACAGAACTGAGATCTATGATTCAAATAATACCGAATTATTCCCAAATTATACCCGAATTATTCCTGAATCACAAATTTTTTACCTCGCCGAACCGAACCCGAATAATTGATTTGTCACTATGGTTCGAAGTCGGGCTCCCAACGGATCGGATTTTGTCCAAATAAACTGAAATTTGATGGTACTAATCGGTTCAAATGGCTAATTGGATTCAAACCCATTAACTTGTCAAGTACACAATTGCAACTCAATTTCTATAACTATGTTTATTATATAATTTGTTACAGTTATAAAATTGATTGACATAGCATTGAAATATTTTCTTTAAGTTAATTAAAAATTCGTTTGGCACAATTCAAAGTGAGTTCTTAGCCAATTAGCAAATCAAAATCAAAGCTTAGATAATTTTTTTTAATGAAATATAAGTAATGAATAATAAAAGGCACAAAAAGTTCGGCCGATCCATCTCCTTAGAATTGTAATAATAGATCCTACCGTAAGAAATTTCTTGTTCTCTTGTTCTCTTGTTCTCTTATTCACTTTTATTCTATTTACGAGATAGAATATCGCGGATCTGAAAAAAAAAACGCAGAACTGACGAAAACTAAAAAGAAATATGTTCAAGAATTGAACTAACTCGGACTAAGAATAGACACATTGAACAATTAGTACTGGAATGAAATAAAAAAATTCAAATCTAAAGATAGGCACTTGCCTACTCCAATTTCTATGTGGATCCGCTAGTTAATTTGATAGTGCTTATTCTATAAAAAGTAAAGTAACGGTTAGTCTTGCGTAATTTTGTTTTAATATGTCTTGTTTTGTGATAAAATTAAGGTGAAATTTTTTAAAAATTTAACGTTAGAGAAATAGGAACTAGTAATATACCCAAATATTTATTTAAAATGTATCTAAATATATTTAGGGAGAAAAACAAATTTAGTTTCGTCAAAAGATATCTAAAATGGTTTGTTCTAGGATTAATGTGAACCATTCAAAAAAAATGCCTTAAATTAAACTATAAGCATTTGTGAATTAAGTTATGTAAGTCCCATGCATCAATTATTATTTGATATTGTAGAAATGTATGCATTCGTTTTTTATATTGTTGATTTATGTAATTTCACCACTCATATGCCAATTACTAATAACGTTAATTTAATATTTGAATAAGAATGCTAATACTATTATTAATAAAATATCGATATTATGTTTAATCACTTCAGTTTGGGAAATTTAACACGGACTTGCTTCATTTGCTAAACGGGTTCATGTTTGAATCATTGTATGATTAAAAGATGCTGAAGTATATCAGAATTTTTTACTAGGTTTAATTTGTTTACTAGGTATAATATCAGAATTTTTTTGCTAAACGGGTTCATGTTTGAATCATTGTTTAATTTTTTACTCCGGTCTTTCACTAGGTTTAATTTTTTATAATATCATTTAAAAGATGCTGAAGTATATCAGAATTTTTTGATATAAAAATAATTAATGTTAATATAAATATATTGTGGTAGTTAAAAAAAAAAGGAGCAGACTATATAATTTCATTTTCTTTTTTTAAGTAAAAGTTGGAGGTTAAGTCACCAAATTATTTAATATTTACAAGTTAGTCATCTATCCGGATTTTGAACATGTGATATTCCCCAAGAAAGGTATTGTTTTTATCACTAGACCAAAAGTTGGTTCTCCATAATCTATTTGAAAGAAAGATGAAGGTAGAGACTTCAAATTTTGTAACCTTGTTGTTACAACAAATAATTTCTCCCATTTGAATTTTGAATCCATAACTTTTCACATAAGAGGATATGTGTTTTTGTTACTAAATCAAATGTTGGTTCGACCGCATGATCTTATATGATTTTTTTTTTAGTAGAACTAGGGTGTTCCTAAGTTTAGCAAGCCTCTTTGTGAACTCAACTCTAAAATCTATTAAATTGACTTCAAACTATGAATCCAAATCGTTGAAATTCTTATACCTTATGAGTGATGCGTCTACATGTGAAAATTTTAAAGTTTCGAATTAATTTAGTATAAAGTCTAGTCAAAATTAGAAAATTTATAAATTAATTTTAATCCATTCATGTTTTAGACTACTTTTGATCACTTGACTCTATACAAAATTAATTTAAAATTTAATTTGTTTTTTCATGTAGTGCATCACTCGTAAAATAGAAGGATTTCAAATGTTTGAATTAGTCATTTGAAGTTAATTCGATAAGTTTTAGAGTTGAGTTCACAAATAGACTTGGTGAACTTAGGAACACCCTAGTTCTACTCTATTTTTTTTTTTACATAATACATTGATGAAATCAATTAATTCGTCAGTCTTTGATATATACTTAATTCAGTATATAACAAATATACCAATTATAAAATGGAAAAGGGAGGTCAGCAATCTGGAAAGAAAATATCGCCGAGAGAAATCAACAAATACTTAATCCGAGGAATATTTCGTCCGAATAAAAATGAAATAGTTTGACTACTGTAGTGTACACTACAGTACTACAACGAATATCATGTGTTCACCAGTAAAAAAAAGTATAGTTTACACAGATGATTCATACATAAATGATTTCTAATTAAATAATAGTTCAGTTAGCTAGAATTAAAGGAGGAATTAGAAAATCTTTGTAGGGAGACTAAAAATTAAAATGTACAAAATTAAATCCAAATTGTCCAAAATCATATCATAAGCTCTTACTACTAGACTACAAGTAAACATGTGATAATTTATGAGGGGACTGAACTATATATATAAATTGTTCCAAAAAAATAATATTTAATTAAATTTTAGTATACATAACTAAAATTTTAAAAATCACAGGAGTAGCTTAGCTATCTTTTGAATAGCTTTAGATCCGCCCCTGACTAGAATGACCTAGAAATGATAACTCTTATCTCAAACTGAATCTTATACTGCACTGTGATAGTATATCCGAATCAAGTTCTAGAGAAGGAAAACATCAACATGAATCTGTCTTTAACAGTGGAGCTTCTTGCGTTCAAGATTGAGATGGAGGAGTATAGGGAGGATTTTGTGGAGATTATTTATGAGTATTTTGGGGTTGACAACCTCCTCGATCCAACGTCTGAAAGAGGCTCAGATGAGGAGCACTCAGTGAATTGGAGTGAATTAGAATGATTTGAAGTATTGCTTGTCATTTGTATTGTTGCTTAACTGTTATTTTGGTTTATGTTTTTTTTTTTTTTTTTTTGAAATTGCTTTGTAATGGCTATTTTGGTTTATGTTGCTGATAATAGTTTTAGGGCAGATCTAGTTGTATGTTTTGGTTTGTTGGTTTTTTGTATATGAACTCATGTACGAACATATGTAAGACATTTGTGCGTGTTATAGGTATCTATTTTAAATACCTGAACATGTATTAACTGATTTCAACAGAAATCAGTGGATTATCCGCTACTTTCTAAAAAAAAAAAAACAATGATTCTTATTGTCCATTCGAATGAATTTTCCATTGAGTTTCCATGTTAATTGATTTTTTTTGTCATATGTTCATCGATTATTCTCTTTGTTCTTTAAAAGAAAATCTTACTCTACATTTCGACTGGATTCATAACAAGATGACCAGAACATATCTAGAGGCTTGCAAATTGAATTACAAAATTCTAGTTAGTACTTTCAAAATCCGTGTTGGCACTTTCATGATGCAATTGCAAATTTTGAAAATTTCACTAAATGAAAGCTTTCATTTCAAATTTTACTCCATTACAGTCAATCAAATTCGCTCCCACCCTCAAGCAATAAAAACAATTGCTAATAAATTGCATTGATGTAGGACTTTTGAAATTAAAAAATAAAATTTATTTCAATTACTCTATAACAGTAGTATTAATTGCAAAACTTATGAAGATGAAAATGCTCTGTTATTAATTCTTTGTGTGAAATACTACAAGTTTAAAATTCGAATGAAGAATCTCTTTATAAAGAAGATATCTTTGAATTCTATTTTAAAATAAAGAAAAAAAAAAGCTACAATTGTCATACGATATTACGCTTTCTTCAAAATTGTAAGAAAGTCAACTTGTAAAAGCATGAAAAGAAATTTGTATTTTACGTAATATCTACGTACGTGCTTGTATTCTGAAATGTTATATTATCGATTTCACTTTGCATATAAAATTATCTATTTTTAATGAACTTATAAATTTTGTTTACATCGATGCTTTTATCACGAAGTGTTGCGGTGTGACACGAAATTTATATTTTGCATCCGAGTGCATACCGTTAGCTAATTATTTTGTTATTTGTCATTTCATTTGACGATCTGAAAAGATGGCTTTTAACCAAAGCCAGTGCATTTTTGGTATTTAATAAAACTTAACAAAACCAATCAAATAAAATTACGTACTCTAATAATATATTCTCGTTTGATTAATCCGTTAATGCACAATATGTCAATGTATTCTAATGTGACAAATTTGAAAAAAAAAATATTTTCAAATGTCTCAGTCCTCTATATAATAAATAACGACACAATTAGTCGCGTTAAAAATATTTACATAGTGATACGATAAAGTTGTATCCTTTTAAGAACTTTATAACGCCTTTTGGCACATTAAACACACTTTTAAAAAGGGAAAAAGTAATAAAAAAAATTAGATTAAGAAAAGAGACGTAGATCAAATGGTTGGCATTGGACATAATGTGGTATGACAAGAATATTTAACTCCCTACCATTTTTATGGAGTATACTTTGTAAGTTTCTAGCCTATTAAATTCTAAGAAATTTTGCATAATTGGTTGGGTTCAATGAAAAAAATAAAGATGTAACCATTAATAAACAAGAGTAATGAAGTTTATTATAAATTTTACTCATAGTGCTTGCAATAATGTAACATACAGTTAAAAAATATCTTTGTTCGGCATAACTCAATTGCTGGGGCGGAACCATGTTGTAGGCAGAAGGGGGCATTTTCTTTTTTGAAGGCCAACGACAAAATGTCGCCGACAATATATTGATAGAAAAAGGTTTAAATATTTACAGCAATCTGGATTGTCAATTATTCCAGTACAAATTAAAAGTGAAAGTCTAGCTAAAAAAGATCGCCTCTAGGAGCATGCAGTATTGCCCTGTCACCCCTCCCTTTCTCCATGGTTCAGACAGACTGTAACCAAGAGTGAATTTCCTGTGTCGTATCATTTATTAACTGGTTCACCAATCTCATTTATTAACTGGGGCATTTTCACCTGTTGCTAAAAAGATGTAATGTTTTTGGATAATTATATTCATATTTCATCCATAAAAAAATTACAAGAATACATTTATGCTCGTGTTGTGTCGAGAAGGGGCCATTTCCAGTTTTCCACCTGTTGCTATAAAAAATATAATGCTTTTATATTTGTGTATTATCCATAAGAAATTATAAGAATGCATTTGGTACCTGTTCGGCATGATGACTTATATTAAGCCTCTTTAGACTTTCTTAAAGTCTCAATTCTACTGAACATGTTTGTCTTAGTTAAGATTAACGATCTCCTTAATTAAGGAGGCCTCCCTCTCTTATTGGTATTGATATCCGCACAGCATAATTTTTTAATGACACGATATCATTAACAAATTTAATTTAATAGACGAATTTACTCTTCAATTGCCGTCTCTCAAACAACTGGTCATCTTTCCTTAATTGTTTTTCAATATTAATTTACTTAAGAGACAATCCCATAAAGAAAATAAATATTTTGTACAATTATTACTTCTAGTACATCAGTTAATTTTTTTAATGGGAACATAAATATTCCGTACCTATCAAAGTTCAAATGAGAAGCAACTAATTCTCAATTAGTAAATATTTTGTACTTAATTTGTCGTTATTTTATTGGAAAATTTGAAGTATGCAAATCTTCTTTTTTATATCATGACAAACATGTTTTTTTATACTTACAAGTTCATTATATATATGACAATTACAAAAATCAATATATTGCACTATGTATCAAAAGTTTGTAAGAACAAGACAGTCGACTAAGCTAAAAGAAACAAATTAACCATATGTAAAAACAAACGTTTTTTCATTATCAAATAAGAAAATATATTGTTTAAAATTTCTTTTCATTTAATTTCAAGGAAATTAAAGAAAACAAAAATTAATCTTTAACTTTTACTCTAGTTGGTGATTTGTATTTATATTTGCTAATTTATGGGCGAACATGATAAAAGACAATACATATAAGTTTGAAATTTTCTCTTATATGTTATAAACTTATAATAAATGCGGACAAGTTTTTAAATTACTATATTGAGTTGTTTCTTTTTTCAAAAGATTCTAAAAAACCTTGCTTAATTAAAGAGGCAAAATAAATTGAAATAAGGAAAATAGATGAGGGTAAAGGCTCCTCTTCTTGAGAATCAGAACAAGAGTGTTCTTAAGTTCATCAAAACTTATCGGATTGATTTTAAATAACAAATTTAAATTGTTGTAAACCGATTGACTTCACTAGTGATGTGTTTACATGTTAAATTTATAAATTTATAAATTAATTTTGAATACAGTTAAGCGGCAAAAAAAGTTAATAGCTAAATTTTAATATGTTCATTTTTTATCATTTTTTTAACTTCTTACTTTATACTAAATTAATTTGTAAATTTTTAAATTTGACATAAAAACACATTAGTTTCAACCGTTCAAAATCATCGTTTGAAACCAATACGGTAAGTTTTTGAATTAAGCTCACTAACACTTTTAATGAGCTCAGAAACACCATAATTTTACCCTACATTTGGAATTTAATATTATTATAAAATGAATCTTGTCTTAAATATTGTCCCACCTTATTATATATTTTTGGTTTGGCCTCTAAACACACGAAACGAAATGAGATTGTACTGAACACAAAAATAATATGCATTTAAGAAATAATTTTTTACAACAAAAATGTTGCATTTAAATAATATTGGGGTTGCTATTGTTTGTCTTATTAGAATAGTCAAATCTCAATTTTTTTTTTTTTTTTGAGTAAAGGTTAGAAGTCAAGCCACCCAACTATTTAATACCATGTTATTACAACAAATGATTTCCCTATCTGAGTTTCGAACCCATGACTTCTCACATAGAGACCATGTATCTTAGCCACTAGACCAAATGCTAATTCTCACAAATCTCAAAATTCTTAAGAATAGCTTATTCTAAGACAAAAAATTTGAATTTACTATTCTAGCTATTCTAATTCAACCAAACACCGAATAAATTATTCCAAATAATCCAATTCTAAAAATAGTTTATTCTCAATCCAACCAAACATATCCTTAGAAGTTGTATACTACGGTATTTCGACGAAATACAATGCAACATATCCTTGATTCTCAAAACGAGATTGTACTGCACACATTCTCTCCTCGTGCCGACTTTCATAGAAAATCTTGCCCCAAAGGAATTTTTACAACGACAGGAACTGAAAAGAGGAGAAAAAAAATAACTCTGAAAAAACTCGGGAATAATTTAATAAAGCTTTCGTGAAGTTGAATACGAACTGAAAAATACATTTCCAACTTGAAATAAAGGCCCAAGAACTAAAATCCTCAAGTTTCTCACGTTGATCAGACTTTTTCCAGACCCACAGAAACTTACAAAAATTAAACTCAAAAAGTGAAAAGTCGTGATTTAGATGACGCATCGATAATGGGCTTGTGGGCCTGAAAATAACTATATATACTTAAACATACAAGTTATGTATATATAGTATTTAAAGCGCTTAATTTTTTGTTGGATGATCAGAAAAAAAAATTAAATTAATAATCTCATTGAAGTAAAAACCTTTCAAAATTTTATTACTAATAATGTAAGGTATAAACCCTTTTCGAAAAAAAATATAAACACATCTAAACAAATACGTAAGATGTAGATAAGAGGAAAGACAGATGTAATCTGGTTTTCGACAAAAATAATAATTCTCCGATAAGAGTGATTAAGATGTGGTCTAGTGGCTGAGGCACATGGTCTCTATATGAGAGGTCATGGGTTCGAAATCCAGATGGGGAAATCCTTTGTCCTTTGTTATAATAACAAATGTATTAAATAGTTGGGTGGCTTGACCTCCAACTTTACTCAAAAAAAAAAAGAAGAAGAAGAGTGATTCAGATGGCAGTGGCGTCAATACAACAGGTACAGCCAATAGCTCTGAGTTCTACCTGTCACAAGACCAACCAACAGGACCCCAATTCGAACTCAGTAACTGAATTTCACTGTTGGATTGACGGATCTTTCAAACTCAACTCGGAATAGGGGGCGGCATTCATACTAGAGAAACAACGGCAACTTATCAGATATGAATTACAAGCGGTACCGGATGCAATCTCATGCACCGTTTCTGATGGAGGTCAGGACGTTACTCATGGCTGCTCTAGCTGTGCAATCTCTGGCAATATATCGAGGAATGCGTTTGCAACATGGACTGCGAGGTCTTGTGTAAAATTCTGACTGCTAAACAGAGAATACAAATGCTAGAAGCGGCGGACTGGCAAGAATTTCCTCCATCTTCAATGCTCACTCAGGTTACCGTTGTCAGTACATCCCAAGAGAAGAGAATCTCAAGGCTCACCAACTGACAAACATGGCGCGGAGAGGGAAGTTCTCCTACACTGGATATACATATCCACTCTTTTCACAAGACAGATGCTGAGCAACCTCTACAGAGCACTTAATAGAAACCAGGGATGTCACTGTTTTAATTGAGTTTCTAGGATTTAGAATTGGCTCTATAACTTTGAGACATGCATGCTGAGTTCAGAATGCATGTCATGTAATTTCTGAGGTTGATGAATTTATGATATGCTTACGGCCTTTCAACAAAAAAAAAATGTAGATAAAAGAATGCAGTTATTATTCCTCATGATGCATCGATAATGTCGCTGTTATTTTTTAATAATTCTCATAATAGCCAACCCCCCCGGGTCCAAGGGGATTAACTCCTCTCCAATACTGTAGAGGATAGGCCTCACTTTATGGTTTGAGATTAAATCTTATCGTTTTGATATTCTGGCTTGTGCAGGAGACATTATTGGGCTTTGAGATTCGTGCCAAGTTAAAAAGAATGGTCCGGATTAGAGTATTCAGATTTTTGGTATCCAACTTTTTTGGTATGTATAGAGTATTCAGATTTTTTTTTAGTGTAGGTTCAGTGATACTGATATTCATGCAGTACTGATTTTTATTTTCTCTAGTTTGATCTAATGAATTTTTGAAATTTGAATTTTTAAAGTAATGTCAGACGCCCAACGGTTTTTCCTAAAAAAAATAATCTTTGCAACATTATTTACTTATTTTAGAAATTTTCATATTTTTATATTTTTTTTCTAAATTTTCAACGATTAAATTAATATATAAAAAAATTGACGTGACTAGTTTACGTCACGTCATGTATGGTCACAGCGTGACATGACCATCCGTTACTATTTTGATCACGTTATGTTAAAAAAAAGATTGATCATGTCACGTGACCAAATCACAGTGTATTTGTCACGTCATGTCCCGACGTGTCACGTCGTCTCTAGTCCGGATTCACTAATCGTAAAAGATTCCCTTTTGCAATATTGGAGAGGATGTCACTAGTTGTAAAAGATTCCCTTTTGCAATATTGGAGAGGATGTGAATTCGGCCCAAGGTGGATTCTTCATTCAGATACTTAATGCCTAAGTAATTTAGCAACCAATGGGAAAATGGGCATAATAAAGGACCATAAAATAAATTATTTCTTCCTTTTTATTAAAATTAATAACTGTAACAAATTTAAAGAGGTAATATGTGTGCATTTATGTTTTTTTTTTTTCACTATTTAAGTCAAGAAAAGCGCATATAAGCCGCCGGATGAGATTTGTATACTAATCCTTGTTGAATAATATGTACCTCTTTATGAGACCAATCCTTGTTGAATGATATGTACCTCTTTTATGTACCTCTTGTTGAACATTATAATTTACGAAAGATGATAAAAGATGGCTAAAAAATAAACTAAAATTGCTGATATTTTGACTATTTTTGTCCGCTTTCATAAATCATAAAAAAATTGTACAAAAAAAATTCAAAACTAGTAAAAATTTGTATTATAACATAACATATTTACTGAGCTACATAGGTCAAAGTTTTAAATATAGAATTTTTAAATTTGACTTGCTAATACTTTGGCCAAAATACTACCGAAATCATATTAGTCAATCTCATATGTGTGTAAATATGTGTGTGTATATATATATTTCTTGCAAGAGACAATTATTAGCAGAGATAAGATTTTAACCAGATAATTATGACAATTTAATAATACTGTTTCCAAATTAAGCTTAGAAATTAAAAATAAATAAATTTATAAATATTTGCGCGTATTATAGATTTACAATCTTGTCAAATTCATTATGATTTTAGTTAATTTGATATTCTTTCAAATTCGTCAAAAATATATATCCGTAGAAGTTTAATAAAAGATAAAATTCACATAAAATTTCATCATTTTTCACATGCACAATATAAATATAACGAGTAAATTAATTATTAGTGAATTCCAATCCTTAATAATAATATCCCTGCACACGAAAGGCTTGCATTATTTTCTCATGTGCTCCCTGAATTTGGTATTTCCATTTTGTTTCATGAAATTAAAATTTTGCAAGAAACGGGGCATATCATCACTTGGTTTCTAGAAACACTACTCGTGTTGCAGTTACAACTGCAAAACTCGAAATAGAAATGATTCATTACTTGAGTTGTAATGTATCAACAAAATAAAAATCAGTAATGAGGATGACAAATCTAACTAAACTAATTCATCCCGTATTTTCTTAAGCATTCCAAGATAAAGAGAATTATTTGTCAGACATTTTAGGTGCCATGTTGAATGTAGATGCTACCCATCTAAAATAACCGACACGCAATTTCCATTAGTTTTCACGTTTTCAAGAGAAAATGCATTAAAATTACATTTTTACACACCTTAAATTTGCTCAATATAGTAATTTTCAAATTTGGCGGTTCTATGGCATTTTGGACATAAGACCTGCCATGCGAGGGTATTCCTGGAATAAGAAAAAACATTGAAAAAGGGCAAGACCAAAGAGCACAAAAACCCGTCGACCCAAAATAGAGCGAGTCTTTCCCTCTTTTATATCTTTCTCGCTCCTCTGTCCTTCTCTACTTGTAAATCGCCAAAATTAGGGTTTTCTGCTTCCAAGCTTCAAATCCAGGCATCAGATTTGCGCAGAAAGTAGACCTTATCTATTTCTTCTCGCAGCCTTCCATCAATCTTCGGGTAAGAACTCGTCTTTTTACTAGATCCTATTTCTTTTGTGATGTGATCGGGGTTGGTGTTTGTGTACTTATGTGTCGCCGCCTCGCTGGTGGTTTCTAAGGTTTGGTTGGTTGTTTGATGTGATCTTTATATTTTGGGTTTATTATTGGATCCGCTGGCTAATATTTTGCTGCATCTTTGTATACCGCCCGCGTTGTTTAATCGTTCTTGGTATCTTCATTAGCAGATGGTAGAAATCATACCGCGGGATCAAATTGTGGTCTATTTTTTTTAAGTCTAATTAGGGTTTCTCTCCCCTCCCTTAACTTTCTGGTGAAATTAGGGTTTCTGGATTGGGATTTAAAATTTGGGGCATCCTACTCTTCTTGAAGAAAATTGGGTATGTTGAACAAATTTATTCTCTTGCATAATCCTATCTGTGTTATTTATTCGTTGCCTTGTAGATTTGATTTGATCTACCTTTTGTTATTCGTACTACAGTACTACTGCATCTCTCGTGTATTTATGCATCTCATTCAAAACAAGGTTAATTTGGGCATATTTTAAGTTTTTGTGCTGGTTACATTGATTCTTCACAGAAGATTTATGCAACCTTGTTTATTGAACATATTAAAAAAAAGGCAGCTAAGTGAAATATTATACGGGGAAGAGAGTTTTATTATATGATTTATTTAATCTTTTGTTTCATTTCATGAAAACTTTTACTGCACGGTTTATTTCATTTTTTTAGTTTTATATGTGTGGATGGTCACTTCATATTTGATATCTTCTTTCAATTCTTGAAAATCTCCACTACAAGCTGTATTCCATACTCGTTGATTTTAGATGTGCATAATGGTCCCTTAATTACTGCTTTGTTTCATTTCGTGAATAACATGATTTACAAAAAATTGTTTTCACATAAGCATACGGTACCTTCATTTTTATCCTTTGTTTTATTTCTTGAAATTTTCCTATGAAGTTATTTTATACGTGAGGATTTCTGATACACGATCTATTAGTATGTTTTGTTTTATTTCTTGATAATTTCTTTAACCAGGTCTGTTTTCTTTTAGTTGGTTTTAGCATGCATATGGTCTTTCTGAAGCACATGGTCTGTTAGTATAAAAGTGTTTTGCTGCATTTCTTGATAATTTCTTTAACTATGTCTTCATTCTATTAGTTGGTTTTAGCATGCATATGGTCTTTCTGTACATAGTCCATTAGTATTAGTGTTTTGTTTCATTTCTTGATAATTTCTTTAACTAGGTCTGCATTCTATTAGTTGGTTTTAGCATGCGTATGGTCTTTCAAGGGGAAAAAGTCAACTGGATGATTCGTTTGTGAACCTCAAAATCTTACACATTAGAAACATGCTTAAACCATTGTCCTGGAAATTGATACAGGGATAAAATGATAGTTTGTCAATTTCAACAGCTCTAATATGATATTTCTTGGGAACGAATGCAGATTTTTTTGAAGATTATAGATACATGGGCAGTGAAGGTACCCACGATTATCTGTATGGTGGGGGTTTGTACTACCAGAATGGTACAAACTACAACTGGTATGACCCCACCACTGGTCTGACTGGTGTACAAGCTACTCCTGAATGGGACGACAGTCAGCCCATGGTAACTTTTGAAGGTCAAGATATCCAGTACTCGGTATGTTGTTATTGATTACATTAAATCTTCTATCCATTTGTCTCTTTACTTGTCGGTACCTACTTGTTGTTCATATTTATAGCAAAACAATATTCAAATATAACCTAAAAACATTTTAGTTTTGCTAGCACAGTAGGACATGCTTATGCTGGTTGGTTAGTTTTTTTTTTTTTTATATTGTTGTCAATCAGCAATTTTGGTACTATGCTGATGTTATCTTATGATTGAACTTCTGTATTGCTTATATTTCTATATTTTCATTAGCAGCATAGTGCACAAGCAGATAGTTCCAGGTATTTGTATTACTCACCTGAGTATGGTTACCAACAACCGGCGGCGTATGACCCATATCTGGCAAATTCTTACCAGCTTGGTTCAGTGGTGGGTCCTGAAAGTTCTCTCGTAGGCACTCAAGTCACGCAACAGTACCTTACAAATACCCAGTTCCAGCACCCCCAGCCAGTACCGTCCCCGGGCTACTCCTCTCTAGTCCATCCCTGCAGTATGGACATTGGCTCTGTTGCTACCTCTCCCTATCAGCATGGATCCATTGATACACACAACTTTGGCAACTATATGAGTCCAGCTACCACCCATGCTCCTTCAGTTGTGCCTTCACAAAGGACCAGCACTGGTACCATTGCAGTTACTGGCACACCAATTTCAAGTTCCTCTCTTGAGTTTCAATCTGTGGTGAAGGCTCCAAAAACACCATTTCTTGGTTTGTCTTCTCTGAAACAAAGTCCTCAAAGGACTGTTAAAGGAAGCACTGTGCCTCATGTTCCACAGGTACAGTGATGTTATCACATTCTTTTTATGTTATTCTATTTTTTTTTTTCAAATTGTTATCTCAATCATAGACCAAATTCAGCCATTAGTCTTTGGGTTGGTTGGTAGTGAATGGTACAGTATTAGCAAGTCAAGGAACTGCCTGACCAGTTCCGTACTCACTAGCATTGTGCTAGTACCTGTAACAGCGAAATTGTGACCTATTTGTTGCCTGTTGTCATACTCTTTTAAATTTCGGCTTATTGACCAGCATAGCATGTGAATGTACTAGTACTCTTGTTGCACTATATTTCTAAAAATTCTCATTAGCTGGCAATTAAGTTCCTATTAATATGTTATTAATTTTTTACATTCAGGTGACAAATCCTTCTGCCTTAGTGAAGCCTCCATCTCAGGACAAGTCGAACAGACCGAGTTATGTGGAACCTGAGACCCGCAACTGGGGCCGTGCAAGGGCCTTCTGGGATAACACCACCATGGCAGTGAAATCTTACACCTCCAAACTCTCAGTCGGAGACTCGCAAGGCAACATAATGATTGACACCAACAATTACAACAAGGCCGAGTTTGTAACTGACTACAGTTGTGCAAGATTTTTTGTGATAAAGTCGTACAGCGAAGATGATGTGCACAAGAGCATTAAATATGGGGTGTGGTCGAGCACTCCCAATGGGAATAAGAAGCTTGGCTCAGCCTACGAAGAGGCACAGAGGATCTCAGTCAATACTGGGGTTAAGTGCCCCATTTTCCTCTTTTTCTCGGTAGGATTTCTTTCTCATCTTCTTCTTTGCTTTTTGTAATTGAGTAATTTGTTGGAAATGTCTTGTGCATGTCATGGAGATGATAAGTTTTTGTATGTTGCAACTAGTCTTTTGATGCAATCCATGACCTTTCTTGCTGTGTTGTACTTGTAATTTCACATACTATGCATTAGATTGTACCTTCTGTTTTGCATTAGTGCTAATTAAATAAATTAATATTGTAGTTATTAAGTAATTGTGATCATTATATCACGTGGCATCAGTGACTCTTTATCGAAACTAATAAGGTAATAAAAAATTGGGTAATATTGTCTGACTAATTTAATGAATAACGTGTACCATTGCTGAGTTCTTTCTCTGAATGCAAAAGATGGAGTAAAGAAGGGGGCAGTTCTGGTATTTTTTTCTTGATTGTGATAATGATGCTGAATCTTAACACTGCAGGTGAATACAAGCGGCCATTTCTGTGGGGTGGCAGAGATGGTGGGGCCTGTTGATTTTGATAAGAATATGGACATATGGCAGCAAGATAAGTGGCCAGGTTGCTTCCCTGTTAAGTGGCACATTATAAAAGACGTGGCTAACAACACTCTGCGGCACATTCTGTTGGAAAACAACGAATATAAGCCTGTCACTCACAGCCGTGACACCCAAGAGGTATATCATTCTTTTAATTTGTTTCATTTCAATAGTTGTATTAATTAAAGTGTAACACCTTTTCTTCGGATTGCACACCAACGGGTATCCCATGTCGCCCACAAGTGCCAATCCTGCTTGTGTCAAGTATGTTTGTATGCGGTTCATATTTAACACATAGGATTATACACTTTCTTGGCAACGTGGCGCAAGCCCATTGGTGGGCAATCCAGTCCCTTTGGCTATGAACATCACCCCTTTTAAGAAAAATGATATGCATCTGAAAATGTCTTGAGTGTTTTCTCAACGCATCAGTCTTGGGTAATGGGTGAGGTGATAGCATAGTTATCTGTTCGCTATATTCATGAACCAATTTATTTTTTTGTTCGTAATTTTTTTTTTTTTGGGGGTATGTTGGATTTGGAAGAATTGCAGTCTCTCATGTTTGATATGGTTTTCATTTGCCTAATTATTTCTGAAACCAGTTCATTATTGTTAGGAACGAATAATGTTTTTCTTCATTTTTTCCATTTTGATAGTTTTAGTTGTGGTTCGTTACAAGAATTTACCTAAATGGGTGCCTGCCAGCAGATACTCAGTATATGTCTACAACCTTTAATTTTCAGTTTCGTTTCACATTTTTCCTTGAAAGATTTTATACAGTAAAGGAAATAACCATTATTATTTAGATACGCCTCAACAATTTAAATTCCGTACTTAATACTGAAATGTAAAAAATTGCTTGCTTTTGTATCAGGTACCCTTCACCTCAGGCGTGCCAATTCTTAAGATTTTCAAAAGCCACGCCTTTCTTAACTCAATACTGGATGGATTCTTAAAGTTTGAGGAGCAGGAGAGAAACAAACACAGGAAGTACCCCAAGCTTCTTAGCTCTGATGCACCTCTCTTTGTACCAGCTTTTGTCAGAAAACAGGCAGTTGGCTTAAAGGAGTCCCAAACTGCAACTGAGAAAAAACAAGATGAAAAATTATCAGCTGATTTGAACAGCATGACAGAAGCAACAATTACTGTGGTGAAGTCTGAGGACAGCAAAAAATATGTACCTGTTGAGATGCCTCGAGAGATTAGTGTGAATAACCCTAATCTGGCAGAGAGAGAATCATCAGTTGAAAAGGCAGTTACAATGAAGAAAGAGGCTGGAAAACCAGAGATCTGCACCATTCTCAAAGAAAGCAGCAAGGCCTGTGAGAATGTAAACCCAAAATTTCAGCTAGAAAATTCTATTAAGCAAACCAGCAGCCCAGTTAGTAAACCAAAGTATAAGCCTGTTGAGAATGGTAAATATCAATCAAAGCCATTGGATCAAATCGAGAATGTGGCTGAAAAAGTTGGGTCTCTAAGCATCAAATCTTCTGAGGCTAATGATGAGAATGGCCGGTCCAGTGATGGGGGGGATGTAGTCACCATCGGGTCGATGCATGTGCGGGTTAATAGCTTTAACGAAAAGTAGACCTCTTTTTGGTCAGTTATGTGACCGAGGCCCAAGTGGGATTATTTGCGGTTGGATGGATGATAGATGGCGGTTTTGCATAGAGGGGCGTATCTGATTGATTAACCGTGTTTCTTGCTTCTTGGTTTTCGTTGGTGCTATATTAATTTTGGGTCTTTGTTATGGTCTATCCATCTTTATTTCTAGTTTATGTTTTTTTGTTTTGATATAGGCCGACTGATTGTTGAAAAGAAAAAGAAAAAAAGAAAATAGGTTATGGTTTATGGTGTAGTGAATTTGGGTTGGGTATAGCTTTTTGTCCTTTTTCATTATTATTGCTTTTGTTCGCTTCTCTCTTTTGGGCTATTGGAAAAAAAAAAAATTAATTCTGAAGGAAAAAAAAATAATTAGATGCGATTTCCCATGCCATTGCTGGTTGATGATAGATGCAGTTTTCTTGTTTACTTTCTAATTTGTGCGGTTGGGTTGTGAGTTGTGACAGCATCATCCCTTTTACTTGGTCTTTGTGATTGTGTTCATGTGTGTTTGCATCTCTCTTTTAAAGGTGTGAAGACCATACAAAATACTTTGGAAGATGTAGACTTGCCCATCTAAACATACCCGATACGGTGGTACATTTGTTATTAGTGACTGAACAATGTCAAAGTTTGCTACCAAATGCCGATGCTGTAGAGACTAGGTACATGACATCACATGCAGTATGGACCGGAGTACTGTTTACAATGGTATTTTATCAATTTCGTCAATCTTTGTCAAAAATGGACAAATAAAACTGACAGCGACGTAAAAACAAAATACAAGAAGTAAAACAATATGTGGCAAAAGTTGGTACATCATATGCATGATGTTGATAACAACTGATTACTAAAAATCATGGTTGCACAGCACCGGAGATGGAGCGTCTGATTTTAGGTAAGCTCCTTCAAATTAACCAATTTAAATCTCAAGAAATATGAGAACCAAATTTTTGGTCCTGGTGACAAAAGCAACATTCTCCGCAGAGAAGATTGTAAATTCAAAACTCAAATGAAAAAAACAAATCTCTTGTAAATATTAAATAATTTGATGATTTGACTTTATACCTTATTTAGAAAAAGGAAACAAAAAAAACTCAAGAATCTCTCTTAACAGTAGTCTTAGATAGAATGAGAAAATAGCACGGCGGAGCCAGCTCCGTCATGGAACCGCACGGCTAAAGCACGGAACGGCACTGCACACGTGTTGATTACATGCCGTGACTCGCATGTTGTGACCATATTTTGAAGATTTAGCACGGCACGCTGTGTCACACAAAAGATCTAATCACAGCACAACGAGACACATGGTCAGGCGAGTCACATGTAATTAGGACCGTTTAGTCACGGCATGTTTAGATAAGATGGTGAATATTGAATAAACTAACCTAAATTATAATCAATTGGTCACGCGAATCATGTTTGGTCACGGCACATTTAGACAGGGCGTGACTCACGTGGCGTGATCATTCACGTGCCGTGATCACTCCTTGATATTTTGATCACAACACAGCACAACACGTGAAAAATTAACTTGATTATAGTACGGCACGATACAAAACTAAAATCACAGCGTGTTAATTACGACATGTTTTTTCTCATCTAAGTCTAGATATGGATACAGCAGTCCGATCTATGCTGTAGACTTGCAGCGTCGGAGACAATACCAACAGGCAAAAGATGTCTGTTAGCCTACGGGCATCATTGACTAAACAAATTACAAAAATAAAAGAAAGAAAGTAAAAAAGGTGTCGGTATGATGGTTCCCCCCTTCCTGAAAGAGTGGAAGGGAAGATGTGAATGTCCTAACAAGTAAATTAGGCCCCCGAGCTCATAATTCATATTGTGTCACCCCAATTCACTCTCACTTGTGTTGTGTGCTCAATGAACCCATGTGCGCACTGCCTGACATAATGCAAACATATGACTCTGACATGATGCATCATGAATTATTTTAATACTAGACTAATAATACATAGTGCTACGCATAGTCACAATGTGCGCGTATTATATGCGTATAATTTGCATATAATATGTTTTTTGGGTTTGTTGTGCTGAACCGCGTATAAAACGTTGACCGAATAATTCGCGAATAAAACGCGAATCACGAATTATTCCCGAAAAAAACGCTAATTTTTTAAGGTTTTTTTTTAGATTATTTTTGCTTCTTTATTGTACCGAATATTATACCCGAATCACGAATTTTTGACCCTGCCGAATCAAACTCGAACTTTTGATTTGTCACTATGGTGCTACGTCGGCGTAATTGGGAAAATTAGAGGTTTGAGTGCATTATCTCATAGTCATAACCCATTATGATTTTGATTTATGTAAACTGTGAACTGTGAAGCATAGTGACAAGATTCGCGAATAATTTTCGAATTATTCACGAATTATTCGGAATTTTGGTGATGCCGAACCGAACTCCGAATTATTCGGTTGACCGAACTTTGACCGAATAATTCCCGAATAATTCGTGAATTTTATGAATTATTCCTGAATTTTACAAATTATTCTCGAATTATTCTCAGAATTTTATTTTTTGGTTATTTTTTTGTTTTTGCTCCCTTACAGAATTGAGATCTCTGATCCGAATAATACCGAATTATTCCCGAATTATACCCGAATTATTTCCGAATCACGAATTTTTGACCTCACCGAACCGAACCCGAATAATTGATTTGTCACTATAGTGTGAACTGTGAAGCGTGTTTTGCAGTGACCGCCACACGGCATGAAACATCTATACGCGTCTCAGGAGATCTTGATTAGCTAAGGCAACAGTCAACAAGTCGTATCAGATGATTAGGCCATCCTAATATCCTAATCCTATCAATCATTTCCATCTTTACCCTTTGGCAAGACATGTAGTGCACCTGCACCGGAACCTTTCCCTGCTGGTTTTGCTTTAAACAACACAGTAATTTTCAGACAGATGCTAATTTGGATGAAATTAAGGAGCAATTTTTTATTTTAAGATTTTGGGATCCGGCAATTCTCAAGTTCATGCACGAGATTTTTATATCAAGTTAAAAATTTAGTTAAGTAGATATTAATTTTTCGCTTACATAAAATTTTAATTTTATTTAGAAGATCAATCCAGTTTGACAAAAAAAAAGTATCACTGAATGATTTAGAGATGAGAACAGTAACTTTGATGAAATTAGAAATTTTGTTGCCTAAGCAAGGAGACTTTCATTGGACCAATATATATATATATAATTTTTTCTAGTTGATGTGTTAGTCCCAACTTTGCACCGGAAAACCTAAACCACTCCTAATTTGAGTAAAATCTAGGCCACTGAGCTACTTGCAGACAAATTAAGCTTAAAAAGGGAACATAAATTAGTAATTACTAATTAGTAAGGGCTTAAGACTAATATATTGCCAAAATGGCAGCGTATGAAGCAGAAATTAACCTTACTTTTGAGAGTATAATTCAACATATATAGTTAATTAGTTGCTCTCTCCAATTATTTTTCTCATTCTGTAATAAGATATATTGACCTATGTAATCAAGGGCGAATGTAAGAAGAATTGACCTCTATTATTCTAAATTTTTATTATATTTATACATAATTTTATATATAATTCAAAATAAAATATTATGTTAGTGATTCTATTTTCTACAATTTTGTTTATATAAATTAATTTTCTAGTTTAAAATTTGACTCTGTTTATGTTAATATAATAATAGAGTAGAACTAGGGTGTACTAACCAAGTCTTTTTTTTCTGAACTCAAACTCTAAAATCTATCAGATTGACTGCAGATGGTGAATTCAAATCTTTATTTTATCTTATGAGTGATGTGTCTAAATATGAAAATTTTAAACTTTCGAGAACTTAGTAACACCCTTGTTCACATAATAATAAGCTGGTGTCTCAGTGTCAGCGGAAACAGAGTAGTCACATTAAAAGAGTATTAATGGTTTCGTTGCACTGCCTCTGTCAAAGCGTTCCCACATATCGTTCAATGCTTCTTTCCAAAGTTCAGATGTGGCCATCGTTCCCACATTTAGCTCACGTGACGACAAATCCAAGCACGGTCTCCGTTACTATACACCGGACAAGTCCTTTCCTAGCTACAATACTGTCAATAAAAGGACAAGTGGCGTCTTATTTTATAACGGAGAGAGCGATTATTCCTTGCTACAGCATCTTTAGAGATCATTAGATTCTCTTCTGAACTAGTTCCTTACTTAAGTGGGAAAACCGACGAGTTATTCATCCAGGAGTGGCCCACTACTGGTTGAACCTGAACAATTATGGTCCACAGTTCATTTGAAAACCGAGTCTGTTCAGTTGTTATATTTTTTTTTTTGTTTAGAGAAAGTTGTTATATCTGTCTGTCAACTATGCTGATCATGTGCGTCTCCTCCTCTTAATTTTTAAATTAGCGGTCTAATCGAGTCTAATTATGTGATTTTTTTAATTCCAACTAATCATAACTAAATTTGGTTTTATTCATTGCTCCTGGATCAGATCGCATATATGAGATTGTAGGCACCAGGTGCCGACTTGTAAACTACACAAATGATCCCTAAAATAATCATCGCCAATTTTCTGTTTTGTTATATGTGTAATTTCTAAGTTTTAATGTGGTCCCTCAACAACTCTAACGGCTAGATATTTTACAGACACGTTTGATTTTGTGAAAGTGTTAAAAAAAGTATTTTTAAAATAAATTAATTAATTAAAGCTTTTGTCGTGCTATTTGATTGTTAATTTCTTTTTTTAATCAAAATTACGTTTCCTCACTATATTTGTAAATTAATAACAATAATAGTATTCATATTCATACTACTGTCACTATCTGCCATTCAGTGCCACCACCACTATTATTATTATTATTATTGTCGTTAACATCGTGGCCGTCGTTGTTATGACCATCAACATTATTGTTGATGTATTAATTATATAAGGGAACTATCATTATTTTTTTACTCAACTATCAATTTTTTTACAAATTCTGGATTAACACACATCTAACATGACAATGACAGTGCAGGCGAAATATAAGACGTAACGTTTATTTTAGAAAAAAATTCTCAAACATTTAAAAATTTCCAAGCAAACAACGTGATATATTAGCTATATTTTATTAGCTTTTTGTCTATCCTAGCATTTTAAATGTTTAAAATCTCTGTCCCCTGTTATAAAAGTTTGGTCATATTAGTCTATTTTTTTTAATGTATGGATCTAGTAATTTTGATCGAGCTAATGCATTTGAACTACTAAAAAATGGTTATTTTTTTTTTCTAACCAAATTCATCTGCAATTGCATGCATTCAAGTGGGTTTAGTCTGCTCTTTAAGGTGGAACTAGAAAATTTTGATTGATGATGCTGAAATATGAAATGTACAATATATAATAGGTAGAATTTGAAATTTGAGTTCAAATTTTCACAATTACAAAGTGAAATTCTAACCACTAGACTACAAATAAATAACTGACATTTTATAAAGAAGGTTAGACTATATAAAATCTTAAAAAAAATAATTTAATTTCAATATATATAAATAAAATTTTAAAGTTATTGGGATAGCTTAGATATAAATCCATCCGCCCTTGTTCTCCTCCATCTTGTATTTAGGAAAATCATGTTTTCTAGTGTTGAAAAATGGAGGAATTTGTATAATTGGGGCAATACATATTATCTAAAAAAGAACATTAAAAAAATTTATGTAGATACATATATTTTATGAAATTTATCCAACTGAACTTCATATGCTCCACCACTAAGTTTTTATTTTTATTTTTTTTATAAAAGGTCGACAGAGGCTGTCAGCTGGGTTACAAGGAGATTACAAAATCCAACAATACCTAGTATCCAAACAGCATACCATACCAGTCTATCCTAATACAAGCTCCACTGAATTACTGTGGATTCATCCGCTCCATGACGCCCTATGTATGAATTTTATTTTTTCCAGCATTGTTTTAGTTGTCTGAAATCTGAATACATGAGTCAAGAACTAATATGACATTTAAACTCGCGTGTCTAGAAAGTAGACATATAGTTGTCACATATTTAAAAATAGAGATATCGCCTAAAAAATTTGTTAACCATAATAAGCTAAAAAAATTCTACTTTTATTGAAAAACATCTCTTGGATATATTGAAATTTTGGATGAACTGGACCAGAATTGAGCGATAATTCAGGGGTGAATTTGTAATTTATTTACTCGGAACTCAGAAGTCGAGAAAAAACATTTATACTTTCCACCTTTTGCTTAGTTCGCACTTCTTTCTAATTTTTCTCAACCTTTATCTGTGGACCTAAACCAAACCCACTAACAAACAATCCAAGCCATCATCTACAGATTCCTTAGCATCTTCCTGTTACAAATCATTGCGAGGAAGACCCCACGAGGTAGTTTCTATGGAACCCAAATGTCAGTGCCTTGCAATAGAAATGTAATAGATGTTTTGCCACAGAGAACCCGGACTCAGTGTCCAAGCTCTAACAACAAACTGAGAAAGACATCTCTGTACTGTCTGTATCTGTATGCATGCATTAAACTATTTAAACTGTTTAATTAACCAGATACCTCCACTCACCCACCCACTCATCCTGTCATCCACCCAACTGCAGAGGAAGACAGAGAGAAAGAGAGATAAATCGGCAGCCTCTGCCATTTCTCCACAAGAGAAATTAAAAGGAGAAGAGAAAGAGAAGAAAGATGAGGAAGATTCACTTCCAGCCATCATGGGTAACTGTGATTGTGGTGCTTCAATCCCTGGCGGTGCTGCTCATATTTCAAAACATGGTTTCTTTTAGATTCGTGAGGGAGGCCAAAGCCGTTTGTAGTGGCGGATCTCCGATCATCTTCAATTTCGGTGATTCCAATTCCGACACCGGCGGCATTATGGCCGGCATGGGCTATCCTATCCCTCTCCCCGAAGGCCGAGTCCATTTTCACCGCTCCACCGGCCGTCTCTGCGACGGCCGCCTCATCATCGATTTCCTCTGTAAGTTCAATTCAATTTGGTGCTTGTTCTATCCAATAATAAATTTTTAATGATTGATTTTTATAAATGGGACTGGGTAATTGGGACCGCTAGGCTGGGGACAGGTAAAAAAGTCTATTCAGGTCAGGTCCAGTAGCAACTTGTAATAGAAAGTATTATTGTTATTGGAATAAGTACATAATATGTTGACATTTGGTTGATGCTAGTTAAAGTTAAAGAAAACTTGCCAAATCTCACTTTGTTTGGTATGTTCAAACGGAGTTTTCAATCTTTATTCTGCCTTTTTTGAATGGCTCCAAAAAATTGGGTACTTAAATTGACTGTTTGATCCGCAATTTCTGTTTTGCCACTTTAGGAGGCTACGCAAGTTTAAGCTTTAAGAAAAAAATAGCTTCCTAAGGTTACTTATAAGCAAGTTATTTTTATGGGTAGTAGCTGACATTTTAAAACTCAATCCTATAAATTTTCAGCAAAGCAAAATACAAATATATTCTACAATTTATATTTTTGAAGTGTGAAAGTTCCACTTGGGGCTCTACTCATATTTTTGCTATCTTAGTCCTGTAGCATCATTAGTTTTCTGTAAGCACCAAGTACCATCATTAGTTTTTTTAAATCATGAGGAAAAGTCATGGGCTGCCATGTGGAGTGGGTCAGTCTTTTATGGTATATTTTAGTGAAAGTTGGCTCTCACAACCGCATTGAGACAACTAGGATAGGAATCTAGGATCCTGTCCATTTTTTCACTGAAAAGGCTACTCCAATGATTAACAATATAACTAACAGAAATATCTAGGTCCAAAGTAGAATCTTATAACTTCAGGGACTAAAGAAAAAAATAAGTACAGTTGGGGCCTTGGGGCCAAAACCCAGTTCCATTTTACTGAAACATAGTACTGATACAAAACACAGAACATAATGCTGTAAGAAGGAACAAGCTCCTTCTCTGCCTCAAATGTCCTAGTAACATACCACTAATATTGGGATGAGATTCCTCTGAAAAAAATCACAGAGGATATCGCATGTGGTCAAAATCAATAAGTTACAGTCTTCGGAAACAAAAATAGTGCAAATTTCATGAATATTCATCTAATCATTTGTCTTAGCTTGCTAACTGAGAAGTGAGAACTCTCTTATGATAAAAGAAAATAAAAAATGAAAATGGATTGTAAAATAAATGAAGACTGAGATATAGAAATTACAACTTGCTTGACTCCTTTTCTTTTACTTTATTTACATTCCATTAGGTGAGAGTTTGAACACACATTATTTAAGCCCTTATCTGGAGGCATTGGGGTCGAATTTTAGCAACGGAGCCAATTTTGCGATATGCGGCTCGAGAACTTTGCCGCAAATGCAAGCATTTGCCTTATACATACAAACGCTACAGTTCCTCCACTTTCGGTCTCGGTCTTTGTATCTTGCAACTCAAGGTATGTAGTGCTCATACCATTCAACTCTGCTTTTGTATAATGAAATTACAACACCTCAAAATCTTCTGTCCTTAGAGAACCATGCTACTATTTTAGGTAGGATTGTAGTGTGTACCCATTGTTATAGTGTTGAAAATGGTACACCAGGGGGCGCTGCTTGCTAATATATGTGGATAAGGAGGATCATGTGCTGTCTGGTATAAAATTGAATTTTTCAGATCAGGTTGACATGGATAGCTTAGTAAACTGAAGTTAAATATTCCTCTTAATTTAGGTGTGCTGACTTAGGCCATCATGTTCAAACAGTTGCTTCCACTAATTAATTTTTATGCTATGCGCCCTAAAGATGTAGAAGCAGATAAACTACCATTACTTCAAGGCGTAAAGGAAATGTTACACAGAATATTCCAAACAAGTTCAATTTTAAGACTTCTGAGCAACAAGTTTATCAAGAACGATGTTGCGGGCCATATGAGAGTTAAAAATGATTATCTTTTTTTTTTTTTAGTTCAAGATTTTTTTTTTGCTTCTCATCAAGTCCCAATAAAGTTTTGCAATTGCAGCTTAAATATTTGCATGCAATAAGGTTTAAATTTTTTCCAACATATGTATTATATTGATTTATGCAAAGTTTTCTATAAAAATTCACACCCTCATGAATATTAGATTACCTACCAGTGACCATATGGTGTTATCTTTAATACTATATACTAATAGATCCAGTGACCATATGGGGTTACATACCAGTGACCATATGGTTTTATGGGTTGAAATTCCTTGACGTTGAATATTTTTTTGACAATCTTGAGCCTTGACAATGTGTTTCTAAAATAATTTAAAAATAGAAAAAATTATAGACATATTGCTGGGCATTTCTTGTGTATTATTTCATGCTATTTTAGTGTCATCTTGCAAGTTTTAAGACATTTGATGAACAGTAAAACTTGCATCAAATTCTATCATTTTCATGTAAATCATATAAAGATAGAATAGATTACATTTTAAAGGTTGTATTTTGATGTATTGTCAACTAATCCCCATCCTTTTTTATTATTAAAATATCGAGAAATACATTTTTAATTCAACATTGAATTTTAACCTTAAGAATGAACTGCACCTTTTTTGCATTCTAAATTGGAGTTACTATGTGTTTAAGTTAGGGGTGTAAACGGAGCGGATTCGGAGCGGATAATGCTAATACTATATCCATATCCGTTTTTCAATGAGTGGATACGAATACGGATACAGATAGTAAACGGATATCAAAATTGAAAACTATATCCGTCTTAAACGGATACGGATACGGAACGGATAATCCACGGATACGGATTCGAATTCGAATATGGAACGGATAATTGTCGGATATTGAGTAATTCTACTAAATTTCATAATTTTAAATTACCTAATTTGATTACCTAAATTGACAAAAATTTAATGGACTTTTTAAGTTTGCACAGTGACAATTATGCATGACTAATTGCTTATTGGTTCAGAGAACCAATCCATTACTCTAATAAATTATATGATTTTCCTACCAAAATTCTTGGACTTAAACGAATATGTATGTTTTTTTGGAATTGAAAAATACTGAAAGATTAAATTTCAGATCTGGATATATACGGATATCCGCTCCGTTTATATCCTCACGGAATTATCCATATTCGTATCCGCATTATTTTTTTATATACTAAAATTATCCGTATCCGTATCCGTTTAATCCGGATACGGATAATAAGTAGATTCGGAGCGGATTATCCGCAGATAATCCGTATCCGTTTACACCCCTAGTTTAAATGCTTCTTGTAAAGTACCAATACAAAAATACCACTCTTTAATTATTTGTTCTTCTTGAAAATTTTGGAAAAAGATGATACCTTGCCCACTAGGTCAAGAAAAAGTGGATTTCTATCCATGTATGAACTTTTATTAGACTCTGCTTACCTTATCAAGCAAATCAGTGGAATTGCATATTGCATTGTTTATTTTCGATCAGGGCAATTCATAATTCACAAAAATGTTGACTTGACATGCACTGGATATAATAGGTTTTACTGGATTGCATGAAGAGCAAGATTTCAGACGTGCACTATACATGATCGATATAGGGCAGAATGATATGGATGCTGCATTAACAGAGTCAGGGGGCAATTTTCACCAAGTTCTGGCTAGAATTCCCCCGGTGATTGCAGAGATAAAAACTGCAATCAAGGCAAGTAACTTGTTTTTTTTATAGGAGCTGATAACATAACTCAGCCAGAAAACCATACTATCAGATTAGATTAATATTGTACAAGCACAATTTAATGCATATATATGGATATGATACCAGAAAACCCTACTATCAGAATATATTAATATTGTACATTTAGTAAAACAATAGTATCTGTAGTGCAGTCATGTGTTGTGAGGGTAACTTCTTTTAGGTTGTTTTGGGAGCATGTATAGATTTTAAATTTTCTTTAAAAGAAATTTTCCTGTTGTAAAGGTGTTGCAATTAAGATTGTAGTTTGTACTGGCATATTGGTACTTCTGGACAGTGCAGGTTTTGTTAGATCGCTCCATCAGGTCCTACAAAGCATAACTCAACCAAAGTTCCTTAGAAATAGAATAGAATGGATACAGATTTCATATCAGTACAATATCATCTGATATTATAATAATTACAATACAGTAAGTCTGTCTTGACAGTGCATAATACCAATTCGGTGCCAGTAACAGGGTTATTGCTTGTACTGTACCAACTTGCAAAATTTAATCTTTGTTTGCCTATTCAATTAACTAAACCTGTACTGTTATGGTAAGCAGACACTATATGAAAGTGGTGCAAGAAAATTCTGGGTGCACAACACGAGCCCGATGGGTTGCTTTCCCCAAAAGCTTGCTATACCGAGAAATGACGACAGTGACCTCGATGAACATGGTTGCCTTAAGACCTATAACAATGGAGCAAAAGCATTCAATTCTCAGCTCAGCACGCTCATTGATGCTCTGAGTATGGAGTTGAAAGATGCCAATATTGTTTATGTTGATGTTTATTCGGCAAAGTATGAGTTGGTTGCTAATCACAGTAAATATGGTAATTGAGCTGAATTTAATTTTGTCGATTTTACATATGGTTTTTACATTTTTGAATTATTCTCTTTATAAAAATTTAATTTATCATGCTTAAATTTCTAGGGTTTGAGAAGCGATATATGGCGTGTTGCGGGTATGGTGGACCCCCATACAATTATAATCACAGCATATCCTGTATGAGTCCTGGATTTGAAGTATGCGAAGATGGTTCAAAGCACATTAGTTGGGACGGGGTACACTATACTGAGGCTGCCAATTCTGTTGTGGCATCAAAACTTCTAACCGGTGAATATTCGAGACCGAGGATTAATTTTGAATTTTTTTGCAAAGGTTGATCCTCACTTATTTTACATAGCACTGTTTCTTTTATGCCTCTATAGAGTATCAATGTAAGATAAGATGCCTTTTAGGGTGCAAAAAGAATAACATAATGAGATTTCAAGTTCTTTTGTTTTTTAATTTTTTTTTATTGATGCTTGTTTTCAGAAATAATTGAATTTAGCAACCATTTAAGTTTCTATAGGTTTTATTAGCCATAACTACTGAGAAGTTAATATATGTTTATTTGAAAGAGTTGGGGGTGCTTGAAGTAAGAACCCTCTTTTACTTCAGGTTTATATTTTCGTTTTCAAATTCAAATAGTCATCTGAACCGCTCCATGGAATTTTCATATGCAAATATGCTTGGAGAACAAAATTTACTTTTTTTTTAGAATTCTTTTACTATGTTTTTCGGTAGGTAGAAAATTCATATTTTTGAATGGTCAAGAAACATTCAGATTAATGGTCCAATGGTCCAAAAATTCCAAAAGTCAAAACTCAATACATTACACAAATACATATAAATACATATAATATTCTACCATTTAAAGCAATTCTTACTATTACACTAATCCTTGCATACAACATAATATTGCCCATATTTTCTAAAAAAAAACATAATATTGCATATAATTAATGTTAGTACTTCATATACTGAAATTAATGATATCTGCAAGTTGAACCAATGATAATTATGAGAGAGCCGGATTTAGAGAGAAGGATTGTAACTTGTAAGTGTTACTTTAATTTGAATTGTGATAATTGAGCGATATTAAAATCTTTATTTAATACTCACCGTCAAATTAATAATAACCTTTCATATTTTTATTGTTATATTGGATACTTACCCTTAATCTACTCTTCTTTGGTAGAGAAGTTTTTTTTTTCTTTCCCTTTTGTTTGTATTTTTCTATCTTCTTTCTTGTCCATACAAAAATAAAGCATATATCATCGTACCAATTTATACGTTACGGACACAGTTATTTGGACACTTGCATCTTTCAGACTTCAGATAGTTCTATTCTCCGTTTTGATCAGGCATAATGAATTCTTCACTCTCTGTTTTGTACTTCAAGTCTTGTTCCAAATTAGAAGGTACAATTCAAAAAACATTATGAAATGAGAACTAGTTTCTGATCTAGTAACAAATATAATACTCTTTGTGTGAAAAGTCGCAGATTCAAAATTCAAATAAAGAATCTCTTATGAATATTAAAACAATTGAGCGACTTGATTTCCAACATTACTAAAAAAAATTATGAAATTAATTACAGATGGAGCATGCCGACTGCCGTATAGAAATAACCCTCGTCTTTTTTTGGCCTTTTTCTGTTATTCACATCTCGAAACCAGGATCTAATTTGCATATTTTGTTTGTCCAGTTCTTATAAAAAATAAAACATTTGTAAACCTGATTTTGTTTGATTTAGATTGGAGGGACCTTATATGTGAAATCAAGATGCGAAAAGTAGTAGATACGAACTTGCTGCAAGTACTAATGAATGCACGTCTTCTAATTTATTATCACGTCCTCTGATAAGTCAGTGTAATTAATTTTTTTTTTTTTTTTTGTGCGCATAATTCTCATCTTTAAACCCGTATAATTGACAACAATGGATATTTCCACTTTTCTTTATCCCACGCCATCTCGACCCCGTCCATGAAAGGAACTCTCTCACCTCTATACAACATTGGCCTTTTATTTATGAAAAAAAAAGATTGAACCATCTCAATTCTTAATTTATGACTATCCCCAGCCGCATTTTCCTTAGAACAACAACCCACATTCTTCTCCCCTTTGTTCCATCTCCAATGCTTATCCTCTCGTGTGGTCCAATTGCGAGAAAAGTGCCAAATAAAAATAAATAAAAGGCAAATTAAGGGCCGGCTAATTAAATTACTCGGATTTCTGGGCGTGACAAAACCGGTGCCAGCGAAGTTGCAGGTGGAAGGCTGTTGGCCATGGGTCCGGTAGTAGGCATTCATGGCGTCGGCAGCATGCGCCTGGAGGTTGTTGGGCCCAAAGCAGGCCCCACGTACCTGCTTGTATCGCGCGGCAGTCGGCTCCGTTGCTGCACGCGTAGTTGATGTTGTTCTGCAGAGCTGCGGGGCTCACCCCAGCTCTTGGCACGCACCACGATCGACCCCCTTCTCCCACCTCTTCTCATACCATCGCGGCGCCCGACAACCTACATGGATTAGATGAAACCTTAAATTAATTTGCTAGACATTTGTTATTTTTATTAGAGCAATTATAATTTTTCCCAATCCTCAAACATCTCTCAGCTTTCAATATCTGAACACATTAATTATACTATTATAATCTATATTTAATATGGTCCCATATAAATGAGTCTATTTGATCAATTCTTTTTCTTTTAGATTTTGTTCTCTAATTGATTCAATTTTAATTCTCATTGGTATCGCACAGTATTGTCATTTTTTTAATTTTTTTTAAAGTTAGTGAGAAATTGCCATCTACCGATTGTATTAATAAAAAAAGTTTATACACACACAGCTGGTGGCCTATCATATGAAAACGGCATGGATAATATCCGATCTATATTCGATCCGTATTAGAAAACTTAGACATGAATATTTAATATTCTAATATTCATGTGGATAAAGATACTGATATGATTTTACATTTCAATTATCCGTATATAAATAGAAGATGTATACCATATATTTTAATATATAGTATGAAAAATTTATGTCACTCACCATTATAATTAGATAAATATTACAAACTTAATATTTTTTTAATATTATTTTAATAAATATCCGATCTGATTCAGATTCGTATCCGTATCTGTATCTGTATCCGTCTGATGTGTATGATATCCGCTCCGTATTCATATCTGAAAAAAAAATATATATATGGATATGATTTTACCACTATCTACTCCGTTTTCACCCTTAGTGTATAGGCCACCATCTTACTCTTGTTTTTACAATCAAATATGATTAAAAAAAAAAAAAAAGTCAAGGGTAACTTAGGTTGTGCTCCAGAATCTAAGGTCGCAGAAGAAGGGAAAGAGACGAAGAGAAAGAGAAACGGAAAGCTTTCTCTTTGAACAGTAAATTCTATATCCGATTCGGAAGTGACAAATTTCGTCAAAAATCAACACGACGACCCTCTCTCCTCCCCTCTGAACAATAATCATTCTCCTCTGCCCCTCTCTGTTTTTTCTCTTATAGAGAAGGTGAATAATGTGGACAGTCCGTCATTATACAGATTTTCTCTTCCTTTTTTTTAGTGAAGGAGTTCTTCCCTGTCTGGAGCAAGCTCTTAAAAGAGCCTTTTTTTTTAATGATCTCATCTAAGTAATTCACGAATCGTGGAATTGACAGCAAAAACAAAAGGAACAAACAATACCACAGATCAGCGTGTTATTTACTTATCTTTATTAATAATATAATAATAATTTTGTTCGCTTTAGTCAAGGATAACTCTGTTTTGTAGTATATGCTAAAGTGTGTTATTTTTTTTAAGTAAAAGTGGGAAGTTAAATTATTTAACTATTTAACAAATAGTTTTTTTCATTTTAATTTTAAATCTGTGATTATGTGGAGAGTATCATCTTTGTCATTATATTGATTCTCAAAACATACTATTTTATTAAAAAAAAAAATTGTCCTTTTAGATTTTAAATTAAAATGACGAATTCAAATTGCTGATATCATTTTCTTTTTCACGAGCAACATGTTTAAGAAAATTTTGTAATCTTTTAAATTTGTTTTAAACAATACCACAGATTCATAAGAAACGAATCAAGTTAATTATTTGTAATAATATTATTTGGTGTCGTGTTTTTTTTTATCTTCGTCATCTTAAGCACAATAAATTTAGATTAATTATAAAATTAACGGTGAATTAATTGACTCTTGTAGGAAAGATCAACATTCTGACTGTCGCTTAAATTTTGAAATATTAATGCAAAAAATAATTGTGAAAATCAAGAGTGGTGGGGAATATGTTGATGGATATTAAAAGGAGCTGCATCCTTCCAAATATTTTATTGATGTATTATTTGAAAACTCCCTTTTGTTTGTATTTTTCTATCTTCTTTCTTGTCCATACAAATATAAAGCATATATCATCGTACCAATTAACAACCGTCCATTTCGTACCAATTTATACGTTACGGATAGGGGTGGAAAAAAAAAGAGGTCATAGCTCGTGGCTCGATTCTAACTCGCATATGGCTTGTTCGCTAACCTCTCGTTCGTT